>OY292476.1:9032500-9452500 GCA_958496255.1 Camptogramma bilineatum
ACAAACTTCATGACCGAATACATAACTTTAGGTCACATGACTGAAAACACAGACATACAAACAGATGAGATATTCTATTATTTACCACATCATGGTGTTTTACGAGAGAATAGTCTCAGCACAAAATTAAGGACCGTGTTCGATGCATCAGCTGTCACAACTTCAGGCAAATCACTCAATCATATACAACACGTAGGTCCCACAATACAAAACGATATAATCAGCATTTTGATTAGATTTCGTCAACATAAATTTGTCATCACAGCAGACATAGAAAAAATGTACAGACAAATATTGATAGACAAGGGTTTTCGAAACCTTCAACAAATCTATTGGCGATCAGATCCCAATCAAGATATCAAGCAATATACATTGAACACAGTCACATATGGCATGACGTCAGCCCCCTATCTAGCCATCAGGTGTCTTGTACAACTAGGCTATGATTGCACTGACGAAAAAATTCGTCGGGCAATCCTTTCCGACATGTATGTCGACGATTTAATAACAGGCAGTGACTCAGAGGTTGAACTCATAGCCACATGTAAAGGCATCATTCACACATTAAATAGCGCTCATTTCTACCTACGAAAATGGCGTTCAAATATGTCATCCCTATTGTCACAAATTGTTGATGAAAACAGTAATGATGAATTACTTAATCTTAGTAAGGATGAGTATGCAAAAACTCTTGGCCTCCTCTGGGCATGTAATCAAGATGATTTACTGTTCTCATCAACAAGTATAGATTCACACAAATATAAACTAAACAAACGCACGATTTTGTCCACCATAGCACAAGTCTTTGATCCACTCGGGTTAATCAACCCATGTATGTTACAAGCTAAAATCATTCTACAGTCTGTTTGGGCAAAGAACATCGCGTGGGACAGTGAGTTACCGTCAGAAATAAAATCACAGTGGCAAAGCTTCATAACGAACTTACCTAACCTAAAGGACATTCGTATCCCACGCCGAGTTCTTTGTGACAATCATGTCAGGGTTGAGCTTCATGCGTTTAGTGACGCATCTATAAAGGCATATTCAGGTTGCATTTATCTGCGTTCAGTGTCCAGTTGTGGAAACGTAGAGGTACGCTTATTGTTAGCTAAAAGTAGGGTTTCCCCACTAAAACAGAAGTTAACCATACCTAGACTAGAACTTTGTGGCGCTCTTCTAGCTTCAAAATTGGCAGAAAAGGTAAAAACCTCATTAAGTATAAAAATACATTCACAATTCTATTGGTGTGACTCAACAATAGTACTCAGCTGGATAAAGACATGTAAAACCACACTCAAACAATTCGTCTACAATAGGGTCAATGACATTACACAGATTACAAAACCTTACACATGGCATTATGTTCCAACACATTTGAATCCTGCTGACATAGGATCCCGGGGACTAAATGCTACCCAGTTGAAGTCTGCAGCGCTGTGGTGGGAAGGACCTCACTTCCTACACACACGTGAGATCGACTGGCCTAAACAACCACAAACATTACTAACTGATGAATTACCAGAAACTAAGGTTCAATGTCATTTCACATCAAGTGAATTACAGGAGCCTGACTTCATATACAACTATTCTCAATACAGCAAACTACAACGTGTAGTTGCACACATAAAGCGTTTTGCACACAACTGTAAAAATCCAAACAACAAACTAATAGGTACATTAACATCATCAGAGTTAGAATCTAGTACACAAACACTATGCCTAATAGCACAAAGACAGGTATTCTATAAACAATATACACAATTACAAACCAATCACATACTGTCATCTAAGGACAAACTAATATATTTAAATCCATTTTTTGAAACATCAACTAAACTAATAAGAGTGGGAGGAAGAATATCAAATTCTAATTTAAATTACAACACTAAACATCCCATTCTCTTACACGCATCACACCACATTACAAAATTACTAGTAGAAAGCTATCACAAATGCCTACTGCATGCAGGGCCACAGTTATTGTTGGCTACTTTGCGCAATAAATTTTGGATAATCAATGGCCGTAATCTCGTTAGAAAAACAACACACAATTGCATTACATGTTGCAGGTTCTCAGGCAAAACTTACCAACCCATAATGGGTAACTTACCAGAACCGCGATTACAAGGCGAGTTTCCTTTTCTAAATTCATGTGTAGATTACTGCGGACCAATACTGATAGCAGATAGAAAAGGTAGGGGCTGTAAACTTCAAAAAGCATACATCTGTGTGTTTGTTTGTATGGCAGTGCGAGCAATACACATAGAACTTGTCACTGAACTGACATCACAATGTTTCATAACAGCTCTGAGTAGGTTCATTGCCCGCAGAGGTAAGCCAGTAAATATTTATTCCGACAACGGAACAAATTTTGTGGGAGCGTGTAATGAAATCAATAAATTCATAAAATCAAACTCAAATGATATAATATCTTACTCGCATGAAAATGAAATTAACTTCAAGTTTAGTCCAGCCTATAGTCCACATTTCAATGGGTTAGCAGAGGCATCAGTAAAATCAATCAAATTTCATTTAAAAAGGGTGCTAGGAATGGCACATTTAGTCTACGAAGAATTGAATACAGTTTTAATACAGATTGAGGCAATTCTTAATAGTAGACCTCTCACACCTCTTTCATCAGATCCTTCAGATCTAGTCCCATTAACTCCTGCGCATTTCCTGATTGGACGTTCCCTCACGATGTTGCCTTCTCCTCAGGTAGTAGAAGACTCGTCCATCACATCACTTCCCAGATACATGAGAATCCAGGCTCTAAAGGCCCATTTCTGGAAACGTTTTTACAAAGAGTACGTTTCAGAATTACAGATCAGAAGCAAATGGCGCAAGAACCAGGGACAGCCACAGCCCGGAGACATGGTGCTGGTAAAAGACGACCGGCTTCCCCCCAATCGATGGCTTCTTGGAAGGATCACCACCGTCTACCCAGGCTCCGACGGCGTCAACCGAGTCGCCGATGTTCATACTACTTCAGGAACCCTGAGAAGAGCCTTCAACCGGCTCTGTCCTATTCCAACATTGGAACAGAATGTTCCAAGGCCGGCAGCCTGTCAACGCACGCAGCTTGACACTATTTTGACACTGACAGCTCGCGCCGACTGACGCGCCGTTTGCGCAGCCTTGCGCCCCTCCGCCGCGCCGGCCAGCCATCTTCCCTTTTGCATACGCGTCCATCGACGACACGACACTCGATAATTACAATATTTTTCATTTATCTCAAAGTAATCAATATATAGCCATTCAAGTTCTTCGATCGTTTTTCTTAAACCGCCCACGCTGCCTATCCTACACAGAGATTTTTATAAAATGAGCTAATCAGGTTTTTATTTACTTTCCTAATATTCTAAATGAAAAGCAGAGTGTTTACCTCTGGTGAAATACCTATTACGGCACTCGAACTATTAGCGCCCTCGCTACGCTCAGGCGCCAAACCATCTCGTGCCGCAATAGGTTACTTTCAACCCTCGTGCAACAATCTACTATTGAAGTTCTAAAATACATCCTATTCATCATTTTCTTTCCTTTTCCCACTAGGTGGGGTCGGCACAACATGTTCTCTTCCATTCCGTCCTATCACTCGTCATCTCAGTAGTCACTCCTTTTACACGCATTTCCTCTCTCACATAATATCGTCTCTTATATAATATTCTACTATCCAGTAGGAATAGATAATCCGTACCCATAAATTATAAAAGAGAAAGTGTGTTTATTTGTTTGTTTATTTATGCTGCTTTCACGTCAAAACAGAGCGACGGATTGACGTGATTTTTTGTGTGGAGGTAGTTGGAGGGCTGGAGAGTAACATAGGCTACTTTTCATCCGGGTACCACGCGAGCGAAGCCGCGGGCAGCAGCTAGTTTATTATAATTAGTCCATTGTGTCCCACTGCTGGGCAAACGCCTCCCCTTGATCCGTCCAAACTTTTTTACTTACATTTATAAAATTAATAGGATTTATGTTTGACTAGTCCGTTCATGCTAGTAATTTCCATTTTAATCAAAACAATAAGGTTTGCTACAAAGTCTCAACACTTTGTATGCATTGAGGAAACTTTTTGTTGTAGAGCTTCGGCTTATAGGTATTTCAACCGCAGAATAAATATACTGACGGATTTTAAGCACTGGTTTCTCAAGGTGTTTGGGGAATACTCTGCAACGGGCCGGCCCATGTGGCCCACTTGCCCGTGGTCTTTCGACCAACTGTTGTTGGTTGGTTGTATATAATGTCGATCTCTCCCGAATTGTTGCTTGCGCGATCTAGACATAATAATGTCTCATATTATGATGTTGTGTTGCCATCTTTTCTGAAGCTTGTAGTTTATCTAGCTACGATCTATCTTAAAATCTAACTTTGTTATTGTTAGACCTCGTCTTGCTGAGACGGTCTTGATTGGTCGTTGAAGTTAAGCAACGTTGTGCGCGGTCACAATTTGGATGGGTGACCGCAAATGGCATTACGAGCTGAGCGCTTCCGTGCTTCGGAGGGCACGTTAAATTGTCGGTCCCGACTTTTAAGTCGTTAAGCCAAGCCGGAGGCCTTTAGGCGACGAAAAACTCTGTCACCAGAATTGACCATTAGTTCAAACAATCTTACTTTGTTATTCATAATACGCAGTTTGAAAAGAGCTATAAACGGTGAAGGAAAACATCGCAAAAAGAAACACGCATCCAACTTGTGCCATCAGTCTTTTGCAGATCGTCTTATATAAGTAGGTACCTACCTATATTTTTTGCACAGATCGTGATTTTTTTTCGACGATCTGCAAAAAAAGTATTATGCAAGATGTGATTTATTACATTTTGAAACTCGCCATGTTAAGTAAACTGGTGCTAAGGGTACGTGCAAGGGTGCAACTTCTGATAGGATGAAAGATGAACTTTGTTCGACTATTAGCTGACTAACTATTAGCTTACTAACTAATCGATACTGATCATTTGAAGCGATTGCTTTACACTAATTAGTGGAATAAACTAGCGATGCTAATATGTTATTTCTAAAAAGTAGGCATGTTTTGGGCACTTATATAATACTAGTGAACGCCCGCGGCTTCGCTCGCGTGTTTATCCCACGGGAACCATACATTTTTCCGTGTTAAAAGTTATGTATTATTCCAGAACCTAAGCTATCTACATTCCAAATTTCATCAAAATCGGTTTAGTAGCTATGGGGATACTTGGTAACAAACATTCACACACACGGACTTTCGCCTTTATAATATTAGTAGGATTCAAGCTCACTCTACCTAGTTTCAGAATATTTAAAATATAAGACAATGTCTAATCATTCTTAAAACGCACCTCTAAAGGTGAACAAACACCTATCCGCGTCGAACGTGCCGAAAGAATCGAAATTCCGAATTCTTTGTATGAAATCGTAGGAAACCTCGCACACCTGCCCGCGGTTAATTTGGCCGATTTAACCGAATCTGGCAAAAAAAAAAAAACTACATTTTTGCCTTGCGGCGGGAATCAAACCCGCAACATTCAGTGTTGCAGGCTCCCACTCAGGTTCTCCCACTGCGCCAACGAAGTCAGTCGTCAAAGGTTTATAAAAAATCATAAAATAGCTTTAAGCCATGACGGAGGCCTTTAGGCGGCCTAAAAACTCCGTCACCAGAGTTGGCAACGTGCTTATACGAAGTTACCTTTTTTTAGCTTTTACATTTAAGACAAATGAATTCTAATACCAATCTGTTTCTAATTTATTTGCAAAACGTGCGTTAAAACTAATAAAACCTCTCCACATTATTTCTAATATAAAAGTTCTTAGAGTAATAATTTATAGTCATTTGAAAATTGCGACCATTTTTCATTGCACTTAATGTTTTTGTCATAAAATTATTCATAAACATAGTAATGCTGTAATTTATCAAAATAAATGCTCGTAGAATTAATGAGACAATCGTATTACAGTACTCAGAGTAGTAACGACTGTAGAAGGTCGTACATAAAGAGGGTGCCTAAAATGCAAGCAGGATAGTAATATAGTATTTTCTTCATGAGAGAGAGAGAGAGAGACGCTTTTGAAATGAAATGAAATGAAATAATTTATTTGAAATGAAATGAAATAATTTATTTGCGTGAAGTATGGTAGAAAAAGTTCTTAAAATAAAATTATAAGTAGCACATACTTCGTTGTACAAAGACCTACATGGAATTTACATATAAAATAACTAGTTATGTCATGCAGATTATGAAGCGCTCGAAGCTTGCTTAGAAGTTCTTGATTGATCGAATTAAGCAGTGTTGTGCGCGGTCACAATTTGGATGCCGCAAGTGGCATTACGAGCTGAGCGCTTCCGTGCTTCGGAGGGCACGTTAAATGGTCGGTCCCGGCTTTTAAGTCGTTAAGCCTTGACGCAGGCCTTTAGGCGGCCTAAAAACTCCGTCATCAGAGTAGGCTACTTGCTCATACGAACTTACTTTTAGCGCTTTTTTATCTCAAGAGAAACATGCATTCTTTCGGAATAAAAAGTAGCCTATGTCACTCTCCAGCCCTCCAACTATCTCCAAACAAAAAATCACGTCAATCCGGCTCTCTGTTTTGACGTGAAAGCAGGACAAACAAACAAACACACTTTCACATTTATATATCGTTATCGATTTATGGATTTATACAGTGGACGTCCAACGGCTGAGATGATGATGATGATGATGGATTTATGGATTCAGTAGGACCACTATGATCACTTTGAATCGTCTTAAGAGCTAAGTGATTCCACTCCTGTTCTTTCGCGACCAACACCGTGAAGATTGGTGATGCATTAGCAGTTCATACCAGCTGACGCTTTGTTTATTTTCCCTCTGACAACCCCCGTTTAATTTGAATTCTAATGCCAACATTCAATTCCGTGGCTCGCGTGAATACGTTGATATGTCGAGATGTCAATTTTTTTTTTATTGGCTTAAACGATATCTACGCCTATGAAGTATCTATAAAAAAATTGACAGCTCCCTAGCTAGACAAGTTTTCGAGTTATGGCCTTGCCAACTCCTCCATTTTTCGTATTTTAGTTGACATAACTACTTGTCAATTTTTCAAGCCACTAACACACACATGTTTTTGTAGATATTTCGATTTATCAACCTACTCATTCGCCAAAATTATATTTGTTACATGATATCTCGACATATACATATGATATTTTTGATTAACTTTTAACAAATTAAAATGTCAGGTTATGGCTAACCAAAGTATTCCGTTTAAATTGTGATACATTGAGTTGTTCAGTTATGCCCGCGCGCTCTCGCGCTGGCATAACCGAACATGTCACTCGTATTGGTAAACAAAACGTCAGTTCAGAAATCTTTTTTTTTTAAGTATTGCTTTTACATGGAAAACTGATAGATTTTAATTATTTGTTAAACTATAATGACATTGCTTGATTTTTACAAGCTTTTATTATTAACTTGCGATTTTTGTTCGGGTCTACTTTTGAAAATTAAATTTGACTGACTTCCCAGTGTCTGATTAAGCTGAAATTTGGAATACCTATAGGTTCTTGGTGACAATGCAATATTATTTTAACAACGAGCTGATCTGATGATGGAGCCAGGAGCTGTTCAACAGAACTCACTTTTTTTTACCCGACTGCGCAAAGCAAAGGAAGGGTAATGTGTTTATCAGTCTATGTATGTAAGTATGTATGTTTGGATGTTTCTATGTGGCATTCTAGAGGCCAAACGCGTGGACCGATTTTGATGATTCTTACGTCAATCGATTCGTCTGAACCTTGGGAGTGTTGTTACAGGCATGACAGTAATCAAAATTCACCAGTGCCACCACCAGACGCCTTAATGTCAAAATTAAAAAAATCAAAATCGTCACACCATGTCAAGTGGGGTATCGTTGAATAGGTATTTTAAAATCAACTTTATGTTTCTTTTACCATTTTTCATTTTAAGTAATAGTTTAGGAAAAATAACGGTTTAAAGTTGATTAATAATTATTCTCGCTATGGATGTTTCTATGTGGCACTCTAGAGGCCAAACGCGTGGACCGATTTTGATGATTCTAACGTCAATCGATTTGTCTCAACCTTGCGAGTGTCACTAAAGACATGAAAGTAATCAAAATTAACCAGTGTTACAACCAGACGCCATATTGTCAAAATTGAAAAACTCAAAATTGACGAACTATGTCAAGTGGGGTATCGTTGAATAGGTATTTAAAAATCAATGTTAGGTTTCTTTTACTATTTTTCATTTTAAATAATAGCTTAGGAAATATAACGGTTTAAAATTCTGTTTGTGTGTATCTTGGCCGCGCATCACGTCTCGGTCGAACGAAACTACTGGACGGATTTAAATGAAACTTGGTATTATTTGAGTGCATACATACTATACTACTACGAGGTATAAATAGGATACTTTTGATTACTATACCTACTTACTTACTGAAATTCAAGACGGTTCCCTTGGGAGAGGAAATGAAAATCAAAATGAGTAGGTAGGTATCTGGTTGTAATTCATTAACACATAGTACCTACGATTTTATTGATTCTTTTTACCCGACTGCGCAACGCAAAGGAAGGGTAATTTTGTTAGAAAGTAGGTATGTACCTACTTTAAAATGTTCTGTAAAAATTTCAAGGTCATCGGTTTTGTAGTTCAGAAGTTACAAACATCGCAACCCTCAGTATTATTTTTTATTTACATTAATTACCAAAAACACAACTAGATGTCGCTGCTAAATCTGAACCAATCCTAGATCGCGCTATCGTTGCGTTTTGAAAAGTTTACCTATTCTATCAATTTTTGAAGGCCATTATCGAAAGTTTTTGATATTATTGGATTGGATTGAATTATTGGCTGATGGGGAATTGGATTGGATGGATTTGAAGAATAAAATTGAATAAATAATTAGGGCGATACGAAGTTACTTAGTTTAGTTGGTTTATTAATTTCTTGTTGGGTAGGTAATAGTTAATCAAGGTATTTTAAAATCAACTTTATCATAACTAAAAAGTGTTAAATAAAAAAATATTTTAAAAAACCAAAACCCGACTGCGTCAAAACTAAAAAGAAAAAAACAAGCCTGCAAAGAATTACTCACAGTCGGGACCCATAACATTGGGAAGATTTGATTGGTAATAAAATGAATGGGTACCGACTGTGAGTAATTCTTTGCAGGCTTGTTTTTTTCTTTTTAGTTTTGACGCAGTCGGGTTTTTGTTTTTTTAAAATATTTTTTTATTTAGTGAAATGTTGCAAGTTCAATTTGACCCACTTTCCAGCGTTTGATTGAGCTAAAATTTGGCACACTTATAGATTCTAGATAACAATGTAATATTATGTTAACAATAAGCTGATCTGATGCTGGAGTCAGGAGCTGTTCAACAAACCTCAATATTTGTTTGGATTAAATCTTGCAAATTCAATTTGACCCACTTCCCAGCATCTGATTGAGCTGAAATTTGGCACACTTATAGATTCTCGATGACAATGCAATACTATTGCAACAGCGACCTGATCTGATGATGGAGCCAGGAGCTGTTCAACAGAACTCACTTTTTTTTTAGTGAAATCTTGCAAGTTCAATTTGACCCACTTTCCAGTGTTTGATTGAGCTAAAATTTGGCACACTTATAGATTCTAGATAACAATGTAATATTATGTTAACAGTAAGCTGATCTGATGCTGGTGTCAGGAGCTGTTCAACAAAACTCAATATTGTGTTAGGGTCAAATCTTTCAAGTTTAATTTGACCCACTTCCCAGTGTCTGATTGAGCTGAAATTTGACACACTTATGGATTCTTGGTGACAATGCAATATTATTGTAACAACGAGCTGATCTGATGATGGAGCCAGGACCTGTTCAACAAAACTCATATTTTTTTTAGTGAATTCTTGCAAGTTTAATTTGACCCACTTTCCAGTGTCTCATTGAGCTAAAATTTGGCACACTTATAGACTCTAGATAACAATGTAATATTATGATAACAACAAGCTGATCTGTTGCTGGAGTCAGGAGTTATTCAACAAAACTCCTCAGTAAATTTTTCGATTGAGGTGAAACTTTGCATTTTTTTCTAGTTCCGAATACATTGTAATAATATGGTGACAATGAGCAGATGTGCTGATAAAATCTGGTTGTATTCCATTCAAATTCTCAGTGATTAACAGTAGAGCATCCGTGTTTGGGCTCATTTAAAATCAGCTTACCCTTACTATGTTAAATCTCATTTCTAAACGGTATGAATGGTTCTGAGTAATAAGTAGGTACTTCAGCAACTCAAAAAACCGGTTTTATAGTCTCTATCTGTTTGCAATCCGATAATATAGCATTGTTTACCTACCAATATTCCATACATTAAAGGTGAATAAGTTGATATCTTTTGCGGCATAACTGGACATCTCGAGACGTAACCTAAATCTCATCAATTTTTTTGTTGACATGTCTTATATCATGGAAACTATGGGGAATTTTGGTTATTTATTGTCATCATTCGAAAGAGGGCATAAAATAACCATAGAAACAATTAACACAAATACTGTAAACTAATTTACCGAGAAACCAGAAGAGGTCAAACTTTCAAACGGCCGCCCTGAAAAGTTGGTGTTTTATACATGTCAACGTATTCACGCGTGCCACGGAATTACACACGTGCGTCTTCACTCAAGCACTTTGACGACTGAGTTATTGACACATAATGTTTAATCCGTACCCATATTATAAATGTGAAAGTGTGTTTATTTGTTTGATTATCTGCGTTTATTTGTTTGATTATCTGCTTTCAAGTCAAAACAGAGCGACGGATTGATGTGATTTTTTGTGTGGAAATAGTTGAAGGGCTGAGGAGTAACATAAGCTACTTTTTATCCGGGTACCTACCATGCGAGCGAGGAGGCATATACTCGTAAAGAGATCCCTAACAAAAACTAAACTTTATTACATTAAACAAACGCACCTATAAAATTTTATATAAATTGTTATGAATAAATAAATGGCTTAGTAATAATAATAATAATAAAAAACCGGTCAAGTGCGAGTCGAACTCGTACGCCGAGGGTTCCGTAACTAGCCATGGTGCCAATTAAGCTAGTCCGCTTAATTGTATGAGCACCCATACAACTCGGAGGACAATTTTAACTGGCGTCAACTATGTATGTATGTGAACACCCTTTAATCTTTAACTTTTTGGAATTTTTCCTTTATTTGTGTTATAAGACCTTGCTTTTTGCCAAATTTCGTTATTCTAGGTCAACGGGAACTACCATTTAGGTTTTCGACCCAAAACCTCTAGGGTACTTCCGGTTGACCTAGAATTGTCAATTTTGGTTACAAGCAAGGTCTTACAGCACAAGTAAAGGAAAAATTCCGAAAAATAAAAAAAGTTGATAACTAAGGTAAGTTTTGGTACTCACAAGTTTTCACGAAAACCTACATTTGCCTATATCTTTTTATAGTGTTTACTCAGGACCTTGATTTTTATACTCACAATAGGGACTATAAACCTTAGTATATGGTATAAATTTCAACTTGCTAGCTCTACCCGTTCCTGAGATAATCGATGGTGACACACGGACAGACAGACGGACAGACGGACAGACGGACAGACGGACAGACGGACAAGAAAGTGATCTTATAAGGGTTCCTTTTATTACCTTTTAAGGTACGGAACCCTAAAAACCATGCGAGCGAAGCGGTGGGCGGAAGCTAGTAGGTGCAATACCTACAGTTTTCAGCAGTAATCTTATTACATCCACCAACATTTATTTCCTTTTCCACTAAAACCCAGCAAAATATTGAAACAGCGCGAGCACGTAAGCGGTGAAACTGAAAAATGAAAATAGTCGACAACCTAAAATCGTCGCGTCAATTCATTGTCAACATTCTGTTAAAGTATTCGGGGCTTGTCACGTAGCCCATAGAAGTTACGCGTTGCATAAATTGTGTCGTAACAATCAAAAACATAATATCTTGTTAAACTTTTGCGATTTGAAATGAAATGAAATGATTTATTTGCGTGAAGTGTGGTGCACAAAGAATTTACACCTCTCCTATCTAAATTAAGTAATTAGTTAATTTGTTAACATAATGATAAAAATAATAATAATGGCGAACATACCTGGATCAGATTGGTGACATTTTAGAGAAAGGCCAGGTCAAAAGTACCATAAACCGGCGAGCTTGTATGAAAAATGTGATGAGAGTGAATGAGGCGAAATAGGTATGTCAGGATCGTAGCAACTCGCTAAACATTTTAGTTTACCGTGATCATGGCGCATGCAACTGTGCCGAAATATAGAGAAACCCAAAAATCCAAAAATCATTGGTAAATACCCCGTCTTTAGTGTTTACAGTGTTTACAACCATGATAGTTTCAAAAGTTTTACACCTATTGATTTCATAGTTCATACCCTTTATGCAACTCGTGACCAGTTCACTAGACCACCAGAATAACGAATATTCAAAAAGACTAGTCAATAGCGAGTACCTAAAACAGTTTGGAGTTCCGTACAAAGTTAGTTTTGATGGTTAGCGATTATGTGCTCAAGTTGTAACAATTCATAAACTACTAAAATGAAAACTTGTTACGGATACAGTTGGTGTATGCTAGCTACTCTATAATAATAGGCATTATATTTAACAGAGCATTATAAATGGTAATAAATAATGACCAGCGATTTTTTTTTAAATTGTATTGACCGAGTAGTTAGTTTATTTGAGTTTTAATTTGAAGGCCGTGTGTTCGAATCCTGGAAATATTTCGTTTCGAAAAAAATATTTAAGTTTTAGCATGAGCTCTAAACGGTGAAGAAAAACATGATCTTTGATTTAACGTATGACACCCGATTTTACGCGCTTTAGTGAAAGGCACGTGTACTCGTATACACAACTAGCCGACGCCCGCGGCTTCGCCCGCGTGGACTACTATTTTGTTTATCACACGGGAACCGTGCATTTTTTCGAGATAAAAGTAGCCTATGTCCTATTCCCGGTATCTATCTATAATTCAAATTTCAGCCAAATCGGTTCAGTGGTTGTCGAGTTATAGAGGAACAAACATCCATCCAAACATCCAAACATCCATCCAAACATCCAAACTTTCGCATTTATAATATTAGTGTGATGTGATTAGTGTGATGATTAGTGTGATAGTGTGATTTGGTAGGTACAGAAAGCGTCATTAATTGGTATCCCCCTAGTAAGAGATCGGTTTGCAAGCCGTTGATCTCAACTTTTGTAAAAACTTTTACATCCTTGCTTACTTATGGATATCTTATTTCGCTCGAGTTCCTAAGCAAAAATACCCGACTGAAATCCAAGGTCGAAATGAAAAGAGTCTTTGTTCAAATCAATAGGGGGATACCGATTGATGACGCTGACTGTACATGCCTACAGAAACCAATAGGTATTCTAAATGTGACAGGTTGCATGCTCCGTCGATAAACTGTAAAACTAAACTACGGAACCCAACTGGAAACTACAAAGAGACAAAACGACTAAATCGATGGGTTTCATCGGGGCAGACTGATCCCCGTTTATTTGGGCATTGTGCTCTGAATGTCTGACGAAGGTTCAACATTCGGTGTACAAACAGACAATACTAAATTGACACAATGCAAGCTTTCTATTTTAGATATTGAAAAGTATAAAAAAGTTTAAAAACTTGTCATAGGTACAGTCAGCGTCATCAATCGGTATCCCCCTATTGATTTTAGCAAGGACCCTTTTCATTTCAAATTTGGATTTCAGTCGGATTTGCTAGTATAGGAACTCGAGCGAAATTAGATATCCATAAGTATACTAGCAAACCCGACTGAAATCCAAAGTTGAAATGAAAAGGGTCCTTGTTAAAATCAATAGGGGGATACCGATTGATGACGCTGACTGTACCTATCCAATTTTTTAATAAGTAAGTTCGTATAAACTAGTAGCCAACTCTGGTGACAAAGTTTTTAGGTCACCGTCGTGGCTTAAGATTGACAATTTAACTTGCCCAATTTAAAGTGCCGAGAAAACGAATTTTCTCAGATATGAAACCTAGCTAGATCGATTTTTCGCTACCGTAAGTCTCCGTACCGCAAATTTCATCGAAATCGTTAGAGCCGTTTTCGAGAACGTGAGTACTGATAAACAAACATACAAACAAACAAATATTGCTCGTTTAATAGAATAGGATTATGTCTCAAAGAATTAATAAAATCGAATTTATCGAGTAAAACCACCTGCATACAAACTTTACCTATGTATAATTGTTATAATTATGTAAGTTTCAGCCAAATCCGTTCTGTAGTTATAACAAACTTCCTTTCAAACATCCAAACATCAAAACATTCACAATTATAATATTAGTAAGATAATACGTACTTATAACAGCTTCATTATTCCCACCATATTGTTTACTTTTCATTATCATACCTGAAAATAAAATACAACAAATGAAACCATTGCAGAGCGCTGAAATGTAAATTATAATAAAAAATATCGACAATTGTTACAATAATAATTCAGAGTGTTCCGTATATACAGCTCTCGGGTGTTGCTGTGGCACTTTAAAAACGTGGGAATTTAAAAATTAGAAGTATCACTCCAATTATACACCGTTTATTTTTGGTCAGTTTAAAGCCGGCGCCTACGTAATCTATATCGATAACCTTACTCAATAATAATAATAAATACGAGATCTATTTTTTTGCAATTAATAATATCACGAAACATAGGCAGGATAAATCACGGAGATACGTGCTCTGTGCTCAGCTGTTGCTACGGCGTAGAGTCTATACTACGTCGTAGTCATACATACATACCTAGGTCATTAGCTCTGCGCGCCTACGACACCTTACCAAGTGTTTTCCTCACTTTTGTTAATCTTTTCAACTATTTAGTTTCGTATGAAATACTTATCAAATTCAAAAACTAAACCAACGACACGAATACGATTAAGCAATACAAGCAGTGGGTGCTGGCTTTAAACTGACCCAGAATTAACGGTGTATAGAGACTCCAAAAAATCGGGTTCCCAATTTTATTATTTTTTTCGACTTCAGAACTCAATATTTTGCGAGCCTTTTTACTTTATCTACTAAAAATTTGAAATATTCACGACTGTATTCCCAAGGTGCAGACTACAGAATTTAAGATCATTTGAAGATGTCTATTGTCTAAGGAGGGAGTCAGAGGTACGCAAAAAATATATTTTTGGGTCATGCCCACATTTTACAGAAGCTAGTATTCCATACGTGACAAGTTGCGAACCCATTGCCACTCTTATATAGCTAAAAGGTTTTTTCATCATGTTTTCCTCACCGTTAGAACTTGTTTATGAAAATTATAACTATTTCGAAATGGAAAATCCATTGAGGTCCTTGATTCGAATCAACGACATTCAGATCGAAAGAACTTGGCCAACACTGCTTATGTAAAATACTCGTAGATATCACAAAGATTTCTAATTGTGAGGCCCGGTTAAATCTCTAGAGATTTCGGGCCTAGGCTCGAATGCCAGATTACGCGCCGGTATCTGTAACGTTTTGCACGTATCTGAATTTAAATGTTCCGTTTTGCATACAAATTAGAACATGAGTTCGAAATATTTCATTCGTTTTGTTCAGAATGGTTCGCGTACAATTTGATTTTAATATTCATAATGTATCGACTTTTCATTTTAAATAAAATTGTAGTTTATCTTAAAACTTATGTTTCTATGTTTTTTAAATGGATATCAAAAAATACCACTAATATGGGAATGGAACCCACTACCTATCCGTGGCCACTGTTATACCATACCTACCGGTAAATCGATATCATAGTTGATTTTTTTTTATTACATATTATATGAATACTTTGTCCAGCTGGACTGCTATATGTAGGCTGATAATTATGATGATCAATATTATCTATACAATCATTATTAACATTATCAAGGGGTGAAATTAAAAATTTTAAAAAAGCCCGAGGTGCATTTCTGTTCATAACTCCGAAGATCCTCGACAGATCCTCACCAAATTTTCATGGCACCAAGCGGAAAGTATACCCTTTCAAACGAAATAAGAATTTTGCGAATCGGTTTAGGCGTGTTTGAGTAATTGGTAAACATTATAAAGGGTGTGGCAAATTCTTGGTCACTGAAGGGTAGCTACCTTTTCTCTTGTAGTTAGAAAGTTTTGTTCTTAGGAAACTTCAGTTTTATTTTGAAGAAAAAATAATTGCATTTTTAGATTTTTGAAAAAAAGTACAGTTAGCCTAAAAAAATACATTTGTAAAAAAAAACAAGTTTGTCTTAATCGACTCTATTTCCCACCAGGAACACTTCTCCCAAAGTAACTTATCAAATCAAATCGTAAGTCTATGCAATAATTCAAAAAAACACATCCCATACATTTTCTATGAATGTAATAGTTGTAAACATTATAGTGCCACTTATTCGATGGTTATTAATTTAAATTCGTAACTGTTTCGGCATGCTGGGAGGTTATTGTAAAGCCTTAGGCGCCTAAGACAGAGCCGCAAGAGAGAATGGTAGGTATGCATGGAGCATACCATTTGTACATCTGCAGGGAAGCACTTTGTTCTAAATTTAAATACGCCCTTTACAATAGCCTCCCAGCTTGCCGGAGCAGTTATGAAATTAAATTAATAACCATCGAATAAGTTGCACTGTAATGTTTACAACTTCTAATTTCATAGAAAATGTATGGGATGTGTTTTTTTGAATTATTGCAAATACTTACGATTTGATTTGGTAAGTTACTTTGGGAGAAGTGTTTCTGATAGGAAATAGAGTCGATTAAGACCAACTTGTTTTTTTTTGACAAATGTATTTTTTTAGGCTAACTGTACTTTTTTTCAAAAATCTAAAAATACAATTATTTTTTGCTTGAAAATAAAACCGAAGTTTCCTAAGAACAAAACTCTCTAACTACAAGAGAAAAGGTAGCTACCCTTCAGTGACCAAGAATTTGCCACACCCTGTATAAGTACATAAAAAAAGCAAAAAAAAAAAATATTCCGATGAATTGAGAACCTCCTCCTTTTTTTGAAGTTGGTTAAAAACACACACAATACCTACCTACAACAAACATACCACAAACTTTAGAACAGTCAAAGTGCGAGCTATTTCGCATTTGACAACTTTACTCTCTCTGCCCACCTCTAAAAAGGCGTGAATATACATTACATACCTTAAGTTTAATGTATATTTAATATGAAAAATATCTCTATTTAAAATCGCGAAGATTCCTAGGATACCAAGGGCCCTCTGTGTGAGTGTCGCACACATGCGCAAGTGAGCGTGTGTAATGCACACTTCACAATGGTAAAGTGCTCTAAAAGGCTTAAACTGGTTATTTTTATCTTTTTAACGAATCTCTGTTTTAAGCATCAAATACTTTCAAGCTGCGTTTTTTGTTTCATATTTTTTAGTAGCCACTTCAACCTCTGTGGCGCAGTGGGGGAATGCCCGCCTAAGACGCGTCAGGTTGCGGTTCAATCCCCGCCGCGGGACAAATTTTTGTATGATCTGAAAATATTTGCGGGGGTGAATTTAGAAAAACCATGCTTCTCTCATTCATGGCTAATTATATGTTGCATGTTCACGTGTGTCCAATGCCCAGCAGGGCAATTCTACTATATGACAACGTCAATCATTCCGCTGCGTTTTGGTTCGATCTCTTAAATATCATCCATTTGGTAAATAGAATAGCTTTTCAAAAATTTGTTCTGCCAAAGTCCAAACCTTAGCTAAAACCTCATCACAACTGAGTCGTTTGTCATTAGTAGAATAGGAAACAGTCGAAAATCGAAGGTTTAGCTGAGGTTTTGCTTGAGGTTGATAAAAAGTTTGGTACTAGAATTGACACCCAGAACCACCCTGTTTTTGCACCAAATGGAAAAATTTAGGTAAGTACAATATTGTTTACAATAGCGTCTTGAAATAGTGCTCTGTTTTTGTCCTGATAGGTGTGTGATAAGGAGATTATCTCAACTGATACTTCCACCCGTACTTAGTATGTGTTGATATACGTCACTCAAAGTTACTTTCTCTGAGAAGCCGCGGGTAACTGATAGTGGTAAGTATTTAAATAATATTATATTTGAAAACTTAATAAAAAATTCCATTAAGAGATTTTCCATTTATCAGAATAAATAATGATGTCTCAGCATTCAGCGCCATCTATCGGATGCAGTCGGATATATCCGCAGAGAAATATTTAGCCGATCCCATCCATCACAAAATAGAGTTGTCATATTCCCGAATATTCGGCTAAAATTTCATAATTCGGCTCAAAAAACTTATAATGGATCTACAGCTACAATTTTGGTACTAGGCCTTTACATCTTTACTAAATGATTTATACAGTGTCAGGAGGCAATCTTTGCCTACACTTATCGCGGAACACTGAAGTGCCTGGGACATTGTTTTAGGTGGTTGGTGTTTTTGTAGGCTTGCCCAACATCTACACCACCCTGTCAGCTTATAGCTGTTTAGAGCTCGTGTTAATGCACAAATATTTTTTTCGAAACAAAAAACCCATTGATGCACGGCCAGGATTCAAACCCACGACCTTCGGAACAAAAGTTGGTACTATGCCCCCCGGCCAACACGGCACTTTTGGGATTATAGCTCAGTGATTTGTTCGAAAATTTATCACAAAAGAGTACATGTAACTCAACCAAAGTAAATGACCAATGAGGTTAGGTACCTCATTGGTCATTTACTTTGGTTGAGAAAGTTTGTTAGCAGAATCGAGGGGCTAGTCGGCGCACTATGTTTTTATGCATAAGACCGCTATAAACAATAATATAATATTTACTTTCGGCATCTTCTCTCCTCTTTCGGCGTCAATAAGTTTTAAAAAAATCGGGTAATATTTCAAATATTCGGCCTGCAGTCGACCGAGTAATATTCTCATCTCTAATCCCAACTAAAGGAATATTCCTAGGTCTTCAATAGAAGATTGATTATACAAAGTAGGTATTATTCCGATAGATTTATGTGTTCCGTACAGACATATTTCTTTTTATTATAGAAATATATTTCCCGAAAGTATTTTAGGTGTAATTTATTACGATCCGTAATAATATTTAGTACATTAATAACCTCGTTTTTTCACCACTCCGTTTTTTTTATGCCACAGCTTTTTCACATCATCTACGTATATTTTTTGATAAAAATATTTTTTAATGCAACAATTAAAATACCCGAACCAATTTTAAAACCTATTTCTTTTTTTTACAATTTTAAAACAAAATAAAGCTCGTTACGTGTGCTCAAAAAGATTTTCGCAATTTTCGCATTCCATTTTCCATGAAACTTTTTGTTTTTCTCGTGAAATAACCCGCGCAACCCCGCGGGTACTTATAACAAAGAAACGGGCCGAATGGCCCAACTGACCGTAATGATCCTATGGAGTATTTATACGAGACTATTCATAGCAGTGGTCATTCAGGAATACACAGCGCTCGCGGTTTAGCTGGTTCAGTACATACATCCTATCCTAACTCCTAACTAATATTATAAAAGCGAAAGTATGTGTGTGTGTGTGTGAATGTTTGTTACCACATATATCCATAAGTACTTAATCGATTTTGATGAAATTTAGAATTTAGATACTTTGTTTATGTTCTAAAATAACACATAGGCTAATTTTTATCCCGGAAAATTGTATGGTTCCCGCGGGATAAAAAAAAGTTGTCCACGCGGGCGAAGCCGCGGGCGTTCACTAGTACATACATAAAATTACGCCTCTTTTCTACAGGGGTAGGCAGAGTCCACGGATTTCCACTTGCTATAATCCTGACTCACCTTTTTCGCCTCATTCACTCTCATCACATTTTTCATACAAGCTTGCCAGTTGGGTACTTTTCACCTAGCCTTTCTCCAAAATATCACCAATTTGATCCATGTAGGTACTCGTATGTACACTTTTTTATAATTTTTGTTCAAAAATTTTTGAATTTATTTAAAAATTTTCCTATTAAACAGAATCATGAGTTTATGCAGTTTCCATATTGCTATATCAAAAACTTCGAATTATATTTTTGGAACTAAAGCGTACTATCGAACTACTAGTAGGACTGGATGGAATAAGCGATATTTTTAAGTGAAATGTGTAATGATCTAGCTATTTCCTCCAAGCTATGACCTTGGGCCTCCCCAGCCCCCTGCAGGAAAGGGTTGTGGTGCTAACGACCACTCCACCATATTTGTATTTTATTTGTTTTCGATTGCCACTAGTGACCTCACTTGTCTTGCTTTAATACGGTGAAGGAAAACATCGTGGTAAGTACTTGTAGAAACCCCTAACGATATTGAAAAGAGATAAGTACCTAGATTTTATTTTCCAGGTTTTTTTTTATATTTATAATATTTGATTTATTCAACTGTTAGAAATACTTAACCCTAAAAAATCATTTCAACAATTAAATTTGACAAAAAACAAAGTTTTATTTTTTGTCACCATCATTGAACCCGATTCTTTATTTGTCTTTCTTATAATAATAAATAGTTAACTCCCTTCGCCCGCGTGGACTAGGTACCTAGGTACTTACTATTTTTTTATCCCATACCTACTTTTTTTTTTTTTTTTTATACTACTAAGGTAGCAGACAAGCATACGGCCACCTGATGGTAAGCGGTTACCGTAGCCTATGGACGCCTGCGACACCAGAGGAGTCACACTCGCGCTGCTGACCCTTTTAAAAATTTCAAAACGCCCTTTTTGAAGAACCCCATACTGTAGTACATTACATTCCAATTTTCATCAAAATCAGTTTAGTAGTTATGGGGTTACGTGGTAACAAACATTCACACACACACACACACACACACACGGACTTTTGTCTTTATAATATTAGCAGGATGTGAAAGTTTGGATGGATGTTTGTACAAACTACATTAAGTATATCAGGAGGCCTTTAGGAGGCCTAGAAACTCCGCCACTAGAGTTAACCACTAGCTCATACGAATATACATAGATATGTAAAACGTCAGAAAATCCTCAACACCAGATACTTTGAAACTACCTCACTACAAGCTTGTAGGTAAACATGCTATCTTTGTAACAACGCAACTGAGTTTGTTTTAAAAATATTCTAGCGCTGTGATGTTTGTTCCAAGTTTGAAATTGCGGATTCTAAGTTTAAATATGGTTTTCTTTTGATGACCGTTATGGTTAGGGTTGCCACCTTTTTTTTTGTCAATTCCGCTGCGTTTTGTTTCGATCTCTTAAATGTCAGCCATTTGGTGAATAGTAGAATAGCTTTTCAAAAATTTATTCTGCCAAACCTTAGCTAAAATGTCACCACAACTGAGTCGTTTGTCATTAGTAGAATAGGAAACAGTCGAGAAACCAAGGTTGAGCTGACCAAAGTTGAAGTTTTGCTTGTGGTTCATAAAAAGTTTTGTAGTAGAATTGCCACCCTGGCCTTTATCTTATAATAGTAGGTACTAATAATACTAACGTGTTGTTTTTATAAAATTTTTAAACAATTTCAAACCACATCTCTCGATTACAACAATCGATCCAGATTGATCCAGGGCTAATAAATCCCAAGATCCCGGGATTGGAAACAAGGGTCGGGATCGAATCCACTCTCCAAGGATTATACCAATCTTAACAATAAAATACAAAAAAAAAACCAGCAATCTGTAGAATGAAGTCCAGAACAAATAAAATATTTACCCGAGGGGGTGAAAATAATCATCCCTACAATAGAGTCGTTGGAGGGATTAGGACTGGAGTGGTTTTTAGACTTACCATTCTTTTATTGGCATAGCTTATTGACCATTCAGGAGCGAACGAAAATCTTCGTTGCCAGAAGTAATACTAATTAAACTTTAAGTGGGGGAAATCACACATTAAATAAATAATAAATATTGCTGGACATCTCACACAGCGCCATCTAGCCCCAAACTAAGCAAAGCCTGTACTATGGGAACCAGATAACTGATAGAATACTTATATTAGTAAATACATACTTATAATACGTTATAACAGCCAGACACAGAACAAACATCTATGTTCATCACAAAAATGTTTGTCCTGGGTGGGAATCGAACCCACGACCTACAGAGCAGAAGGCAGAGCCACTACTAACTGAGCTAAGAGGCCAGTCAGTGTTTTCTTATGACGTTAACACGTAAAATTATCGTCCATAAACCGACTTTACAGACAACCAGTTTTTTTTTTCAAGATTTAACCCTGCAGGTGTCGTCCAGACCCAACACCCACGTCTGTCGAGGGTCTAAAGTGCCCACCACCTGAATGGCTAAGCAGCCGCATTCAACCTGGCTTGCGGGGAATAAACCCCTTCACCACACTTGTAGTCGTAATTTTTAATTGCGTGTTTTGGAGTTTTTGTACGGAAGTTTGGTAATTTTGATTGTTTTGGATTTTTTAGATATACTAGTGAACGCCCGCGGCATCGCCCGCGTGGACTTATTGTATTTGCGCGTGCATTTTTCTGGAATAAAAAGTAGGTAGGTAGGTACTATTCCATACTACAATAACTATAGCAGTGAGTTAACTTAGCACCTAATTATCCTTTAGATGGCGCTCATCGATGCTTTAATTGATTAATGCTGGTCCTATCAAGATTTTCAACCCTGACGAGTAAGGATTCCGTAGCCGAGTTGGTAAAGGCACTGCGGTTAAAGGAGGATCGCTTGTATCATTGCGGGTTCGAATCCCGTCGGATTTGAAAATTTTGATAAGACTTTTCATTTTCAAAGGTAATAATACCTAAGTGTGGTTTAACACTATAAACAATTAATAAAATAATTATTATTTACTACTTATTTTGAAAAAAACTAAATTATTACATTGAAAATGAAAAGTCGGTTTGGAACCCGCATACAAGCGATCCTCCTCAAGCCGAAATGCCTTCTTAACCAACTCGGCCACGGCATTATCCACAGTTTTCGGGTCGAAAATCTTGAAATCTTTTACCTAAGTGTAGATTTAAGCTATAAAATTAAATGACCATAATTATTGGTTTGAAATGAGTTGGCCTCTGGCTCATACGAACTTAAAATTTTGAAAAGTATAATTTGTTGCAACAGGCCTTTACGAGGCCTAAAACTCAACAAAAACAACAACATAAACAATATTCCCTGAACAATACACCAAAAAACAATACGAAAAATATTGAACTCCAGCAATCGCACTCCAATTAACTTGACAACTCAAATTCCGCAAAAAAATCGCGCCCATTTTAACCCGTAATATCTATGCCGGGTCTAAAGTACCCTTGCTATTCAGTGGGACTCAGCCCAAGGGTACTTAAGACCCAGCCTCTATTATAACACAAGTGGGTTTTACAATTTCAAGGCTTAAGAAAAATAAAAATGGTCGCCATTTTTTACTTCAGGTGTGGCTTGATTACGAATTAATTTTGAAGTTTTCTAGCAATGATATCTAAAAATAAAAGATATGTTTCTAGCGCGCGCGAAATGAAGACCTGAAAACGTTCCAATTGGGACGTCTTGTTCGCGTCAAGCAAGGCGATGACCTAGACGTGTTTGTCACGTGTAGTTACAAAAACAATAAAAATGCTATTATTTTTTCATGTACTTACCTATGTACTATTTGTCTATTTCATTTGCGGAACTTGTCAACATATTGTGCACTATAGATAGAAGATAGATAGCAAAAACATTTATTGCACACCACATAATAAAAGAAAAACTATACTTACAACAAATTAAAATAACCTTAATCTGTACCTACTAATTATATAAAGCGGAAGAGTTTGTTTGTTTGAACGCGCTAAATTCAGGAACTACCAGTCCGATTTGAAAAATTATTTCTGCATTTGATAGTTAAACTCTTTATAAGGGTTATAATAGGCTACTTTTCATCATCATCATCACCATATACCATCACGACGGGGGCAATGCCGCGAGGGCGCTGCTAGTATGATATACTCGTACAATCGGCGGTCTTATCTGCACTATATCGGTATGATATCAGTGCGACCATATTTTAAAAGTCGATAACTATAAACGTAACAAATGTAGGGTATAATATCATAGTTTTTTAGTATATTTGTAAGAATACTAGAATTAAGTAAACTCGTAATTCTCGATTTAGACTTCATCTCGCAATTAACTTACACAAACAAACATAATAATTCAACAAATATTTAGTTTAATTTGAAATTCATAAGTTGAGGCACACAGTGTAAACACACACAGTACGTAATCTTATAAGATAGACGTTAATGTGCTTTGTAAACGATTGTGGCTATTCAATTTCACAGTCATACGAGACAGCGTGAATGTTTGCAGTAGAACAACTTTATAATTTAGTGGAAATTGAAATGAAGAAATGTAAGAGGATTCTGTTTCGTTTCCAATTATGATAGCTGCTCGTGAATTTCTAGTGTGTGATTTTGCATTTCAATGTAATAACAATCTCATCTTACATTTTGAAATTCTGTGAAAATAACGTTTCATATGAGGTGGTAATATTATTTTAGTATGTTATGATTTCAAACGTCTAAAGAGATTTAAGAAACGAGTTCGGTGAAATCGATCTACATCCGAATTTAATGGTGTTTTTACATTTTATTGATGGCGTTTGAAGTACAATTTAAAAGGTTAAAAAGTAAAGGTGATAATTCCATTTAAATATTGTTTGGACATATTTTTACCGACTTCAAAAAAAGGAGGAGGTTCTCAATTCGTGGGAATCTTTTTAATCGCGGCCACGGCTGTGGTCACGGTCAGTTCGAGATTATAAAATTAAATATATACCTACAGTTATTTAGTCTCCGTTATTAAATTTATTATTATTAAAATTATTAAAATTATTGGTCGCGAAAGAACAGGAGTAGAATCACCTAGCTCTTAAGACGACTCAAAGTGGTCATAGCTTTCCTACTGAATAAAAAAAATGAAAATGATTACAACTGTATCCCAAGGCACGGTATACATTCTCTCAGAACTTTTTTTTTTTGGCATTTAAAGATCTTTTGAAGATAAATAAAAGATATTTGATTTTTTTTTTTTATAATTTAAAATTTTGTCGTTTAACTTTGATTTACAATAAAATGTTTCATGTTTAGTTGTTCTGTAGTTATTCTACTGAATGTATTACTCTGTGGCCTACTCATAGCTTTGCGTATTCCGTTTCAAATCCGCTCACGCGTGAAAACATTACGATCGACTTCTTAGAACGAAGTTAATCTCCTTAAAGTGCTCCATACGAGCAACTTTAAGCCGCGTTTCTACTAGGCAACATTTGGCGCGCGACATGTTGCACAACATGTTGAAAGCGCGGAACTTTGTTTCACAACGTTGTCTGTCACCGCATCTCTACTCTCATCACTACTACGTCATTTTGCGCACCGGCTGGCAATGTCGCGCGCTATTGTGCAACGTTGCTGTACATGTTGAGAGTCACGTGTTGCGCGCCAAATGTTGCCTAGTGAATGCGGGGCTTCTATTGCATCCACTATTGTGTGTATCTATATATATTAGAGAACTTTGAAAAATACAATTGAATAGAATAGAATAGAACAAAGTTTTATTTTGGCCACAACGGTATAATTACACAGGTTTTTCTATATGTACCTACCTATTTCAGGCACCAGTCTCTCACAAAACAGGTTTTTATAATAGCTACCTACAACGTTTTTAATATTAATTATTCTGTATGTTTATTTTACTATTTTTAATGTTTGTGAGAGAAATAAATAAATGATAAATTATAATTATACGAGACACAAATCAGACATGTTACAAATAAAAATACAAGAAAATAAGTCTAGGTACCGTGCGTTTGCCAAGTTTCTCTATACCGACTTGGTTTACATTCGATTCCCGGCTGAAGAACTGCGTTGCGAGACTTTTTAGTACATTTTTGTACAGTTATATTTTTGACGGGATACATTCTTCCGGGATAAAACATAGCTTATGTGTATTCCAGAACCTAAACTATTTACATTTCTTTCATCAAAATCAGTTTAGTGGTTATGGGGATACGTGGTAACAAACATTCACACACCCACTTTCGCCTTTATAATCATCATCATCCGCAACCTGACTTCACCCACTGCTGAGTATAGGCCTCCGCTTTTCTGTGCCACTCCTCACGGTCCTGTGCTAGCCTCATCCAATCTCATCCCACGACACTCGCTATATCGTCTGCCCATCTTGCAGCCGGACGTCCGACATTCCTGTATCCTGTTCTTGGACGCCATTCAGTAGACGCCTTACTCCACCTGTCGTCATGTCTCCGTGCCAGGTGTCCTGCCCAACTCCATTTTAGCTCCGTGGTACGATTCCCAATATCTTTCACCTTTGTTCGACTTCGGATTTCGATATTGGGAACTTTATAATATTAGTAGGATATTGTCAAAAATTAAAAAAAGTTGCTTGTATGCAATCTCACGATTATATTTAACTTGTTTACACAGTTAGATAATTTCAAAGGATACAAGGAAACCCTATGAATGCTTAAAGAAAGATGTACGGTTTGCAGGGAAATTCTTAAGTACATTTCGTATCCTTACTAATATTTTATGCGAAAGGAACTCTGTTACGTTTTCACGGCTAAACGGCTTGACTGATTTTTATAAAATTTGAAATGGTCATAGGTTGGACCCTGAGGAAGGATATAGGCTACTTTTTATCTCGGATATATTTCGATTTCTGCGATAAAGGGTACCCTACCCATGCGATAAATGATTCGAACCCACTACCTTCGGGCCCCTTGGCCAACACGGCTCACGGCTCACAGCTCACAGCTCACAGCTCACATCTCACGGCTCACGGCTCACAGCTCACCTATGTAATAAAATATTTTAATTTTGATATATTATGCCTGTTTTATCTCAAAACCGAAAGGGGGATAGAAACCAGAGACAATTTGTTAAGCCTTTCATAAGTCTCTATAATTAGAAGATTGTAATGTAGCGGTAAAGCTAATTGTACACACGACTGTTTTGTAGCACGGTTGACATTATTATCTCTCAATGACTACTGAGATTCTACTTTAATGTTTGAGACGTACTTATCTATTTGAAACGTAGGTACTTAAACTAAAATGAATTTTATTTAATTTTGTAAGTACGTAGCATAATTATTAAAATAAATCAGTACCTTTTTGAATAACTAACTAAATACACAATCACACAATCAATTCTGTAATAGGCTTATAGGAAAAAGAGACATTTTGAAAATATGCATCACGCTATTATTATAAAGTTTGGATGTTTGGATGGATGTATGTTTGTTCCTCTATAACTCGACAACCACTGAACCGATTTGGCTGAAATTTAAAATATAGGTAGATAATGACCGGTAATAGGACATAGGTTACTTTTTATCAGGTTGCGCGCGAGTGAAGCCGCGGGCGGAAGAATAAATAAACGACGTCCGTCATAAACTGTAACGTTTTCTTAGAAACCAAAGGCTTAGAAGTACATACTTCTAAGATGACACCTGTTTATCATTCGGCATTACGGAAAGCTATGAATAAACCGACGCTGGTGTTAATAAATAACGCATCTGTAATAATAAGAAAAGAAAAAGGAAATGGTTACGACTGTACTCCCAAGACAATGATCTTTTGAAGAAAGTATATGGGAACATAATATACATCACATCAATGTCTGGATGGATGGATGTTTGTTCCTCTATGACTCGACAACCACCGAACGAGACAGACGAAGCCGCGGGCTTCCGCTAGTTACATCCACCCAAACATCCAAACTTTCGCATTTATAATATGAGTGTGACTAGCTTCCGCCCGCGGCTTCGCTCGCGTTGTAGGTACCATCCGGGTACCCAGATAAAAGTCAAAAGTCAAAAGTCAAATGTCAAAAGTCAAATTCATTTATTCAATAAGATCACTAGTGTACCACTTTGAAACGTCTTAAGAGCTAGGTGATTCTACTCCTGTTCCTTCGCGACCAACACCGTGAAGAACCAGGGCAACAAACAAACTAGACAATTAGACTAAACAAGATAAAAAGCCTATGTCTTATTCCCGGTCATTATCTATCTCATTTTTAAATTTCAGTCAAATCAGTTCAGTATTGGTCAAGTTATAGAGGAACAAACATTATCCAAACATCCAAACTTTCACATTTATAATATTAGTGTGATTAGCAATTAATTTAACTGTTATTTGCGTCGGTGTAATCGTAGCTTTACTTCCAAGAATCGAAGCACTCTCAACTTCCCTTTTACAGAATTGAAAACAACTTGAAGTTACAAGTTTACAATGTTTACGAGTTGGGCCCTTGTTTTACAATTTACAAGTTTTACAATTTACAACGAATTCCAATGATAAATCTATTGAATTCGAGTTGCGGTGTTTAATGGGCAATTTGATTGTTTAAGCTTGGTTTAGGGAAGATTTCCAAAAGAGCCGTGTTGGCCGAGTGGTATAGTACCTCGACTTTCGATCCGAAGGTCGTGGGTTCGAATCCTGGCTGTGCATCAATGGATTTTTCGTTTCGCAAAATTTATATGCGCATTAACACGAGCTCTAAACGGTGAAGGAAAACATCGTGAGGAAACCCGCGGCATAGCCAGCCCCACACGTATTGACCATGTCTATGGATATGGCCGGTTAGGTTAAGCTGAGAGGATGGTGTAGGTGCTACAAGCCTACTCCATCTCAACATTGTCACAGGCACTACGGTGTCCCGATGAGTGTAGGCAAAGATTGCCTCCTGACACTGTATAAATCATCTAGTAAAGGATGTAAAGGCCTAAGTTTATACACAAGTATCGATGGATTGATATCGATATGTATAGCTTGTTAAGGCTATGCGCACACCTCTGTACATTGACGTATCCGTGAGCCTGTTTATAAAAAATAAAAAGAAAACAAGGTGATGCTCTGTCACAAAGAAGTAATTTTAACCGTTGGCCTTGGAGACAGGACGAGGAATCACGCCTCGCTGCGCACTCCTTCGAACCCTTATTATAGCTCACGACACGATTTCTACGAAACAAAACATTGTAGTTATTTAACCCACGGGAATTACTAAGTCTAGTTAGGGATCACCACGAAAAAAACCAGTCAAGTGCGAGTCAAATTTATTTTCAACTTTTTTTATTTTTTGGAATTATTCCTTTATTTGTGCTGTAAGACCTTGCTTTTTGCCAAATTTCGTGATTCTAGGTCAACGGGAACTACCATAATATACCTAGGTTTTCGACCCAAAAGTCCCAAAACCTACTTCCCGCTGACCTAGAATTGTCAATTTGGTTAAAAGTAAGGTCTTACAGCACAAGTAAAAAAAAAATTCCGAAAAATAAGAAAATCGGTGGGGACAGACAGACGGACAAGAAAGTGATCTTCTAAGGGTTCCTTTTTTACCTTTTGAGGTACGGAACCGTAAAAATTAGTGAACAGAGCCTTTAGCAGGAGTATGCACAAGTTTACTATTCGATCCGTGACTGTAGTATAGTCTCTCAAATGTATGGGATTCCGGTGCAGCGCCTCCAGTGGTAACTTGACTGAACTAAAATCCCAATACATTTGAGAGACTATACTACAGTCACGGATCGAATAGTAGACTTTGTGCATACTCGTGCTCGAGGCCCAGTATTCTGGAAAAAATACTTAGTGGTCAAATACGAAAGTTTTTATGATCACTTGCCGGCAGTACTTCCAGAATTCGGCGCGAATAGGTGTGTGCTCAGCCACTATGTTTGGTGACTTGCAAAATGTCGCACAGTGTAAAGATGGTGTGAAACGTCGCGCGACATCGGGTAACCCCGAGCGCGCCTCACTGCACACGCGCCCTCCGCTTTATACGCTTGTGTTTTGACAGTTACAACGGAATATAACGCTAATATAGAGCGCCATCTACTCTAATATAACGCTACTATAGTGCCTTCTACTTTCAAATCGATTTATCAACAATTTATAAAGCCATTTAGACCAAAACGTGGCAGATTTATGTGGCCACATCCTTGGTATAATGATTGAGATTGACACAAATTGAGCAAGTCATGAGTTAATACTGTCGATTCAATTTCTAGGTACTAGTGTTGAGTATGACGTGATTGACGCGGCTCTTTTGTCCCGTACAAAATACAACTTTGTGTGATCGGCTCAACTTCTGAATATGTCATGCTTCAATTCAAATGTCATATGACCGTACACAATATGACAAAATCAGAAAATGACGTTACTCTTTCCTCAAGCTTCATTTATGGTAAGCGTCCACATGTCGGTATCGTACGCAGCGGACGGATCGCATCAAGCGGATTATCTGTGTAATGCGATGCGTACGATGCGGACAGGTGGACGCACTTATTTGAGTATCTATACAAATAATACTACGATCCGTTGCGTGCGATGCGTCCGAAGCGTACGATACCGACATGTGGACGCTTACCATTAATCTTCAATCACTCCTCGCTTGACAATGACAAAAAAGAATTCAGAACTGATCGGACAGATTGTCATATGAGAATGAGTGAGTAGTCCGCCAAAATAATGAACAGTCAATTGAAAATGACCGGCTCAAACGAGCCGGCTCACGGTAGGTACTGGCTCAAAATGAAAATGAACCTACTCTGACAAAAGTCAATCTAAAATCATGTCATACCCAACATTACTAGGTACATTTGTTCTATCTCACTAAGGCCGGTTGGTTTTAATTGTGTGTGTGTTCACATGCACGTTGTTTCTGTGTGCGTAAGCTCGAGAGCGCTCAAAATCTTTTCAAATAATTTTTCTATTTGACCGACGGAAAAAAGTTTTTTATCCTTATAATTTACATTTTAGTTTTTGTTATTAACTCAGGTAAAAAATTGATTCACCTTAATGTTAGATGTTCTTTATTAATGTCCCGGAAACGGAAATAACTGGGTCGAAAAATATTTAGTCCTAAGGCGTCTCCATTTGTCTCTGTTATTTTTCGAACTTTAGGTATTTTAGCCCGCCTCATTCCGATCACTGCTTATAATAGAGTTTAAAAGAGTTGGTGGCAGTATAATAGCTTTTATAGTGCGTTTACACGCTTCCGAGCAAATAATACACTCTTAGGCCAAAAAGCGAGACAGCACTAATTTATGAATCAATTAGCATTTACTGCACTGAATTCAGCATGGTGTAAAGTGCACTTAAAAGTTAAGTTTTACTTACTGTTTCTTAGAGTCTAACTAAAGGTCAGTTGGGGTCACTTGGAGAAGGACGTAAGCGAAGCAGAACGAATGTTATTACCCGTGGGAATAAATCTTACTATTGTTTATTCCTCGGTGTAATGTAGTTCGAATCCCGGGATTTTTTGACTGCAAAAAGGATTCTGAATTTTTTTTTTTTTATATACTTAAGTACCTAATGATAATTTATTACGGGATTTTTTTTTATTTTTTATTTTTTTTTTTATGTAAGTACAGATGTTCTATCTCACGAAGTCCGTTGGTCTTAAATGTGTGTGTGTTCACATGCACGTTGTTTCTATGTGCAGTGTTTCTCTGTGTTTCTGTTATAAGCTGCAATTTTCTGAACTGTCGAGGTGCATTTCTGTTCATAACTCCAAAGATCCTCGACAGATCCTCACCAAATATTCATGAAACCAACTGGAAAGTATACCCTCTCAGACAAAAAAAGAATTTTCTAAATCGGTCTTGGCGTCTGTGAGTAATCGGGGAACATACATAAAAAAAATCAGACGAATTGAGAACCTCCTCCTTTTTTTAAGTCGGTTAAAAATCAGTTTCTTGTCAATCGATACTAAGATTTAGGTCAGAAAAAAAAAAACAATGGGTACATCCTCTCAAGTGGATTCGTAAGGTTTCATATCACATTTCAGATTATCAGATTAATTATCTAAATCCTTATGTCGTTGGAGTAAGGTTGATTTTTGAATGTTTAAGTGGTAGGTTTTGCTGTGATTTGTACACTGGACATGACACGTATAGGTTACAGATTTAAATAGTGTCGTTGCATTTTGAGCTTTATTGTAATAGTTTTAAGGATAGTCTTAGCTTAAAATATATTATATCCTGTTCTATAAAGGTACACAGGAAGTTTTTTAGAACTGTTCAAAAGTGTCCGTTGTTCAATTCAAACTACAAATCTAAAATACTTAACATCATCAAAATCTGCTCAGTCGCTTGTTTTGGTTGAACAAACGGACAAAATAAATGGAAGATTGATAGTAAGATCGTCTCAAATAGATAAGTACGTTTCAAATATTTAAGTAGCGATTCAGTATTTACAAGCTCAGGAGTTGATTGTTTTTGACGTGTTAACGTCTTATACGAGTAAATCGATGAACGACGGCTGCACGCACGAAAAAGTGTCACTTTCCGTCTGAGCCGAGCGTGCAAGCGAGAGCGCGGAACAAGCGATAGAGAGGCACGATCGGCCTAAGCGTTAAAAGTATGCAAGTTAGAAATAACGCTCTAGTGAGCTTGTAACGACGCCCTACTTTTTAGGGTTCCGTACCTTAAAAGGTAAAAAAAGAAACCCTTATAAGATCACTTTCTTGTCCGTCTGTCTGTCTGTCTGTCTGTCCGTCTGTCTGTCCGTGTGTCACCATCGATTATCTCAGGAACGGGTAGAGCTAGCAAGTTGAAATTTATACCATATACTAAAGTCTATAGTCCCTATTGTGAGTATAAAAATCAAGGTCCTGAGTCAACACTATAAAAAGATATAGGCAAATTTAGGTTTTCGTGAAAACTTGTGAGTACCTACCAAAACTTACCTTAATTTTCAATTTTTTTTATTTTTCGGAATTTTTCCTTTACTTGTGCTGGAAGACCTTGCTTGTAACCAAAATTGACAATTCTAGGTCAACCGGAAGTACCCTAGAGGTTTTGGGTCGAAAACCTAAATGGTAGTTCCCGTTGACCTAGAATAACGAAATTTGGCAAAAAGCAAGGTGTCTTATAGCACAAATAAAGGAAAAATTCCAAAAAGTTAAAAAGTTGAAAATTAAAGGGTGTTCCCATTACATACATAGTTGACGCCAATTAAAATTGTCCTCCGAGTTGTATGGGCGCTCATACAATTAAGCGGACTAGCTTAATTGGCACCATGGCTAGGTACGGAACCCTCGGCGTACGAGTTCGACTCGCCCTTGACCGGTTTTTCTTATTATGCTTAAGGCACCAATGTTTTTTTCAAGGATGTTGAAAAAAGAACCAGTAGTGCCACAAAAATAGTGGCATTTAAAGACATTGAGTGCCCTCAAGGGTCTTATGACTCTCCAGAAAATCCGAGGAAAATCCACAATAACAATATTACCACGCGCAGAAGATGCAAATAATGTTAGGACTTGAATTTATTTCACTACTGAACCTTATTTCAAAGTAGCTACGATTCGAAATTGCATAACAGTTAAAGATTTAGACCTGCAAGACATTTTCAACCTTATACCTCCGCGTTTATGATACAAAATTGTCTGCGTTAGACCCGGCAAAGAAAATCATACTTTGCCCCTCATTTCGACGATTGGATTCCCACTGCACTCTGCACAATTCAGAACTGAATAGCTAAGGAATTCTGTATTCTATTACGCAGGCGTTTAAGTGTATTATTGTTTGCAGCGGAATTTTGTAAACGTTTTGTTGGCATTTTGAAATTCGTATTTTGTGTAGTGCTTTTATGACGTCATTTTGAATTTTGTAAAACGTTCCTTCGGGATAGATGAGATATTAAATACAGTCTGTTGTTTGTTCTAGTTACTTCACACGGATTTACTCGGATTTTACAACCATTTTCCTTGAATTTGTGAAGAGAGAGAGAATTGTAAAATAGTTTTATACAAAGCATAGCTTCCACTCGCGGTTTTGCTTTCAAATGAACGTTATATTGTCAGTTTGAAATTTTTCTTTGTATGAAATGTAATTTTTGTTTAAGATACGAAATAATTTGTAATATCCTGCAGTCCCATTTTTGCCCCCTTTTGGAGGAAGTACCCCCTTCAGGTTTCCGGACAATTATTTTTATTCTTTATTAAGAAAAAATATCAAGTACCTAGAAACTAGAATCATTGCAAATCACAAAAAAAACACTCTTTCTAATTAGGTACCAGTTAACCTGAACTACGAAGACATCGAAACTGTAACAAACGGGAGCTCAGGTAACAGAAGTTTCTTAATTTTTCTTTTTTCGTTGTATTTCAAAAACAAAGCATCATAGAATAGAATTAAAAGCCATTTTGGAATGAACAAATTAAGTCCTTTCATATGACATCCCAATAAGGTAATACTATTTTTTTACCGCCGTAGGAACCCAATATCTTTACAACCCCTACCCTTTCATCGAATAAGCTCATATTGTTCCATCAAAAAATTCCATAACACAACCTATTGACCTACCAAATTTCATGCAAATTGGATTAACGGTTCGATAGTTTATTAGGAGAACAAATAGTAAGTGAAATATACAAAGCAAAATCACCCAAGTTGCCACTAAAATCTTGGCTCGCTTCGCTCGTTCGATCGTTAAACATACTGCAATTCAATCTGTTACAATTATTTACAAAAAACAAATTTTAAATAAAACGAGTGTGGGCAAAAATATATGGGCACTTCACCCACGGCCGCCACAGCTCAGACTACTTTTATTTTGAAGGTATCACAGCCTTGTATCTCTGTGCCAATGCGCATCGAATTCTGTCCCGGGGTTCTCTATTTATTTTGAGTCGAAAAGGTTTAACTTAAGGAGAGGTTAAAATGGCTGTTACCGCATTTTTGGGCATAAATGTATGGACCCACGGCTGCCACAGCTTAGACTACTTTTGCTTAGAAGGTATCAAAGCCTTGTTTCTCTGTGCCAATTCGCATCAAATTCTGTCCGAGGGTTCTCTATTTATTTTAAGTCGAAAAGGTTTAACTTACAAAAAAGCTAAAATGATTATGATTAGAGCGATGAAAGTCTCGATTTATTGGGATGTTTTTTTATTTCAAAATAATGTGAGGTTTATCAGAAAGTCTCATAGGTATTTATTTTTCATTTCTCATGTTCGGAAAGTACGCTTGAAGTTACCTGAACAGAGGGATGAAAACAGTACTTTTGCGTCCCTGGGAAGCAATTCTCCCTGGGAAACGATTTTCCCTGCTGACAAAGTATTAAATAAATCACATTCTACTATTTGACATTTCTATTGAGCCATGTCGTCTTTGTCAGCTATATTTGACATTTCTATTTACCACAAGATGAAGATCAGGATCACGGGATTAGGATCACGTAGGATCAGGTTTACTGGATAAGGATTACGGGATCAGGATTATGCAGGATCATTGGATCCGGATAACGGGATTAGGATCACGTAGGATCAGGATTACAGGATCAGGATCACAGAATCAGAATCACGGGATCAGGATTATAGGATCAGGATCACGAGAATAGGATCGCGGAATCAGGATCACGCAGGATCACTGGATTAGGATCACGGGATTATTATCATGGAATCTGGATCACAGGATCAGGATTCTGACTCCAGACCGTAGCCAAATGTTCCAAGTTATCTGTCATACATTTCAATACGAACTGTTTGGCCGCGTGGCCGGCGATGCGGCCATAGCGTCTCAGCGTGTTAATAGCTCTTACAAGATAGATGTGAATAACCTGTTTAGGCACTCGAAATATTAGCGCCCTCGCTTTGCTCGTGCGCCAAACCATCTCGTGCCTAGGTAGGTTACTTTCAACCCATGTGTAACAATCTCCTATTTCCGATGACGTCCTTTGAATCCCTCGCTGTGCTCAGGATTCTAATCCCTCGCTGTGCTCGGGTTTCAACTCTAGCATCCCTCGCTCCATTCTGTATTCAAAATAGCACTATCGTCGAAAAAATAATATTTTGCCCCGTTGTCATACAATCTAGTACCTACTACTCAGGTTAGGTGGGTACAAACATGGATTTATCTAGTGACCTCCGGCACAGATTAGTAATCTGTGCCTCCGGGATAGATTTTAATGCGTCGGTAATAAAAAATGCTTAGTTTTGTTAGGTCTTTCGAGTAATTATCATTACATCGCTGGCGGAGCTGGGTGAAGTTTGCCCACTATCATTTGTTTTTTGAATGTAAAACCTGTGTATTCAAATATTACATACAGTACCTCAAGCTTTATAATGGACATCGGTTATTTTCGTGTTTTCTGAATATGTCCGACAGCAGTGTATTCCACAGAACAGAATGCGACGTCGTTAGCAGCGCAGCTCGCACGGCTTGCAACTAATTTGCTTTTCTTAAAAATGACATTGACATTTATTTGTTTGCGATAAAGTTGAAATTATGAGTAACTAGCGAACGCCCGCGGCTTTGCCCGCGTCGACTACTGTTTTTTATACCACGGGAACCATACATTTTTTCGGGATAAATATTAACCTATGTGTTATTCCAGTACCTAAACTATCTACATGCCAAGTTCCATCAACATCGGTTAATTAGTTTTGGAGATACGTGATAACAAACATTTACACACACACACACGGACTTTCGCCTTTATAATATTAGTAGGATTTTCATTTTCAAATGACTTTTCGTCAATCGTTTTTTGTAATTTTATGCGGTTGTTTCCGATGTTTTCCGCAACGTATTCTTTTTCTGGTTTTACTGTACTACCCAGTTACAGTGAAGAGGGGATACAATAATGGAGCCATCGAAATTACGAGCTCATAATTTGCTGCAAAGCTGATGCCTGCATGTTATAGGATGCTCAAATATTATGCGTAATATTATGTAATATACTTTTAGGGTTGGCACTTTTTTATTTTATTTCTTTATTTAAATTCTTTATTGCACAAATTACAATAAATATCTGGGTGACCGAGCTCTGCTCGGGTGCATAACGCCATCTAGTGATTCAATTACGAACCACATTGCACCTGTAAATATTTTTGCGTGAAAATGCCTAGAAAACGGCTTTTCCCAGATATGAGACCTAAATAGATCGATTTTTCACCCCCGTAAACACTCGTACTGCAAATTTCATCGAAATCGTTAGAGCCATTTTCGAGAACATCAGTACAAACAAATATCAAACAAACAAATATTTCTCGTTTAATAGAATAGGATAATGCACAATTGGAGAACATAATGCCATAGGCATTTTCTACATACTTTGATCAATACACACAATAGAATGAAATAAAATTTAGGATAATTGAATGAATGAAGAAAGACCTCCGCTTCTCAAAGTCAGAGTAATATAACTTGTTCAACTTTCGCGATTTGTTAACATAATGATAATTATAATTACGGGATTTTATCGCGTACCTTTTGTTTATTATCTTTTCCCGACGTTTCGAACACATTGCAGCGTTCGTGGTCACGGGATGAAAAAAAAATCCGTAATAATAATTATCACTAAGTCTTAGGTATCAGTTTTTAGGGTTCCGTACCTTAAAAGGTAAAAAAAGGAACCCTTATAAGATCACTTTCTTGTCCGTCTGTCTGTCTGTCTGTCTGTCTGTCTGTCCGTCTGTCCGTGTGTCACCATCGATTATCTCAGGAACGGGTAGAGCTAGCAAGTTGAAATTTATACCATATACTAAGGTCTATAGTCCCTATTGTGAGTATAAAAATCAAGGTCCTGAGTCAACACTATAAAAAGATATAGGCAAATTTAGGTTTTCGTGAAAACTTGTGAGTACCAAAACTTACCTTAATTATCAACTTTTTTTATTTTTCGGAATTTTTCCTTTACTTGTGCTGTAAGACCTTGCTTGTAACCAAAATTGACAATTCTAGGTCAACCGGAAGTACCCTAGAGGTTTTGGGTCGAAAACCTAAATGGTAGTTCCCGTTAACCTAGAATAACGAAATTTGGCAAAAAGCAAGGTCTTATAGCACAAATAAAGGAAAAATTCCAAAAAGTTAAAAAAGTTGAAAATTAAAGGGTGTTCCCATACATACATAGTTGACGCCAATTAAAATTGTCCTCCGAGTTGTATGGGCGCTCATACAATTAAGCGGACTAGCTTAATTGGCACCATGGCTATGTACGGAACCCTCGGCGTACGAGTTCGACTCGCACTTGACCGGTTTTTATTTTTTAAGTTTTTGATTAAAGATTAAGTCAGTGTCCCGTTAAGTGTAGGAAAAGATTGGCTCCTGATATAATTATAAATCATCTAGTAAAAGACGTAAAGTTTTTTTAGTCCAGAGTTTGTTTTGAATATTTTTTTAAGAATGGCAGCCCTATAATAATGTGGTTTAAACCACTTTTAACTAGTTTTGTTCGCTTTTAACGCTTAAAATACCAAAAACAACAACTATTTTGATAATAACATCAACTTTACAGTGATTTAATGTTGGTTGAATTAATATTTTGATAGTTATTGAGTATAGAGCGTTAATAATTACTCTAATCGATCGAGCGAGCGAAGCGAGCGAAGATCTTAGTGGTAAGTTGGGCGATTTTGCTTTGTATGTTTGTATGTTTGTATGTTTGTATGTTTGTATGTTTGTATGTTTCACGAATTGTTGTTCGAGCATAACTGTCGAACCGTTCATCCAATCTGCATGAAACTTGGTAGGTCAATAGGTTGTGGTAAGGAAATTTACGGGGGAGCATATGAGCTTAATCGATGAAGGGGTTGTGAAGATATTGGGTTCCCAAGGGGGTAAAAAATTATGAAAGTTACACAAATATATTGAGTGGGGTGTCATACGAAAGGGCTTATTTTGTACATTCCAAAATGGTTTTTATTTTTAATCTAGGATGTATAGTTTTTGAAATACGACCAAAGACCAAAAACTACGAAACCAGAGCTGCAAGAGCTCCCGTTTCATAGAGTTTCGATGTCTTCGTAGCTCATTGACTGGTCGGTCTTAAAAAGAGAGTGGCATCGTTGCGGTTTGGTTTGCAATGATTTTAGATGCTACTTGATTTATTTTCATGATAAAAAAAATTTTGATAAAAAATTAAAATAATTGGGGTAAAAAAAGTTAAGTAAACAAATATATTGAGTGCGGTGTCAAATGAAAGGTCTTTATTTGTACATTCTAAAATAGTTATTATTTTTATTCTAGGACGTATACTTTTAAAAATACGACGAGAATTCATAAATATGAAATAAATGAAAAATTAGACACGACATTATGTATTGCATGCATGCTAGTATTTTTTACCATGAAGAGCTAGCGCAATAGGCATACCCGGCAGTAGTAGCACTTGAAATTATAGGGGTAGTCAGAAGAAAGTCCAAATGTTGGCCATCTACGGTGCGCGAGATCTCAGTTCGGGGCGAACTACTAGTTTTAACGTTTTATGTTTCAATTGAAAATAAATATAGGTACAGTCGAAGGCAAAAATAATAACGTAGTAAAAAATATTAAAAACTTGTAGAAAAAAACCTAAAATATGTATATTAAGTACTTACATAATAGAAAAAAAAAATGATTCCAAACGATCTATTAGCTCAAAATGATCCAAGCTTCTGCCAGTCGGAAGCGTGCTCAAGACACTGGCAGCATTCGGTAATATCATTGCTGAGCTATCTATAGATCGTTTAAAACGATCCTTATCTAAGGATCGTTGAGCCATCTGGCTCAACTGGTTCTTATGTAATGGTTCTTATTGTATTTTTAGTAAATGTATAAAAAAATATAATATGATTATAAGTATAGTTTAGTTAAGAGTTTTTGAGTTGAGTAGTAGTTTCGTTTCTGTAAATAAATATAAGTAGATATAAGTAAATGTAGATAAGTATTTTGTTTTACGAGTATACCATTCCAAACAGTAAAACAACTTAAAAAATCCACAATTCATATTATTGGTGTAATTAAAAGTGTCCCTTATCCTTTAAGCCTTTCTTATCCAGAACCCTTTTAACTTTCTCGCCTTAAAACCTTTTTAGGGTTTACAATCACAGCCCGCGGAACCCACAAATAAAAGGCAGTACATTCGCGTACAAAACATCCGCAGTACAACGGAAGTGTATCGCGATAACACTGTGTACTCGGCTGTACATGAAAAGGTTTAATGTCGTGAACTGAAAAAGGAATTAACAATTGAATCATTTTGCGAGGCTTTTTGGCCTTTTTTTTACTAGTGAACGCCCGCGGCTTTGTCGCGTGGACTACTATTTGTGTATCCCACGGGAAGCATACTTCTTTCCGGGATAAAAAGAAGTCTATGTTATTCCAGAACCTAAACTATCTACATTCCAAATTTTATCAAAATCGGTTTAGTAGTTATAGGGATACGTTTTTTTTTTTTTTTTTTTTATTTATTAACGATTTACAATTTTATAAAAAAGAACAATGAAATCTTAGCAATTAAAAACCAGGTGGGTTTGTACTATTGCTAGTATTATCTACAACGAACAATGGTAATACGAGTAGTTAGGTAGGTTTATGTTATTACTTATTCTTAAGGGTCAGTAGGTAAGTAATTGAATAGGTATATAAAATTAAATAAAATCTTAATAGAAAAGTAATCCCTTTGGAACCAGGCAGGTAGATTTCTAAATAATTAGGGTTGAACAAACATTATTTGTTAAACTCAAACTGAAGTCCCACCAATTGATAAGAAGTGTGACTTCAGTTTGTGGTAACAAACTGAAGTCTTGTGGTAGTTTGTTACCACAAAGTTTGTGGTAACAAACTTTGTGGTACGTGGTAACAAACATTTACATATACACACACACACACACACATACACACATACACGCACACACACGCACATACACACACACACACGGACTTTCGCCTTTATAATATTAGTAGGATAGTAGGATAGAGCACTAAGCGATAATACAAGCTCTATGATGACGAAAAACATTATGATGAAACTTTCAAATTGTTAGATTGTGACTCGCGGGGCCAAAAAAGGTCGTAATAGCAGAATCATAATTTGATTTATAGCGAGATTCTCGTATTATAAATCACAAAATTAACAATTCCTATAAGTTGTGATTCGTATCAACAATTTATCTTTGTGACAGTTTTGACATTTTTTTTTTGTTTAACCGTTTTCGTCCCACTGCTGGGCAAAGGTCTCCCCCAAACTCTTCCAACCGTCCCTATCCTTCGCCGAGTCCCACCATCCATCGGCGAAGGTGACAAGGTCGTCCCGCGAACGCTTGAGTTTTGACATGATGTCTAAAATTTGAACAAAATGGATGGGTGACTGGAAGTAGCAATAATAACCGTTTATAGGGTATTCAATGCTTAGGTTTGACTGTCGATCCTATAAAGTCATTTAAACCATAATAGCCGTATAGAGCCATATAAATAGATAATAACTGGGAATAGGACATGGGCTACTTTTTATCCGGGTACCACGCAAGCGAAACCGCGGGGGGATGCTACTATTTCTATAAAAACTAGCTTGATTTAGAAACTTGTAAAGGAAAATAGAACTACTGCCTACCCATCCAATTTAAAACAAGTCCCCGATCACCTCTGTCAATAAATCTAAACTTTTCTGATGCCTCGGTTTTCTAAAATAGCGGTCGCCATGTTACGAAACATCATCATCATCATTTCCTTGCCCTTATCCCACTAGGTGGGGTCGGCACAACATGTCCTCTTCCATTCCCTCCTATCACTCATCTTCGTAGTCATCTCAGTACTTAGTCATCTCAATAGTCACTCTTTCACACGCAGTCCTCTCTCACACAATTCATCAATCTGTTTTTTGGTCGTTTTCTATCTATGTCTCTATCAAAGCCAAAAGCATAAATACCTATCATTTATTGAGTAGGACTACACTTTCGGATGGTATAATAATACAAAAAGTTTTTTTTTTGAACCAACAGGTTCGATTCTTGGCTAGGAAAATGATTATTTTCAAAATGTAATGATGCAGTTTTACTTTTTATCAAAATCGCTTATGAGACTTCTTTGAGTGTTTTTCGCTATGCTAATAGCTTCAGATTTGGCCCTAGATGCACTCTTGAAAAACTCGCCCTGTATAACTCGGTCCTGGCTGAGTGAAGCTGTATACTGTTCTCACAAATATTGTTTGTTATACTCCTAAGAGTTTATATTTTAATGTTTGGTTAATGGCCGCGCAACAAAAAAAGGTACCACCCTCCCATACAAAATCGGCATGGCCATTTATTGTATAAACTTTTGAACCAATTCATTGTTAAACCCAAGTAAGTTCACTTGCCAGAATACCCGAGTGATCCTGAAAACTAACCAGAGGAAAAACTAGCGGGACCTCGCCTTGCTTTCATCAAAGTCCCGAGGGATGTCACCTGAGACACTACTACTGTTTCACGAAGAGATCTCGATCGAGTTGTAGAATTATAATATACCTGTCTTCATATTTTATTTTCCTATTCTTACAATCCAGATCATGTGTTAAGAGAACCCTAGTGTCTAGTCAAACCTAACATACGCTTTAAGACACTATTTAACAGACATAATGTATTTTTAGAACCAGAAGTAGAATTTAATTAACAAAAAACATAAAAGTACAGCCGAAATCAGTTTACTCCGATTTTACACAAACAATTATCAAAATAACAAAGAAAACAAACAATCGTTACTTTCAAATATTAACCACTCGATTAACCATCAAAAATACACAAGAAAAATAATGATCTGACTTACTGCAAATTGTACCGACAACGAACCAGACAACCTTTCTCTACGACGTCCACCGAATGAATGACCTCGGAAGCGCTAGCGCGGCCGTATTTATACAAATCGGTCGGATGACGAAACAATTTGCATTGAGTCAACAAAAATCCGCTAATTCGGCCTCTCCTGACGTCGGCGCGTCCTCGCCCGCAGCTGATGGTGTCGGTGCAGGAGCAGGAACCTCTACCTCGACGTCGTGGCGATCTACTTCGGTAGACTGGTCTCGGGAGTCATCTGACTCATCATCCTAAAGTCATATTGTTTGCATTAGTACACAGTCAACCGTTGAAACTGAAAGTAAGAGTGATTCAATTACTTTCAGTGGCTTCGGATATCCCTCGTCAGGATATCCAGGACGATTGGAGAATCACCCTCGAGCAAGCAATTGCTCACCGTATACTTCCCTCGTCGGGGTATACAGTCTTCAGCACAGAGCTCGCAAGATGCGCTGGACCAATGCTTCAGGCCTCAGGGAGACACATTGGCATTCGTGAGTTGGTCAGAGCCCTCAGGGTGACCTCCTCAGCCCACCGTATACTTCCCTCGTCGGGGTATACAGTCTTCAGCGGAGAGCCCTCAGGATGCGCTGGACCAATGCTTCAGCCTCAGGGAGACACATTGGAATTCGTGAGTCAGTCAGAGCCCTCGGGGTGACATCCTCAGCCCACCGTATACTTCCCTCGTCGGGGTATACAGTCTTCAGCGGAGAGCCCTCAGGATGCGCTGGACCAATGCTTCAGCCTCAGGGAGACACATTGGAATTCGTGAGTCAGTCAGAGCCCTCGGGGTGACATCCTCAGCCCACCGTATACTTCCCTCGTCGGGGTATACAGTCTTCAGTGGAGAGCCCTCGGGATGCACTGGCACTAATGAGCGGTCCTCGACAGAACGGCACATTACACACGCGATGCACTTCCCTCGTCGGGGTGCAAAGCCTTCAGCGGAGAGCCCTCGGGATGCGCTGGACCAAATGTTCACAGGACTAGGCGTCCTTCGATGTGCAGCGCCCAGGCGCCACGGAAGCAACGTGCGAAGCGGGTAGCCCGCCTGCACCACCAATGCTCGTCCCAACTCGCGATCGACGGCTCGAACGACGGCTCGAACGACGGCCCGCACAGTTGCGCGAGCGACAGCTCCCACGACTGCGCGAGAGACGGCTCCCACGGCTGCACAAGCGATGGCGCGCACGGCTGCGCGAGCGACGGCTCACACTGCTGCGCGAGCGACGGCTCGCACGGCTGCGCGAGCGACGGCTCACACTGCTGCGCGAGCGACGGCTCGCCCGACAGCGCAAGCGATGGCCCGCCCGACAGCGCAAGCGATGGCTCGCCCGACAGCGCAAGCGATGGCTCGCCCGACAGCGCAGGCGACGGTTCACCCGACAGCGCAAGCGACGGCTCGCACGGCTGCACGAGCGAAGGCTCGCCCGACGGCGCGAACGTCGGCTCGCACGGCTGCACGAGCGAAGGCTCGCCAGACAGCGCGAACGACGGCTCGCATGGCTGCACGAGCGATGGCTCGCACGGCTTCACGAGCGATGGCTGGCCCGACGCCGCGAACGACGGCTCACCTGACAGCGCAAGCAATGGCTCGCTCCACAGCCACGCAGCCACCACGCACACACACACCATGACACGTCACGCATGTGTGATCCAAGTAACTGTTAACATAAGAAATTCCTTTCAAAAAAATGCGGCACAACTCTCGGGATATCATTCTCCCTTCTAAGGCATGGTACTGCGGCTGGGGTAGTTTTACCCCGCACCACCCAACAGTATTAGTTTATAACGGCCACTCAGCAAAACCTTGACAACATTCAAACAAACGAAAAAAACATATTTGTACGGGCTTCTTACCGGGCTCATACCAGAGTCGAAATCTGCTTCACAATACTCGTCACCAGTTCAGGTTTTTGCAGGACCTCAGATTAGGTCACAGGTCACATAAAAATTTACAGACCACAGGTTACAGATTAAAAATCACAAACCACAGATATAGACAGACACAGAATACCAACCGTACCTTTTATCTTAGTCCGTCCATCACCTACGAAACTATTAATCGTAGACAACGTTTTACCGGATTAAGACAAAATAGTCAAAAACTCGTGCCGAAGATCGCGGCACACGTCCACAGCCAGCGGCACTCCCTGCATGCCTGGCGCCTCGCCGTCGCACGACAACACCTGCGTGGGCGTCTACAGCAGCCGCCAGCGCACCCGCGCTGCCACCAGCCGCGCCACGCGCACCGGCCACTGTGCTACTGCCTGCGCCAGCATGCTGAACACCTTGTTGTAAAAAACACGCGTAGAACTTTACTGTACACAGAGAAAACCTTATTAAAAATGTGAGATCACCAAGCGCAAACTTCATTTCACATACTCACCATGACAAGCTCGGCTTCACCTGACTTAGACTCACTACTCTGCAAAGATATCAAACTTTGATAGTAAGTTAGGTACGTTTGCGCAGGTTAGAAAACTCAGCTCCAGTGTGCATGTCACTCGATGGAGTAGCTCGATACCTTTATGAACAATTAATAGCAAAACAACATCATAGACACAGACGAGAACATTACCTTCATTACTGAGGAGAGATCAGAACACCAGGTTAACTTTATTTTAGTTACCTACTTGACTATGAATGTGCACTAAAGTATGTCGTAGCTGTCACTTTAACCTACGCGTCATTTATGCCGCGTATGATTATCAGAACCATCAGTTCTTCAATTCAACTAAAAACCTTACAAAACAAACAAAACAAAACGTCAACTGCTTCGTTCCATTTCACAACCCACCAATGACCAATGAGGCCAGGTCTACCCTGCCGTAATGACGGTTTCAAACAAATTACCAACGAGGTTTAGCAAATCACTGTCACTTTGGAGAACGAAACAAAACGCAGCGGTAACCATACCCGAATGATTGACGTTGCAAAACAGAGGAATCCAGTTCCTCACTTAAGCCCTTAACTATACGCAGACGAAGCAGTGATCGGCGCGCGTATTCGGTGTAAGTAGGGGAACTTATCCGATGTTGTGTTTATAACCTCAAAAATGTTTAATGATCTATCACGAGTACGTGAACGAGCCTCACAACGGCGTGAACGCGAGCGAGGTAGATGGTCGTGTCGGCGCAATTTGCTACGGCTACGCCTTGCCCTACAGCGCAGCGGCTCAACTAACTTCTCGTGAACGAGATGAACGTGGCATCACAGATTTGAAATAACGGCTGTTTGTTTTTAATCCAATAAAAATTTAACTGAGACAAAACAATAGATGTGAGCTTAGGCCAATCCCACCATCTGATTTTAATCCAATAAAGACAAAACAATAGATGTGAGCTTAGGCCAATCTCACTTACTGATTTTAGTCCAATAAAGACAAAACATTAGATGTGAGCATAGGCCAATCCCACTTACTGATTTTAGAACCAGAAGTAGAATTTAATTAACAAAAAACATAAAAGTACAGCCGAAATCAGTTTACTCCGATTTTACACAAACAATTATCAAAATAACAAAGAAAACAAACAATCGTTACTTTCAAATATTAACCACTCGATTAACCATCAAAAATACACAAGAAAAATAATGATCTGACTTACTGCAAATTGTACCGACAACGAACCAGACAACCTTTCTCTACGACGTCCACCGAATGAATGACCTCGGAAGCGCTAGCGCGGCCGTATTTATACAAATCGGTCGGATGACGAAACAATTTGCATTGAGTCAACAAAAATCCGCTAATTGTATTGTGTTAAAATATCTATCTATCTATAGGTATCTATCTATCATTTCTCATAACAAAAGGTTTTTTTACAAGTGTAGATGGAACCATAAAGTTGGGTTCTAAAATTATGTATAAAAGGTAAAATTATGTATTGGTAAAAAAATTATGTACAGTGTAAACTCCATGTAACGTCACTCTATTTAACGACAAACTCCCTTAAGCGTCGAAATCAATTGGCTTTGGTTGGTTTAGCTTGTCTTTCATACAATGTTTCACTCTACATAGCATTACACCCACTCTCAATAACGAGAACAATTCAGTAATAAAAAGTACCTTTTAAGTTGCTAAAATTAGTAAAAACTGCGCTGCTGTGTACGATCTATTGTCGCTTTATTATCCTAGCCCGCAATAAACTCGACTGTCGGCATCATGCATACCAGGGACGTATATAAGGGGGGGGTTTAGGGGGTCCGGACCCCCCCCTTAGCCCATTAAGTTCGGAGGAAACCTAGTCAATTTTTGTATTTTGGAACCCTTGGACCCCCCCCTTAACAAAGATTTTTGGTATATTGGAACCTTTGGACCCCCCCCTTAACAAAGCTATAGCTACGTCCCTGATGCATACCTAAGAAATTCGTTCTTTTGTTTACAAATTACTGGTGCAGCAAAAGACGTCAGACAAAAATAACAGGCTATACGCAATAGCGTTCAAATAACATTCTTTTTTATGCACATAACTACTAACAATAGTCGGAAATAAACTTTTTCTTTTTCTAATTCTGATGTTTCTTTTCTCCATTTAACGACAACTCTCTATAACGCCATAAAATGCACAGTCCCTTCAGTGTCGCTATATAGAGTTTACACTGTATATTCGTAGTGGTTGACACTGGTGACTGAGTTTTTAGTCCGCCTGAGGTCCTCCATCACGGCTTAACGACTTAAAAGCCGGGGCCGATAAATGAACGTGCCCTCCGAAGTACGGAAGCGCCAGGTGACCGAAAGTGTCATATTTGAAAGTCACCCGTCCAAATTGCGACTGCTTATAGCGTAGCTTAACTTCAACTACTTCGTCTAAGCAAGCTACTACGTCACGAAAGTTTAAATATTCGAGACAGTTAAAAGTCTGCAAAGACTAAAAGAGCGAATGCAAAGTTTCATCAATTTTCGAACAACCTGCAAACAAGTATCTATAGATATTTAAGACCTCATTGGACCTAGTCATTCCGCGTGCACAATGTTTTTAAAATAAAAATAAGTACCTACCAAAAAGTACAAAAGCACTTTCAAAGTCACAACGAAACCTGTCAGATAACTGGTAGGGGACAGGTAGGTTACGCTTCGAAACTTTGATCTACGCCGACTGGGGTGGCTACAAATCACAGCGCTATATAGCGCCGTAAATTATGGACACCCTGTATACGCATGGACGAAATTGGAGCGTTTTGCATCAAAGGATACCTGAGTTTTTTCGAAAGTTGGATGAAGTTTTTCAAGGGATTGTTTTACAAACAGTTTGCCCTGACTTTGATCGGGTTATAGCTTCTTTTCATCTAAAATAATGTGCATTTCAATTAAATAAAAGGATTAGCATTATAGGACACACAGAGTCTTACTTATGAAATATATTTAAAGTTGAACACTGGTTAAACAACGTCCTGTCTTTAATTGTGGATAGGGACGAATAGAGACAGGACGTTGTTTAGTCATTGTTCAACTTTGAACATCTTTCATAAGTAAGGGGGACAAAGAATGCACACATAACTTAAAAACTAATTGGATTAATGTAACTTAATCTATTTTGATTTCAAACTTTATTATGACAAACTGAAGCGCTCGTGGCGTAACTTGCATAGACGTTCTTGATTGATCGTTGGAGCAACGTTGAGCGCGGTCACAATTTGGATGTACGACTACCGTAGTTTTACGAGCTAAGCGCTTCCTTGTTTCGGAAGGCACGTTAAATTGTCGGTCCCGGCTTTTAAGTCGTTAAGCCATGACGGAGACCTTTAGGCGGCCTAAAAACTCTGTCACCAGAGTTGGCCACTTGCTCAAACGAACTTACTATTACTTACAGTAAGTTTATCAACTCTAGGATCTGTTAAGGCCTTGTACAAGAATTGAACCCACATTTAGAGTAATTGACCTACGTTACATTGACCAAAGTAATCTTATCTTTAGAAGGGCAGCCGCGCGGAAAATTAGAGGAATTCATTAGATTGATGAGCGCGTATTGAGATTAGGGAACGGTAGTTGTTTTGGTATAAGGTGGAAAGGGGTACTCGAGAAAAGAGATGAATACTGAATCAAAATCGTTTAATAATTAAGGTAGGGAACCCTAAAAACGAGTGTGCTTAAGACCAGTGTTCCGCAAACTTTTTGTGTTCAACCTACATCTAGGAAATCGGAATATTCTGGAGGTACACCACAAAATCTTTTTTTTTTTATGCGAAACATGAGCTCTAAACAGTACTCTTACTTACTTACTTACTCTTACTTACTGTACTGTTTTTATGCGAAACATGAGCTATCCTGGAGTAGGTATTTAGCTTAACTGAGATAGGTAACCTTATTTTGTCGAGGCACACCAACTAATGACCACGGTACACCAGTTTGTGGAACACTGCTTTAGACCACACGACTGAAGTAAAACTTCCGTTCGCCTCGCCCGATCACACTTTTCGTAACGCTCTCGTCACGCATTCACCAGCTTACTCCCCAAGTCAAGCGTGTGTAAAGAAGTTTTACTTCAAAAAACGTATTTAATTAAATAGACATTCAATGAGACAGATATAATGATTAGAGTGAGCACGAAGTAGCTCTGTCACTCTCATCTCAAGGAGACCGAACGCGACAGAAGACAAATGGCCCGTTAAATGTATTTTTGCACGCGAGCGTCTCAACCCACCATAAAACTTTATAGTAAGTCAATAGTATTGATTAAAATAATTTATTGTTTATTTTGTCCTGATTAAAGCGCCTCTTAGATGCCTCAAAGATGCGATAAACTCTCTCCATAACAATTCGGTGACAAGCGATTATCGATCTTCCACGTATGATCTCAATATTTAGTTTACATTGTCAAATTTTGACATTTGCTTTCGATAATCGTATTATTGAGGCGGAACTCGCACCATTTAACCGTTTTGGTGCGAGTTTCTCGCCTCGTTATTAAAGTTGCCGTCGCTTATCTTTCCAATACCTTGGCTGCTTATCTGCCTTTGCCTATCAAAAGGGCAATCGAATATCAAAATACTTTTTGTACACCCTGTATGTTCTGTTGTAGATGAACAAGATACTAAGCTAAGCTTCTTAGTTTGGATTGGCGATTACATCAAATTAACTATTATAATTAGAGAACAATCCAAGAAATAACTTCGCAGATTGCTGACACCTCCATCACTTAGGCTGGTTTGATCTCTATTACAATGAAATAAGGATACTGATTGTCCAGCACTGACGAGAGCAATCAGCGTAGCCATTTCTGCTAAACAATCAGTATCCTTATTTTATTGTAATAAAGATCACTCGCCTATCAGCGCTGACGGTGAGCGTGAGACTTAGGCTGGTTTTAGTGTCACGCGTACCATCGGCGCTGATAGACGAGTGATCTTTATTACATTGAAACAAGAATACTGATTGTTTAGCAAAAATGGCAACGCTGATTGCACTCGTCAGTGCTGAACAATCAGTATCCCTATTTCATTGTAATAAAGATCACTCGCCCATCAGCGCCGACGGTACGCGTGACACTAAAACCAGCCTTAAATTGACCATCGCAGGTGGAATCAGACGGTTCACTTTTCGTTCATTTTTGTTCTTCATTCGGCATCTTTCACTAAGAATGGAGCGTCTGAACAAAGAATGAAAGAAAAATGAAAAGTGAATTCATTAATAAACCAATCCAACCATGTTGGATCGGTTCATTCGCATCTTTCACTCGCACTCCGAATGAACGAAAAATGAACCGTCTGAACACGAAAGTGAACGTTCACTCGGAGTCGGCCATCCAAGACGCACGACTTCATTCGATGACATATTGAAAGAACAGAATCGTGAATGTTCATTTCTATATCATTTCGTCTAATGTGAACATGAAAAAAAAATGAATCATTCACTCCAGTGCACATTCATCCTAGTGAACCATATGATATCCTAGAGAGAATTTTTCTTTATATTTGAAAATGAAAAATCTTATCAAAATTTTCAATTTCAAAGGGATTCGAACCCGCAATGATACAAGCGATCCTCGTTTAGCCGGAGTGCCTTTACCAATTCGGCTACGGAATTCTTTTTTTTTTCTTTGCACCCTCCGATTGTGTGCGTCAAAATAATTGACACGCAACCATCAAAATCTTTGCTGTCAAATACGTCCACAGCAATCTAGAGCTGTCAAAAAACGTCGCCATAGCTGTCAAGCCCGAAATACATTTATGGGCATAATCACTCAGAGTACGGTTTGCATAAAAAGCTATCGCAGAGTGACAAATGGGGGTAGTTTCTACGCGCGCCCTCGGGGGCATAAATCAGGTACCGTCAGCAGATTGGGGAGGAAGTACTATGGAGCTTGTAGTATTGACGACTATGGCGCATTGGGTGAAGGCCCACCACGCATGAGGTTGCGGGTTCGATCCCCGCCGCGGGAGAAACTTTTTGTATGATTTACAAACTTTTTTTTTATGAATTTTCTCTCGTAGAGGACAGTTAATCAAAGTAATTACATACTTCGATTCGTCTGAATGATAGCAAATTTAGACAAGCTTCGCCAAACTGGTTTCCCTCGGGAGGACTGACCCCATTGTGAATTTTATGAATTTTATTATTTGGCTCACATAAACTGATTTTATAAAACTCTTAGCTTACCGAAGCAGGTTCGAACCCGGGTGTGCATCAATGGATTTTTCGTTTTCAAAAATGTATACGCGCATTACGCGCATAACATCGTGAGGAAACCAGTTACCTTTTAATAGCGTCGATAATATTGCAACCTGTCACGTATGGAATGCTAACTTTTGCAAAATGTGGGTATGGACATTTTCAAAGGATCTTAAAATGCCTTAAAAGATCCGAGAGAATGCCTAAAAAAGAAGACAGTTGTGATCATTTTCATTTTTATTTTGGGCCCTTAGCTCAGTTGGTAGTAGCTCTGCCTTCTGCGCTATAGGTCGTGGGTTCGATTCCCACCCAGGACAAACATTTGTGCGATGAACATAGTTTGTTCTGTGTCTGGGTGTTATAAAGTATTATAAGTATGTATTTTCAAATACATAAGTATTCTATCAGTTATCTGGTTCCCATAGTACAAGCTTTGCTTAGTTTGGGGCTAGATGGCGCTGTGTGAAATGTCCAGCAATATTTATTTATTTTCTTAGCTTACCAACGCTACGTGGGAACTACAACGTATTTTAATATACCAAGTTTGGCCTTGGCGTCGGCGTTGTAGTGAGTTTGATAAAGAGAGATTTTAAGTAGATACTTAATCTAGATTTAAGTTTTAATCAATATTAACCAACCAAGATATTTTTTTTACACTAAACTTGAGACAAAAACTAATTATGGCCAAAACCGTGTTCATTGCAACCCAGTTCCTTTATTTTACAACGTCAACCATTCAAGTATCATTGCCGCTGCGTTTTGTTTCGTTCTCCAAAATGACAGATTTGCAAAACCTCATTGGTAATTTGTTTGAAAACGTCATCACAACAGAGTAACCTAACTTCATTGGTCATTAGATTGTGAAACAAAACGAAATTGTTAACGTTTTGCTTTCGAGAGAATTTTTTAATAGAATCGGACTACTTCTTCTTCATGTTACTAACTGGTCGTGAAAGAAGAATAGCCTCCTGAAACATTGATGCACAATACACAATTCTTATGCCAAAGAGACAGAGCGCTAGCACAGTGTTCCGCTGTGTGTGTGCCGCGGCACACTGGTGTACCGTGGTCATTAGTTGTAGCGTTGGGTATGACATGATTTTAGATTGACTTTTGTCAGAGTAGGCTCATTTTCATTTTGAGCCGGTACCGTGAGCCGGTTCGTTTGAGCCGGTCATTTTCAGTTGACTGTTCATTATTTTGGCGAACTACTCACTCATTCTCTTTCTCAATCTGTCCGATCAGTTCAAAATTCTTTGTTGTGATTGTCAAGCGAGGTGTGATTGAAGATTGAATGAAGCTTGAGGAAAGAGTAACGTCATTTTATGATTTTGTCATATTGTGTACGGTCACATGACATTTGAATTGAAGCATGACTTTTTTAGAAAATGAGCCGATCACACAAAGTTGAATTTTGTACGGGACAAACGAGCCGCGTCAGTCACGTCATATTCAACACTATTAGTTGGTGTGCCTCGGAAAAATAAGGTTACCTATCTCAGTTAAGCTACTCCAAATTTTGACGGCATGTTGAACTAAACAAGCTCATGTTTCGCATAAAAAAATATTTTTTAGTTAGTTACCCGCGAACAGTTGGGTTGTGGAATGATCTACCTGCCGCGGTTTTCCCCAGTGACTACAGTATGGGGTTCTTCAAAAAGGGCGTTTTGAAATTCTTAAAAGGGTCAGCAGCGCGAGTGTGACTCCTCTGGTGTCACAGGCGTCCATGGGCTACAGTAACCGCTTACCATCAGGTGGGCCGTATGCTTGTCTGCTACCTTAATAGTATAAAAAAAAAAAAAAAAAAAAAAAAAAGTTACCTCCATAATTTTCCGATTTTCTATATGTAGGTAGGTACACACTGCGTCACCAATTGGTAACCCTTTATAGTGTAAATGGAAAGTTGCCGTATGCAGGCTACACTAACGAAATTGTTTGCCTGAACGACTCAAATAAATAAAATCTTACAAAAACTTATTTGCTTGCTAGGATTCGAACCACCGATGCCCCAATTGCACGTGAGCGAGTATTATTAACACCGCACGCTATTACAACTGAGCTACGGTAGCAGTTGTCGTCAGCGCTGAATTTATAAGTTAGATTATTCGTTTACAAAATAATAGTAGGTAACTCTTTACACGACTACCATCAACTAATAAAATTGTATTGAAGGTAGTTGTGCACTAAATTCTATTGAAAAATAAAATTAACTGACTGGTTTTGTTACTTGTTTTATTTTCGGTGCGTGTAGATAGCAATGGTGCATTTTATCAATTTTGAAAGGACAAAGATAGTTGTTCTTTACGAACAAAATATAAGCATAAAAGAGATTGCTTGGCATCATGGAATAATGGTAAGTCGTAAATATTATAACAATCTTTGTGAATAAATAATTGCCTGAGTATAAATGTATAACACTTATTTTACTTTTCGTAGGTCAAAATCGGTGCAGGCTTCCAAGGTTTCTATCGACTGGTGATATGAATCATTATAAAGCCACAAAAATCAGGCCGAAAGAGCTAAGGAGTCTAAACAGATCTATGTGAACGCCACAAACATTATTATTAATACCAGCAAGTTGCAGAATAACGTTAGGTAAGTGGTATTATAATTGATAAGTAGGTATTACAGAGGTTGTTTTTTATCTTATAACCTAGGTATGCCATTATGTAATAATGTTCTTATTTTCAGGTTATTGGAGATGGAAAGATGTCATAATATTGGCCCAGCGAGTTGCTTATCGAGAAGGAATACCTAGTGTATTTAGTTCATGATAACTGCGCTTCATCGTTCGCGAGCTGTTACTAACTTTTATAAAATTGAAAGATAACTGATATTGTTTTAAATTGTAAGTAGATAATATTACTTAGTCTGATCTGATTTGCGAGAGATCTAAATTGTTTATTTTTCACTGGATTTTATACGATAAGTATAAACTGTTCCAATGATAACATGACATGTTTGTTCACTCGTTAATTTTATTGGATTAAGTATTAGGTTTGTGTTTAAATAAATTTACTAAGACCCTACTAAAAGTTGTTTCATCTAACTATAACTTTACTAGGCAACTTACTACATACTCACAACGTAGTTCGTTGTGAAAGCAAAAATAAAAATAAAATAAACAAAAAATACATAGTCGTGACAGGATTTGAAACCAAGCCCGGACCCACGCAGGAGCATTTGAATTGGGGGTCGCTACCGCTACACCAATCGGACGCACAGCAGAGCGCGTGAAATTACTTATCCATACGTAAGTAAGAATAAGAAAGTAAGAATGACAAATCTAATAAAAAAGGTAAATGTTTTACAAAAAGTTGAGATCAACGGGTTGCGAACTGACGTCTTAGCAGGGGAGGTACTTAATGGTGACGCTTTGTGTACCTTGAAAACAAAAAGTTTGCGGAACACTGCGCTAGCTAGCACACTAAGGCTGTGTCCCCAGTAGGCAAACTGTGAGCGTCCGACTGAGTTTGCGGCGTATCGGTTTAGTACGCTCTTCCATCATATTTGAAATGGAGTGTCCACAGTTTGCTAGTTTGGCGCGTAACGCTGCAAACTGCGTACAGTGAGCGCAAAACTAGCAAACTGTGGACACTCCATTTCAAATTTATGGAAGAGCGTACTTAACCGATACCAAACTCAGTCGGCCGCTCACAGTTTGCCTACTGGGGACACAGCCTAATTTAGCATACGAAAAATTGGATAATGTAATGGACGCTTATGTTCTCATGTGTTATTATAATATCTATACCTATTGTGTATGTACCACCGACTAAATAAACGTTCGTCTACGTCTAACTAATGTCTATCTACTAATAAGCAGTTCCGTTTTGTGTTCCGAAGCAGGTGGTGACGGTTTGCAAGTAATATCTCTTGGGGTATTAATATTAATTAATGCATAGTTGCGATTACTTAGCGGTCTGCGTCTATCATACTTATAGACACTGTTTAGAATAGAATACGATACGAGTAAAACAGTATATTTATTGTACCGCACAATAAAAATACACAAATAAAATAAGTAAGAATGGGCGACTTTATCGCTGAAAGCGATCTCTTTCAGGTAACCTTTGGATGGACACTGTTTATTTCTTATTTTATACTACTGAACGCCCGCGGCTTCGCCCGCGTCGATTATTTTTTTTTATCCCACGGGTACCATACATTTTACCGGGGTAAAGAGTAGTCTATGTGTTATTCCAGAACCTAAACTATATGCATTCAAAATTTCATCAAAATCGGTTGAGTGGTTATGGAGATACGTGGTAACAAACATTCACACACACACACACACGGACTTTTCATTTATAATATTCTTGTCAATTTTTCTTATAATTAAAAGCAATTTCTTCCAGAAATTGAGAAAGAGGTGGACCTTTGGGTGGATACTGTTTATTTCTTATTTTATACTGAAACTTCTCCGAAATTTTCATGCTACTATAGGTAACAAAAATACAAAAGAAAGAAATGTTGTAGTACCTATTATTTAATTTTGCGACTAACTTCATTTCGTTTTCCTTATGTTACTAAGGATACTCGAATACTCAGAGGTTATTTCACATCCTTTGAGTAAAGTAAACTATCTGGCAGTTAAAGTAAAGAGTAGACCGTGATTTTCGCCATTGCTGAGTAGGACTAACCAGCTTTCATTTGTAGGAGTTATTGCGAAAGTTTGGATGTTTGGATGGATGTATGGATGTTCCTCTATAACTCGACAACCAATGAACCAATTTGGCTGAAATTTAAAATATAGATAGTTAATGACCGGGAATAGGACATAGGCTACTTTTTATCCCGAAAAAATGCACGGTTCCCGTGGGATAAACAAATAGTAGTCCACGCGGACGAAGCCGTGGGTGTCAGCTAGTTGTTAAATAAAACTTAAGAGACGTTTTGAGGTCATAAAATAGATGGGTGACCATTAACATTAACAACTGTGTACTTTACTTCGAAGGGTCCATTATCGGGACGGGACAGTAGTAACGTTTAGCTTTCCTGACAGATAACGGAATTAGCGCGGCTCTTTGAGTAGGTAAGTAGTTTACTAATTATATAATTCGTTTTGTGATATATCTTCAACTAGGTGCTGCCCGCGGCTTCGCTCGCATGGTATCCGGATAAATTTTTTTCATCCGGATAAAAATTTCAGTCAAATTGGTTCAATAGTTGTTGAGTTATAAAGGAACAAACATACATCCAAACATCCATCTATCCAAACATCCAAACTTTCGCATTTATTATATTAGTGTGATTTGATAATGTAATATAGTGCTTGGCCTAGTGGAATGTATTTTCGACTTCGAGGTTGTGAGTTTGAATCCCGATCATGCACCAATAGAGTCGTCACTAATAATTTCGATTTTCAAAGTTGATGCGGCAATGGATTTGTAACCTACAACTTGTCAAAATGTGAGCTTTCGTCATTAATATTATTTAATTTGCCTCTAACTATCCTTATCTTTAAAGAATATCAACCAAAATATCTGATTAGTCTACCTATATGGAGATATAATTAGATTAGCTAGACTAGACCTAGATTTGACTTTAAAGAACCACATAATTTTTTATTCAATACCTACTAGCTTCACCCGCGTGGACTACTATTTTTTGATTCCACGGGAACCATACATTTTTCCGGGATAAAAAGTAACCTATGTATTATTCCAGAACCTAGTCCAAGAACCTAGTCCATTCCAAATTTCATTAAAATCGGTTGAGAAGCCTGCGACAGGCGAATTTCTATAAAAACGTAATACCGAAATCATTTAAAATTTAAGCATATTTTTATCAGTTTATGTTGTTAGATTAAGAGAGTAGGTATTTATCTAGGTTCCTGTTAAACTTTTGTTCCGAAAAACTTACCTAAAAAGAAATGAAAGCGAATTGAATTGAAATCTTTGTAGGTACACCAAAAATGGCATTTTTTCTTTTCATTTGTTCTATAGTTAGTTTTTTGGAACAAAAGTGTAACAGGAACCTAGATAAATACTGCCTTTATCCAAATAATAACATAAAGTGATAAAAATATGCTCCAATTTTAAATTATTTTGGTATTACGTTCCTAGGTACGTAGATACGTTCGCCGAGCCCTTAAGTAGTTATGGTAACAAACATTCACACACACGGACTTTCACCTTTATAATATTAGTAGGAAGTAGGATAAAAACGAAACAAAACAATCATCTCATTAACGATTTTATCCTAGGTACCTACTACCAATCAGTAATCACTCAAAATACACTGCGAGCCAAAATAACGGTACAACCGAATTAAAGTCAGACAATACGCATTACGCGCACAAAAGGATCGCAATTAAAAATCGCAGCGTTCGACTTTCAATTATTCACGGTTTAATTCCGAGTGTGTACACTTTTCGTGGCTCGAAGTGTAAATCGTGATTATTGATGTGTTTTACACTCACGATTCGGAATGCGTTTACATTGTGCTAGTAAAAAAAAGTGTAAATAAAATTATATTTTTATTTACTTACACTTTTTGCGTACCTACCCATTTATTGATTAGAAGTTCATTAAATGTAACTTTAAATAGTTGGTTCCATTCGAAGCAATTTTTTTTATAGATAATAGCTAGAAGAATCTTGTGCGATAAAAAGTGTACGTCTAAAGATTATTTTTTTAATTTATCCAAAGCGTTCTTCACCTTAAGCTCGTATGCCAGATTGCTACCACGTACTACAAACAAGTAGTTCATAGTTCATGGATGCGATTAACATAGGACTAAGAATAAAAAAAAATCATAAACACCTAGCAGTAAGTGAGACAAGCTAGAAAATGATGATGATGAAGATTAAATTACTTACAGAATTATTAATAAATAATCCAGTGAGATACTAATATAATCATAATCAAGTAAATTATAATACTAGTGTTATATTAAATAGACAGATTGCCCAGCAGTGGTAAATACCTACCTATGCTAGTAAAAATGGCTTCATCTGGTATATTCTCTACTGTCAAATTTATTACGCGTTAAAACGCGAATGTGTAAAGACTCATTGACGCGTTTTAAGTGAATGGATTCGAACATAAATGAAATTGGTTGGTAATTAACTGGATTGCCCGGCTGTCTTAATTATGTTCCAAATTAATGGACGAATCCGATTACATAGGTAGCTCATTTTACACCTAACCCCCACACTGCCATTTAAATTTACATACCTACTCAGTAAATTTAAATAACAGGGAGGGGGGACATTTCCTTTTAAAATAAAAAAATATATATTAGGTCCATGTGTAAAAATGGCAAGCCTTTACATAATTTTAAGCAATGAGTTTCATCAGAGACATGTTAAAAACAATTTTGACCTAAGTTATAATTATATTTATTAGTGTTTACATACTAGCCTCGATATTAACACATTACTCCCCCTCCCCCCCCACTCAATATACGCATGTGCGTCACGGGCACTGAACCCGTTAATTATTATCGCCAATTAATCGTGTCATAGAGGAAAAAAGTTTTAATTTGTTTTAAATTTTACTGACTCATTATTAATTATGACATGAATTTATTTGCCACAACACAAATACAACAACATTTTATGAAATAAAAATAATTGCAAGTCAAAAATTAACTTCCAAATAACCGAAAACATGTATTTATTCAGTTTTGTACTAAATTTTAACCTTTTTAATGTATTCAGAAACCAAGATTTAGTCGTTTTGAAGCCTACTCTACTTTATGACGTTTTACAAAAATAAGTCTCGAGATTTTTGCTTAAAATGAGAAAATTTAAAATTTTCATGAATACTTGATTTGATGAAATTCTTGTGAATATTCACACTACGCTCATTTATTATTTAAGAAAGTTGAACTTGGTTTCGATGCAGTTTGTTATAAATATTTAAACGGCTTATTAAAGTTCTTAATTTGTTGCCAGTAAGTGTAATTTTGACACAGCGATTGAAAAATAAAATTTGATGAGGCTACTTTTTCAGTTAGAGTTTTAAGAAACAAAAATATAAAGATTATTTCTGAGTAGTAGCCTATGGACTCCTGCGACACCAGAGGAGTCACACTCGCGCTGCTGACCCTTTAAAAGAGGAATCACTGCGCCAACAACACACTGGACAAGACTGGTCCACCAGTTCTCACCGCAGCGCTTCTTCGCAGAGCTCCCTCAAGTGCGATAGACATTTTCTCTGGTCTTTAATAAGTTAAGATATTATAAATGGCAGAAAGGCTAGCGGTTACCCATCCATTTTTTTCTATTAGAACATAATCTCATAGGAACTTCTCAAACTATGTCCAAAAAGCTACATTCAATCATGATTCCCATATCTCATTATTTTCCGCACCAATACTACTAAAACAGGGCTCACATACGGACAATTTAATTGCCTGATACTAAGCAACACAGAACAACAGCACCAACCAAACGGTGCTCAAAGAACTCAAGCTGGATAAAAAGCCACGTCTATAAACTGTATTCCTTCGCAGGATCCCTGCGTTCTTTGGCCATATAGCTCGCAAACCCGGAGACAATCTCCAAAAACTCATAGTCACGGGGAAAGTTAAGGGAAAAAGGCCGAGAGGAAGGAGCCCGATGCGTTGGTCAGACCAGATCAGCAACGGACTCTACCTCAGCATGCCAGAAGCTGTGCATATCGCTGAAAGCACAAAAGCTGAACAAATGGCGCAACCTCGTGCCCCAAAACCCCCATTGGGGAAATGACGCAAGGAGAAGGAGTAGGAGGAAGCAACCACAGAAGCAACTAATTATGATTCTTATCTTCCACAGATGAAAAACTACACTTTCAATACAAAATTTGCTTTTCGAAACTCTTTTACATCAATAGTTGCTCAATAAATCTCCTGCGTGCAATAATTATGGTTTTTGGATATTGTTGCTCTAATTCCTTCAACTTTAGTCTCGCGATAGTCATAATATTTTTTTTTTGGTGAGTAATTGAGGAACGACTAATACAACAGTTGCTCAACGAATTGCTCGTTTGTACTAAGATGGCTTCAGTCAAACTTTGCACGTCTACCCTCGTCAACCAGCCGTCAATACGTTGAATATTGCATATAAATATTTTATGTTTCACTGATTTTCTGACAAAAACTTATGTCGGAATGGCGGAGGATTATCTCAAAGAAATAAACCAAAAACTTTGGATTTACATAAATTTTTGATTTACAGCGAATAGGTTCATTATTTTATTATAACCAGGCGTATTACGAATTCTTAGAGCAATGTTAAAACAAGCTTAAAACAGTCCTGATTTAGGAATGTTGAAACAAGCCTAAAACACGACTGTTTTAGTACTTTTAGGATTCTGTTGCGACTTCCGCGCTTCTGTAGTGCGTCAGGCATGTTCGCTAACGCGCGCACTGACACATTCGGCGAAAAAGGACGGCCTCGCTACTCAGCAGAGTGCGCGCGAGTAGCAACAGTATCCTAAAAGCAATTGCTGAGAATTCTCTCATGTGGAAGCTCTCCCAGAGGACGAAATCTGTTTTAGTTATTAAGTACTAACATAATTATTTAAGTTTTATGGGCTCTGTTGTCTAAATAAAAAACTTATATTATTATTACAAAACGTACTTATACTAATTCAAATTACTATTTCAAGGTCTAATGTACACGCTTCTATGATTTTCGATTCAATTAACTACTGTCGGATGGCCCTTGATCCCTTACAAAGTTGTTAGGACGTGAAAATAAAGGGTGTAACAGAAGTAGGTGTAAGTACCTCTCAAGGTTTTTTTTTTTAATTAAAATAGGTTTGCGTTTGACCACACCCTGCCTGATGTAAAGCAACAGTGCGGTCTAAGATGGACCACGCTGATGGAGCAACTGAAATGTAAACTTAAAATCCTTTTTGACCTATTAACATTGGAACAGGCTTCCAAAAGCTAAAACAGTTGCTAAATCTTTTGAAACTATCATGGTTACGAACATAAATATTATTATCAACGGGATAATTACCATGATTATTGAGTTTTCTTGCTTCCCGATATTTCGACGCAGTTGCATGCGCCATGATCACGGGTAACCCGTGACTTTGTAAGAGTAGGTAACATTAAAACATCCCTAAAGATGTAAGAAACTGTCATTTCACTGTCATACCTGAATACTGAAGTGCTACATAAATAGTTAAGACGTTTATTATGAGTTTATTTTTGACGTTTATTATTTGAAACGTACTTATTTATTTGAGACGTTCTTACTCTTTAGAATCGTATACAAAAATGACAATTAATGACAGTTAATGTCAATGATGACATGAACATAGGCACGCATGAATGTTTCAGTTTTTGTGAGTAGCTTTAGAGATAGTTGTATACCCAGTACCAAAACTTGCCCAATTCCACGAAGGACCAGTTATTCTAAAACTTTCGGCAATGATTTGAAAGTTTGGGAACTTCTTGACCGTTCGGACTCATACATCAATAACTTCGCTTCAGCGTGCTTTGGCTGTAGTTTTCGGGTATTCGACTGCCGCGTTTTAAAATTGATCATTGCCTTTACTTTCTAACAGCGGGGTTAAAAAGGTCGCAATAGCAGAATCACAAAAGGAATTGAACTATATGCCAGGCGGCATATAGTTTTCATTGACTGAGACTGAAAAGAGACGGCATATAGTTCAATTCCTATAGATATTCTGCTGTAGCGACCTTTTTAAGCCCACGGGTCTAATATTTAGACTAGATTTTGACGAACGTAATCTAACAGTCATAGTTATTCACATAACCGAAAGTTTCATCCACAAATCAAACACAAAGAATACATAACAATAGAACAACAGTTGAGAATAAATCATAAAAAGCATAGCCCTCGTAGCTGTCAGTCGGGTAAGCTGCCCCAATCCTTTTGTGAGGAGTTTCGGACAATGTATGATAAATGGTACTATCTTAGTACTATTTTTATTATATTCCAATATTTCAGAATAAAAACATGCTTTGGTATTTTTAACCGACTTCAAAAAAAGGAGGAGGTTCTCAATTCGTCGGAATCTTTTCTTTTTGTGCTTCTTTTATGTATGTTCACCAAATACTCAAAGACGCCTGGACCGATTTGAAAAATTCTTCTTTTGTTCGAAAGGATATACTTTCCGATTGGTGCCACAAAAATTTGGTGAGGATCTGTAGAAGGTTTTCAGAGTTATGAACAGAAATGCACCTCGAGAGTGCAGAAAATTGATTAGCTTATGAGTACATTGAAGTCGGTTTTTTTTTTTTATTTAGCCACTTGTAATACGAGTAGGTACACTAATTTGTGATGTTATGAAGTGTTTTCACTACTTACAAACATTTATTTTTAAGATTTTCGAATATTGTTTTAACACACGGGAACTACTCACGTGAAAATAGCATCGATTTAGATACAAACAATGTTTCGATTCATCCGGAGAATCTTCATCTGGGTAAGGAGGGAGTTGCGGCAAGTTTATCGCGCGAGCGTCTCACACTGAATATCTAAATCGACGATATTTTCACGTGAGTAATTCCCGTGTGTTAAAACAATGTCTAGTACAAAATTCAAAATTCAAATATCGTTTATTCAGTAGGACTGTTATGACCACTTTGAAACGTCTTAAGAGCTAGGTGATTCTACTCCTGTTCTTTCGCGACCAACACCGTGAAGAACAACCACAGAATACTAGTGTATAATTCACGAAAGTTTTGAAAGATTTTCGAATACTTACCATAAGGTTTAAATCTACCATGCTTAGGTCATAAATACACCATCAATCATTTACTAAACTTATAACCTCATTCCTAAAGTCGGTTTTATGAACAAATGAACCATTACATTTTTGGCGTGGCACGTTGAGCTGGCGCCAAGAAAGAAGTTATTTACGTTTGTTTGCATAAATTAGTTTTAAATTCAAATAAGCTGGCTAGTTACTGTCATGACAATTTACTGGGCCCATTACTGAATTTGTAGACACATTTTGGCTTCCATCTTCCATCGCCCACCATCTTCTTTCGACTTTCGAAGTTAGAAAGCTAGGCCCCATACCGTGCTTGTTGCCCTGATTCTTCACGGTGTCGGTCGCGAAAAGGAGTAGAATCACCTAGCTCTTAAGACGATTCAAAGTGGTCATAACGGTCCTACTTAATAAATGATATTTGAATTTTGAATTTTGAAGATTGAGAGTTCAAATCAAATGAATGAATGAAAACTTTTTATTGTAGAGTAGAATCACCTAGCTCAATGGTTCTCAAAGTGGGCGATAACGCCCCCTTGTTTGAGACTTTCAGGGGGGCAGTAGTAGACCCAGGCATTGAGATGGCGTATTAAGATATGAGGTAGGGCGCTCTTGAAAAAAATATATTATCAAAGTGGGCGGCGGGCAAAATAAGGTTGAGAAACTATGACCTAGCTCTTCAGACTTTTCAAAGTGGTGCAGATGTGATCCTATTGAATAAATGAATTTGACTTTTGACTTTCGTACACGTCTTAAAAGTATATGAAAGAGTAAATCTAATGAATAATTGTAGGTCTTTTCGCTTTGAAGCGATCTCTTCCAGACAACATTTGAATGGAAAGAGACATCAAGATTAAAGATATTGCACAAATATTTATAATATCCACGAGATTTATTTATTAGAAATTAATTTTTCGTTTTTGAAATTTTGGAACTTACGAAAAGCTCTCAACGGTGAAGGAAAACATCAAAATCAATTTTATATCTATGAAAAGCTTACTTAATCAGAATTGAAACAACAGCTATTATCATGGAGGAATTAAGAATAGGTACTCAAAATAAGCGTTGTTCTTCACAATAACTTAAACGATGGGTGACCATACATAGCTCTTTCAAGCTTCGAGAAAATTTCAGTCATGGCCTCCGAGGCCTTGAAGTGGCCTAGGGCCTCTGTTATTAAAGTTTATAAATCTTAAAAAGTACCAGGCTCTCATAAATTGGCAGAAGATGTGTGAATTTCAACTTTAGTCCATACCTGAAACAAAAAAAAAACGCTTAAAACAAATTCAATGGATTTTTAGAGTTGAATTTACAAATAAATAAAGTAGGTAAGTATAATAAACCAACCAGCGTTCTGAGCGGTCAGTCACCATTTGGATGGGTGACCGCAAGTGGCTTAACAGCTTGAGCTTTGGATGGGTGACCGCAAGTGGCATTTCGAGCTGAGCGCTTCCGTGCTTCGGAGGGCACGTGAAATCGTCGGTCCCGGCTTTTAAGCTTAAGCCATGACGGAGGTCTTTAGGCGGCCTAAAAACTCCGTTATAAGAGTTGGCCACTGCTATAATGACAAAAGAATTCAAAAAATCTAGCAGAAATACAATACAAGTGGAAACCACGCCACGTCTAAATGATACCACTTCACTTTTTAATATTTACAATCAAACACACAATTTTACCAACCATGAAAATGTACCCTATTGTTCTAAAAATAGAGCTTAAAATAAGCCAAATAACATACCATTAAATCATTCACATTCACAATCGTAGAGAAAACTAATGATAGTAAACACGCTAAAAATCAATTAATAAGTTTTCTTTCATTAACTCAAAAGAATTTCAACTTTAAACCAACGAAATAGAGTTCAACCAACATCTCTAAATGTTTTGTAAATTTCGCGTGACTTTGTTAATGGAAAATGTGATTAAACACCTCAATATTTGAGTTCAAATTCAATTTATGTCTATTTCTACGAACTAAATGAAACTTTCTTAGATACTTGCAAAGGAATAATAAATTCTATTCCTTACAGTTAAGGTTGAATTTTCTTCGTGGAAAATGCTAGGGATATAAAGTTGGGGGTAATTTTTGTGGAAGGACAATTAATACCAATTTTCGGGGCTGTGTCAAAAACAATGAAACTTAGTGACTTTAATAGATGAAAAATGGTTGGTATTACACGGTCTGTCACGAAGGTTAATGTAGCACTAATTGGGTGAAGAGATTTATTGTACATTTTGTAATAACTGACTGTATTTTCAAGCAGTTAAGACTTTTTATTAAATAACTGAAATATAACTTTTCTATTTTATTCAGTTAGATCTCTTGGTTTTCGAAATCCAAAAATGAACTTATGGATGTACTTAATCAAAGATTTTATTTAAGAATACAATTCGACTTGAGCCATTTTTAAAGAAAAATAAAACGTCAGTAATTAATTTCTCAATATTCGGGGATAAAGGTGGCCGCACACTTATCCGCGCCGAACGCGCCGAACGAATCGACCGAAACGAATTTTAGAATTATTTATATGAAGTCGTATGAAACCTCGCACCCTGCCTGCGTTGAATCGTCCGATTCGACCGAATCTGGCAGTATTTCGAGAATTCGGCACGGATAGGTGTGCGCTCAGCCTAAAGTTACTACAATTATTTATTTAAACCCAATCACTGTCATTCCTAATGGACTTAGGCTCAACTCACAATGACGCATAGTCGAAGTCGCATCATTTTTAAACTTCAAAGCAAATTCTTCTCTATTCCCATTAGCTAAGGTACAATTTCTTAGATCTCTTATGGCTGCTGAATTTTTTGTTATCTCTTTTTATCAACAATACAAGAAAAAACATTCTCTAAAGCCTTGCTACATTAAAAAAAAATGAAAATATTTGACCTGATTAGACAGCTGGAGATTATCAAGTATGACGGGTAGCAAACCCATCGACGCATACATACATACACACGAAGATCTCTCGAATAATTAATTATTCTACATCTCTTAGAAATAAGAAAATACTTCGACAAAGAAAATGATACTTCCCTCAAACCCAGGGTTACGTACTATCTTGATAAATGACAGCAGATACCTTCAAGCGAAATCACACCTTATTCTCTAAACATTAGAACTGAATATCAATCGATAGGAATCATTTGAGGTTGAAAAGTCTCCTATTCTTGCTCCGTATAAAACCTTACGTAAAATAATTATTTTGAACTTTAACGTGACGAGATAGAGCTGTTTTTTGTGTAAAGGTTTATTTGGAAAGATGATGCAAGGAAATTTGAGAGCTAAGTTGTTTGAGTTAGAGAAGAAAATTAGTTTGAATTATGCAAAGTATGAGACACGTGACATTGGATAATTTATTAAAGTTTTTTCGTTTCATAAGATTAGGTCGATTCGGCTGGGAATACCTTTTTCAGCGTTTTCTTATTGAAGTGAGAGAGATAATTGGATTAGGCTGATTAGACATTTACGGACTTTTTCCGTAATTTCCGCACATTCTTCTTGTTTACGGAAATTAGATTTTGCTTTCTGTCTCGTCTTTTTCGCGAGACTTTTTCAGATACTTTTACAAATTGGTACTGTGTCACAAAAGTCAACAAGCATTTTCATTGTGAACAATCACTGAGCTAAATGGTTCTTTTTCTGTTCTATTGCGTGAAGAATCCAAGCTTTCGCATTTATAATATTAGTGCTATTGTAAAAGAAATAGAAAATTATGTTTAATTTTTATCATTGCTAGAAAAGCAACATCTGGCACTAAACTAACTAGTCTTTTTTAACTTTACTTATAACTGAAAAAAAAACATATTTACTTACTTTCGTAACTAGAAACGTGTACTTAGGTAAAACTTTATTTGACATTGAAAAAATATCTGTTTTCATCATACAAATTATTTGATTCGAATCTACAACAGCGCAGAGTGAGAAAATTACGCCAGTCAAATAATTTTCCTTTATATCTTTCTTTTAAATAAAACACAGATATTACACTACGTTAAACTTTTATCGTCTCGAAGCTCAGTCAAGAGAGTGAACTAGCTCTTTCGAACCTGCAGTAATTTTAGTGAAAATTAACACGAACCTAGAATGGTGAATAAAAACACCGCAAGGAAACCAGTATTTTAATAGGAAGTCAGGCGATCGACGTCACAGTCACCGAGTGTGTCACAGGTAAAGCGTATCACACACACAGCAGATAATATATCTTTTGAAATATAAATCTTGACAGAATAGATTAGATTTTGTTAAATAAATAAATAGATCGCACCAAATTGTGTGGTCCTCCATAGAATTTGTATGGGCGCGATCTCAAGATTTATATTTCATAAGATATTATTATTTGATGTGTGTGTGATGGCCTTAAAGTTCTGTGAGATTACCTACCTACATACTTTGAAACTGAGTATAAAGGTGGTCGCACACCTATCCCATCCGAACGCGCCGAACGAGCCGAACGAATCGAATTTTAGAATTCTTTATATGAAATAGTATGCGGATAGGTGTGCGGCCACTATAATCGGGTAGGTACTTTAATAATTCTAGCCATAAATAAAATACTAATAGCGTATTTCGACAATTCCTCTTTCATGAAACTCAGATTTAACTCATGTTGCAAGTATTACTTGAAAATGGAATACCTACCTACTGTTTTTGAATTTTTGAAATAAATTCGTAAATATTTACACATTACATTGAGCTAAAACAAACTCAATAATAGTGTTTGCACAAACAACAATAAACCGTAAACGCCATTAATTACGGTCGACAATCAGTGCGACCGCGAAATATCGCGTCACAATATTTGCGAGCTGTCATCACTATCACAGTGAAGTGAGAACAGCTTATATAGTAACATACTTTGTGACCAACTTACTGTAAAATATGGAATTTTTAAGTATAAATATTCTGTCTTGGATAGTTTGTTTGTCTGTACTACAAACTGGCTACTGAACTAGCTCTCCAATTGGTTCAGCATGATTGTAAAACTTGGCAAGTCTCACGAAATCCAAAAACGATGTAAAATTATGGCGACAGCGAGGTGATCTAATAGCTAACAACGGTAACTTCAGCAAAAAAAGAACTCTCTATTTGAACTTATACTATAAATAGGCACTTTTATACATGAACTACTTTCCGCTGACAAATAAGCTGAAAAGCACACTTATTGTTTTTCAGTAACAATTTAAAACCATTGCTTATGATGATGGAGCCAAGAGCTGTTTAATGGAACTCAGAAAATAAACCGATGGTGTCAAAACTTACGAAAATAATGTAAACATAATGACGGCGAGCTGATCTGATGTTTGAATCAAGAGTTTTTTTGAGAAAATTTCCAATTTAAGGGTATTTTATTTTTTCTTTGGCTTATTTGAATCGCCTCACGGTTACCAAGTTAAAGATTGTATAAAATATATTTTTAAATAGTCAAACTTATACACTTTGTCTACTGCACATTAGGGATTTGGTAATTTTCTGTTTATTTTTCCTTTGAGTCGCTTAGAGAGTGGACACACGACGTTTTCTGAAGGGTATTTTGAGCTGCGTGTTCGCATCGCGTTTGTATCGATACAAACGCGCTGCAAAGAACACAGTGTGCCTACTTCCTTAGGTATAAAGTTTTAGCACATTACCAGCTATTCTCATAGACATGTACAAATTATCACGGGAATCCGACAACACAATGAATTTATTCAAAGTACAAATATACGTACAATTAGCACGACCGCTAAACCGTGCCAATCAACGGACACGAAACCGGTGATTTATGCTGTTTACGGATTATTTCATATTTCACCGATTATTTCAAGCTGTAGCGGTATATTATCGGTTTTTGATTTACATAAATCAGTGACACCCGAAAGGGAGTTAGGAATAATTTTGATAAATGAAACTATTTTATTACGATGGAATAAGGTTAATATTGTGGGGAAAATTCGGCGATGATTGTTTGAAAAAAAAAAAATATGATCACGACTGTATTCCCAAGGTGCGGTAGACATATCCTTTAGTTACATCTTTAATTTTTTTTATGTCTAAAGGTGGCCGCACACCTATCCGCACCGAACGCGCCAAATGAATTGAACTTTAGAATTCTTATAATTTTTGAAACTATCATGGTTACGAACATAATACTTAATGTGTTATACTTAATGTTTTTATGAAATAAATTTATTTATTTATTTATTTATAAATATTATTATCAACGTGATAATTACCATGATTATCCCGTTGATAATAATATTTAGAATTTCATAGAAGAAATCGTATTAAACCTCGCACGCCTGCCCTGCCCACGTCGAATCGTCCGATTCATTTGGCAGTATCTTCTAGATTTCGGCTCGAATAGGTGCACGCTCAGCCTTAGTAAGTAAAAAATGTTTAAGTTAAGTTACTAAACAGTACCATAACGAGCTAACTTGTAATTACTTAAGTAATTTCTGTGACTCCCGGTGGCTTTATTCCAATAACGTTTGTAATCTTATTTTTGCCCTAAATAGGACAATTTGGCAACATTTTTGGAACAATTAACCCTTTTAAGTGCAATTCAACGAAATTAGGTCAGTCGAATTTTACAATTGTTGCTGCAGGGGAATTTCAAGCTTAAACTGTGGGGTTAGAGTCGAGTTTGGATTGTGTTTTTTGGTTTACTTTATGAAGAGAGTAGTAACATGATATGAATTCAAATGAAGTGGATTATTGGATGAAATATTCTGTTGTATTGCTTGTAACAAATTTCGAAATAGTAGACACTTGTTTTAGGCCGCCTAAAGGCCTCCACCCCACCGGCCGCAACGGTAATTGTAGGCCACTTCAAGGTAACACACAGGTACTTGGTAACACATGTTCGGAATAGTAGAATTTCGTTTTAGGCCGCTTATAGGCCTCCGTCGGTCGCAACGGTAGGTACTTGTAGGCCCCCTCAAGGACTCCGTCATCAATAAAGGAATAGTAGACACTTGTTTTAGGCCGCCTTAAGGCCTCCATTGGTCGCAACGGTAGGTACTTGTAGGCTCCCTCAAGGACTCCGTCATCAATAAAGGAATAGTAGACACCTGTTTTAGGCCGCCTAAAGGCCTCCACCGGCCGCAACTTGTAGGCCACCTCAAGGTAACATATGTTCGGAATAGTAGAATCTGGTTTTAGGCCGCTTATAGGCCTCCGTTGGTCGCAACGGTACTTTTAGGCCACTTCAAGGACTCCGTCATCAATAAAATAAATAAACAAACATACATACATAGTCTGATAAACACATTACCCTTCCTTTGCGTTGCGCAGTCGGGTAACTAGTAGCTATGTTAGCTGTAGACCTCGCGAGTCTATCTTTGCATAGCTTAAAACAGAATAAATATTCACAATTCTCTAGTTTTGTGATGAGAAGGTGGTCCCAGGTGCTTCATCAATCCCTACCTAGTAGTTAAAGGGCCGATTGTTCTAGTAAAAATCTAAAAGTGAAATATACTGCATTTTGAGGAACTATTCTGCTCATCACGCTGAAGATCCTCATCAGATCTTCACCAAATTTTTATGAGACCGATTTAAAGTTAAAACCATTCAAACCAAAAAGAACCATCGAAATCGGATGTCATAATGAGATATCCTATAGCCCCCCCCCCCCCCCTTTTTGCCCCTTTTTGGAGGAAGTATCAAAAACCCCCCAAGACAAAAAAAAATGTTATAAAATTATCGAACCTGCTTACAAAATTTCACAAGAATTAGTTGAGGAATGCGACCTGTAGAGGAGAACAGACAGACAGACATCCGGACAAACGAAAGCATTTTTGTCCAAGCTGAAACAGAGACGCTTCTCTCGCTCGGTCAATAAAAGCACTTATTTTCTAAGAAATAAATATTACTTTAACTTCAATCATTTCCAACCTTTCTGAAGTTCCAAATCAAAAAATTGCGCGTCTTTCTTTCGAAATTCTATAAAACTTTTAATATTAAATTCAGCCCTTGTCACCGTAAGTATAGACACTTGTGAGAAGGGACAACGCACAGTATATGGTAAAGAACCAGATGATATACTACATGAGACAGGATTTGCAAATTGTAAAAGGGTCGACAACAAAATTTAGAATTGAAAAAATATTTGTAAAGTTTTATCTTGGTTCCAAATCCTTCCTTTTTATACTACTTACGAGTAAGTACTCCTACGCTAGAGACAAACTGATCTTACGTACACAACATAGGTATTCGATGCAATAAGTCATCTAGAATTCTTGATTTTAAATGAAAAACTATGCAATGAAAACACATATAATATCATACGTTGCGTCGCATATGATAAGTAGATTCTACTGTACAGATTTTCATATAAAATCATGAAGTCAATGTCATATTGAGATCAGTCTGTAGGATCAGCGGGGCTAAAATGGCCGCTATAGCAGAATCACAAAAGGAATTGCAATATATGCCATTCTTGTCACTCTCAGTCTATGAAAAGAGACGGCATATAGTTCAATTCCTACAATTCCTATTAAGTAAGTTTCGTATGAGTAAGTGGTCAACTCTGGTAACGGGGTTTTTAGGCCGCCAAAAGGCCTCCATCATGGCTTAACGACTTAAAAGCCGGGACCAACAATTGAACGTGCCCTCCGAAGCACGGAAGCGCTCAGCTCGTAATACCACTTGCGGTCACCCATCCTAAGAGTGGCCGCACCCAACGCTGCTTAACTTTAACGATCAATCAAGAATTACTATTAGTTTTAGTATCATATATATTAGTTTTAGTTTTAATATTAGTATCAAGAATTCCTATTATGATTCTGCCTTCTTAGCTCCGCAGTTTGTCTCTATTGTATTGCATAATGCTCAATGACTTTAGTGAAGCTACTGTATTCTGTTTACCGTGCTCAAGTGAAGGGACAAGGGGTGAGCCACCCTTAATAAGCCAAGTTAATTGAAATTGACGGGGTGGATAATTTTTAGAATAATATTTTAAGGGTTGTCAGAAGTGGCCTGATTTTATGGCTACTTAAACAAATCACGATTTGAAAACGTTTTTTGTTTTGACCCGTGTTGGCCGAGTGGATTAGCGCCTCGACTTTCGATCTGAAGGTCGTGGGTTCGAACCCGGGCGTGCATCAATGCGTTTTTCGTTTCGAAAATTTTGTGCGCATTAAAACGAGCTCTAATCAGGTAGAAATCTAAAAGTGGGCAATTTACTTCAATTTAAGAAACTATTCTGCTCATCACGCTGAAGACCCTGATCAGATCCTCACCAAACTTTAATGAGACTAATTTAAAGTTACAACCTTTCAAATAAAAAAGAACCATATCGGATGTCACATAAGGCGGAGATATCTTTTAGCTCCTATAAAATAAAATTAATGAACCTGCTCACAAAATTTCACGAGAATAGGTTGAGAAATGCGACCTGCAGGCCTATTAAGGTCGCTATTGCAGAATCGCAATATAGGAATTGAACTATTGCCATCTCTTTTCATTAACCGATTTCATATTGTGATAAAACTGAATCACTCGCAACCTTTTTAAGTCCGCTGTAGAGGAGAACATACAGACAGACAGACATCCGAACAAACGAAAGCATTTTTGTCTAAGCTGAAGCAGGGACGCTTGGCTCAATCGGTCAATCATCTTAGTTACCGGTGGAAAGGCCTTAGTTTTTTTTTTACGTCTGACTTTATACAAGATAAGTGTATTTGGAAATTTCTCTTGGTATGTGCCAACTTTCCCCCTTACTTATGAAAGATGTTTAAAGTTGAACACTGGTTAAACAACGTCCTGTCTCTATTCGTCATTATCCACAAATAAAGACAGAACGTTGTTTAACCAGTGTTCAACTTTAAACATCTTTCATAAGTAAGACCCGTTGTGTATGAAAACACTGTTAAAAGTCGATATTTCAGTCAAAGCTTACGATGAAAACTCCGGCTGCAGACTGTGCCGATATAATTCAATCATTCACTCCCGTTCCATACGTTCATTCACTCTGACAGGTGACTGAAAATTAGCATTTAGCATAGAAGCGATACTCTAACGAACTGAAAATAGAACATTTTCTTATTAGTTCGTCAAAGACGTGCTATTCTACTAAGGCTGGATTCGACCAAACTGGATTAAGTTTTTACTAGAAAGTAAACTACTGTTTGTTTGAATATTTTGACATTGTACCTATTTCGAATTAAGTCAGCTAGTTACTGAAGTAAGATGACTTTTGGTCGAATCCAGCCTTAGATGTATTTCGAAGTTTGTTAGTTTTGATTCAAAGTTGTGGGTTAGAATCTCGGCCATGCATCATTTACTTTCTTGATTATTTTAACAAAATATTGTTTAAGCTAAACTCACACGTATTCTCTTTGACGTCTTTTTAACCAACTTCATAAAAACTTCAAAAACTTCCAAGATTTGATTACAAATAGACACACAGACAAAAATTGTTGAAGCGTTGTAGAAATAAGTTTTTCTCTGATTATAATATGAGTTACGCTTCTATCCGCCATTTTCCATTTTACCATCGGACATTCATTCTGACGGGTGACCACAAGGGATTCCATCCATTACCTTTAGGCTATTGTTGAATACGGGGATCCCTTTACGAGTGCCGTGGCGTTTGTGATTATGGGGATTAGTAGAATTAATTGTGGGGATTTCTTTACCTTTGTTAATTATGAGAGTTTTAAGCAGGTATTTTGGGTTGATGTATGTAATAATTAATTTGATAAGTGATAGCTTAGAATCGCCTCCTCATTAATGTTATTCGTACTGCTATAATTACCGTTAAATTGGTATTACAGAACAAATTAGATAATATTATTAAATGTTCAGTATTTATATTTTTGTGTGTTTTTAATGCTGGCTCTGAGAATGTCTACCTTGGGGATTAATGGTAGCCAGTGTAGCCAATACCACAGTTTTAGCTGTGGATTCACATTTTTTGGAAAAGTAAAGTAAAGTAAAAATTATTTTATTGACATAAGACAAAGGTACAGTATTAATTTTGAATCCATAGGCTCCCGAACTAGTTATAAACTGTATTTCAGGAGCCAGGAAATGTCCACAGTTTTCAGATTAAGCCTACAAGCAAATCTACAACTTTTTTAATGAAGATGCTAGCGTCAATTAGTTAAATACGAGCAAATATTTATTGATTCTTGGCAATTCACAGTTTTCTACAGTTTTTGTTAAGCATTTTCGTAGTTTTTCAGGAAGTTGGGGTTGGCATTGGCAACACTGGTTATAGCTGACCAGTCGCCTCCGCACCCGAACCTCACCGCATCGCTTTGGTATAATTTGTATGGAATTCTATGGATCAACGATCACTACATCAACTTCGTAACATCACCAGATCGCCACATCGCAATCCAAAAGTGAAGGAACAAGCGAACGCCGAAAAGGCGTGCGGTGCGGAGGCAACTGGTAAGCCATTAGCGGCCTTTACACGTTAGAGTTTTTACCACGCATCTGGGCCTGTATTCTACTAGATGACAACCGCTTTGGTTTGGTTCGATCTCTTAAATGTCAGCCATTTGGTGAAATAGTAGAATAGCTTTTCAAAAATTTGTTCTGCCAAAGTTCAAAACCTCACCACAACTGAGTCGTTTGTTATTAGTAGTCATGGAAACAGTCGCTTTAGTTGAGGTTTTGGTTGAGGTTGATAAAAAGTTCGGTACGAGAATCGACGCCCTGGACTGCGTTCCGAACCGCACAGGGCCTGTATTCTACTAGATGACAACCGCTTTGGTTTTGGTTCGATCTCTTAAATGTCAGCCATTTGGTGAAATAGTAGAATAGCTTTTCAAAAATTTGTTCTGCCAAAGTTCAAAACCTCACCACAACTGAGTCGTTTGTTATTAGTAGTCATGGAAACAGTCGCTTTAGTTGAGGTTTTGGTTGAGGTTGATAAAAAGTTCGGTACCAGAATCGACGCCCTGATATCTGTACAGATAACCGCGGATAAAACTGTCGTGTTAATTACTGTCACAGTTTTGGACTGGCGCGTGGTACGATTATGAACGGTGATGCGTGCAAAAAACTGTCACAAAAACTGTGCTAAAAACTTTGCCAGATCGAACTGTCAGCGTCGCGCATCTACACGTAAGGTTTTTAGCAAATTTTGGAATGGCGCGTGCTATTTCCCGCGGTCCGATCTCTGCGTGTAAATGCTGCTATTTTCTCTAGTCGTATTCAAGTTTCGTTTTTTCAAAATCTAATGAACTCGAAACTAAAAAAACATTTAAACATTTTCGAATTGCGACCCTGGGTTCATCCCGTTTTCGAACTTATTTTAGGATGTACTACGTCTGTAATAATAAATGAAATTGGAATAATGTGCATAACTTTTTCAGCTCTCTACAATTTTAAACTATAAAAAAGGTAATTAAACTTCATAATGACTTTTTTACCAAACATGAGTTAAACCCTTTGAAATTTTATTTTTTAAAACTTCCAGTCCTAAGAGAGGAAGCAAAAAGCTCCGAAATGAAATCTAAAAATATTAGGAATGCGCACTGCGTTTGTGAAACTTGGACCCAAACTTTAGCCCTAAATAACAACTTAGAGCAGTTGCCCACTAAAGCGATACGTGCACATACAAACTTTCAACAATCACTACTAATATTGTGTGGTGAGGTGTGTGTGTGTGTGTGAATGTTTTTTACCACGTACCTATCTCTATAACTACTAAACCGATTTTGATGAAATTTAGATGTAGGTAGTTAAGGTTCTGGAATAACACATAGGCTACTTTTATCCCGGAAAAACAAAGGGTTCCCGTGGGATAAAAAAGTGGTCCACGCGGGCGAAGCCGCGGGCGTTTACTAGTTATTACTACTTATTTTTTTAATCGTTTGTACAGCGTAGTGCTGGCAGCTTCGCCTAATTTGACCTCTTGAAATGACAGTGCAATATTTATTTTTCACCTCAGCAGCTCGAAATGGCATCCTTTGCTGCGAGAAACCAGTGTGCAAAATCGCATTTTGCACACTGGTTTCAGTGAGGAAAAGTGATTTGAAATTCGAATGTCGTAGATTGACACGTGATAGTGCATGGTGGTCATTGGCTAGCCTGTCTATGAAAAAAAACAATAACGCACCTTTTAAAAATAAAATAGCGGGAATTTGTTTCTGTTACGCTAGTTATTTGTTGAAAATTCATAAAACAATAAAGATGAGTGAAACCAGTGACGAATACACTAATTTATCTCCAGAGAGAAGAGTTGAGACAAAAAGTGATTGTGATGAACAAAGTTCCCTTCCTGAGAAGCACGTATGTAAGTTCTGAACAAAACAGAATCTTTTAATTTTCAAAATTACAATTACTGTTATTTGTTCTTTTAATTTCTAAAAAAAATGCTTTATTTTTAAATAGATATAAATGAATACCTATTATGGATTAGTTGCTTCATTATGTACAAAGTTGTATCTTTTATTTGTAGGTAGTAATGTTCTCGCTGCTGAGGTGAAAAATTTTGTGTGCAACACGAGACCAAAGTTTTTTACATCTCGTGCCTTTGAATTCCTCGCTAGACTCGGGATTCTAACGTAGAATCACTCGCTACGCTCGTGATTCAATTCTTAGAATCCCTCGTTCGCTCGGGATTCAAAATCAGCACTCGAGGAAAACATCAACTTTCCCCTCTTGTTGCACAAATAACTATTTAAACCATGTTTATTTATCTACTTATAATATAATTAATTATTTGAAACAAATCGGGTTAGTCACACTATTTATTACTGAAAATTTTAACCCTTCTTTTCAACCTTAAAAAAGGGAGGTTGTTCTCAAGTCGTTGGAATATTTTTTATGCTTTTTTTATGTACCTATGTCACCGATTACTCGAAGACGCCTGAACCGATTTGTAAATATTTTTTTTTTATGTTTGAAAGGATTTTGTTTCCGATTGGTGACAAAAATTTGGTGAAGATCTGTTGAGAATCTACAGATCGCGAAAGTTTAAAATGTGCTGTTGAGAATCTTCGAAATTATGAACAAAATTCACATCGAGAGTACAGAAAATTGCTGAGCTTATAACATTGAAGACGGTTTTTTAATTTTCTTTATTTAGCCACTTATTATTGCTTTACAGTAGTCGCGTTAATAAAGTAGCAAGATGTCAGGAATAAATTCAATTCAATTCAATTCAATTATTTATTCAGATAATAAGGATTCAGATTACACACACACAATATACACACAAAAATTATTATACCTACACAATAAAACATAAATTAAATTAAAATTAGAATTAAGTACATAAATCACACACACACAATGAAAATATAATTTTCTAAATCAGACATTGACTGGGCGTCGATTCTCGTACCGAACTTTTTATCAACCTCAACCAAAACCTCAACTAAAGCGACTGTTTCCATGACTACTAATAACAAACGACTCAGTTGTGGTGAGGTTTTGAACTTTGGCAGAACAAATTTTTGAAAAGCTATTCTACTATTTCACCAAATGGCTGACATTTAAGAGATCGAACCAAACCAAAGCGGTTGTCATCTAGTAGAATACAGGCCCTGGTCTCTTAGCTCAGTTGGCAGCAACTCTGCCCTCTGCGCTGCAGGTCGTGGGTTAGATTTCCACCCAGGACAAACATTTGTGTGATGAGAACTTAAGTGTTTGTTCTGCGTCTGGGTGCTACAAAGCAAACAGCGGGACTCATTTTACACGGTTTAGCTGACAGTTGCCTTAAGAGTCATAAGTACCAACCGGGAAAACTTTTAATTAGTTTAGTTGAGAACTAGCTCAAATAATGCCAGAACTAAAAATACTGAAATAATTCCAGGAACTCCGGAATCACTTTGAGAGTAAAGTAAAGTTACTTACTTACTTTGAGAAAGATCGGTTGGAATAGGATCAGCGGGCTGATTGTCTAACTCAACAGTTCCCAAACTTTTTTTTTCTCATGGTCCCCTTTCAAAATTTTACTGGTTTCGGTGGACCCCCTGCTGCTACATTTCTACCATATTCCCAAAACTCGTCAGAAAATGAGAACCATCGTGGACCCCTTTCGAGTCTCCCGTGGACCCCTGGGGGTCCACCTGGACCACTTTGGGAATCACTGGTCTAACTTATAGTTTCTCAACCTTATTTTGTCCACCGCCCACTTTGAGAATATATTATTTTCAAGAGCCCCCCCCCCCCTCCCATATCTTAATACGCCATCTCAATGCCCCCTAATTTTCTCTGGGTCTTCTACTGCCCCCCTGAAAGTCTCAAACGCTCACAAGGAGGCGTTGTCGTCCACGTTGAGAACCTATGGTCTACTAACTTGTCTCAAACCTCAAATTGGTCTCAACACGTCTAAAGGCATTTTTGTCGCGTTCGGTCTCGTTGAGGTGAGAGTGACAAAAGATACCTTCGCGATCGTTTTTACAGTTTGAGACCAATTTGAGGTTTGAGACAAGTTATACAATCAGCCGGACAGCCCGCAGTTTTGCAATAGTATTGTATTAAAATGTGCCTATTCGCATACATATACCTATTTGAAGATTAAACGACTTTGGCCTTTACGTCTTTACTAGATGATTTATACCGTGTCAGGAGGCAATCTTTGCCTACACTTAATGGGACACTGCAGTGCGTAGAACATTGTTTGAGATGGAGTAGGCTTGCCCAGGTTGATGCCACAAAAAATTGATAAGATCTGTATAGGATCTTCGGAGTTATGAACAGAAATGCACCTTGAGAGTGCAAAATATTGCTCGGCTTATAACATTGACGTCGGTGTTTTTTTTAATTCAGCCACTTGAAAGTTATAGGAATTTTGTCCAAATAAATATATCAACTTTAAAAAACGTCAAGCGCTCGTAAAGGTCGGGATCGAACTAATATCTTGCGCGGGACCTTTAATTTTGGACCTTTTACGAGGCCAAGTTACGACTGGACCCCAGGATTTGAAAGACAGCTGGTACACTAGTGACTATATTACAATCTATTCCATTATCCTACTAATTTTATAAAGGCGAAAGTCCGTGTGTGTGTGTGTGTGTGTGTGTGTGAATGTTTGTTACCACGTATCCCCATAACTACTAAACCGTTTTGGAATGCAGATAGTTTAGGTTCTGGAATAACACATAGGCTATTTTTTTCCCGGAAAAATGAATGGTTCCCTTGGGATAAATTAGTAGCCCACGAGGGCGCAGCCGCGGGCGTTCACTAGTTCATAATAATGTAAATTTAGCAAGGACATGTTTTTTCTTGTCACTCAAATTTCATTGAAAAGATGGCAACAGATTTAGCAGCAGTGAATCTCTGGAAAGCCTCTAAGTCCATTTATGAATAACAGGACAAAATAATTTTATTTAGGCAAATTTGAATCTTATTATTATTAGCTAATTTACTAAATTATACTTACATATAATTTTATAAGAATTTACCTACTGGAATTAAAATTCTATTCAATACATTTTCTAACGATTAGAGTTAGATTCTACAATTACTTACCTTCTTTGAATTTTTCTTTTTTTAAATAAATCATTTTCTATAATATCTCCGAACCAGCATTTTTACGTTTACAACCAGTATCAACTGAGTTTATTAAAAAAACGACATAGATTCTTTTACATGTGCCTCACGCACTGTGTATGTGTGTGTGACGAATAAGTGTGTGTCTTTACGTACTAAGGCTAGTTTCACTCTTCAGCGTGTCACCGGTCGCGTCCGCGAGTTAAACATTCACAGCACAGATAAATTAATTTTGACCATTCACAACACAGAGAAATGCACTGTGAATGGTCAACTCGCGGACGCGACCGGCGACACGCTGAAGAGTGAAACAAGCCTAAACCAGCGGTTCTAAACCAGCTACGCCTCAAGAAAATGCCTTGTCCTGTAAATTTAAATTAAGACTTTGTGCAAATTGTTAGCGGGATTACTCTTTGTTTATCTTCACGGCTCGTGAGTTTAAGATAGCGGTACACTCAGCTACAGTTCATTACATGGTTGGTTCTCAAATCTTTTCAAGGCAAAAAGGTCAGTGAAGTTTGAAACCTTATGAGCCATTTCATCGGTTAGGTGGCTGTCGAGTTATCTATAACTCGACATTCACACACACACACACACACACACACACACACACACACACACACACACACACACACACACACACACACACACATACATACATACACACACACACACACACACACACACACGGACTTTCGCCATTATAATATAGGTATTAGTAGGATGTGAAAGTTTGGATGTACCTATGTTTGTTCGTAGAGGAACAAAGTGTGAAAGTTTGGATGTTTGATGGATGGATGTTTGTTCCTAGAGGAGTAGATAGATAATGACCGGGAATAGGACATAGGCTACTTTTTATCCCGAAAAAATGCATGGTTCCCGTGGGATAAACAAAATAGTAGTCCACGCGGGCGAGGCCGCGGCCGTCAGCTAGTTTATACAAATAGTGTGATGTGATAAATTTTCTATAAACGTGATGTGATAAAACAACATCCTTCCTATAATAACCATGGCCAAACATTATCCATGACCAACTTATAAAAGGCAATATTTAAATAAACAAGCGTATAGAGGCATCGATAGATACACACGAGTTCAAAGTTAGACATTAATCGTCCACGATCGCAGTAATCACGAGAAACCGAAAGGCATGCAAATATACTCAGACAACATTATTACAACTTAAGGCGTAAGTATTGTAAAACTCTGTCACCGTTTTAAAAAGGAATTAAATTATGATCAGCCCCTTGTTCGAGACCGATTTTGGTCGCTATCAAAGATGGACCAATCTTTGATAGCAACCAAAATCGGCCTCAAACTGTCAAATATGACAGATCCGTGACCACGCAAGTAGCTCAGTCACTCTCACCTCAACGATACCAAAAGAAGATAAGTAACTGCGCGATCTTTTAGACAGTTTGAGGATTGAGACAAGTTAAAAGATTAAACTTTTCTGTCTGCTGATGAAGTTTAGTCGAGCTTAAAATTACTATGAAGATTCAATATTATAAGAATAATTAATGTTTTGATTGTATTTACTTAAAAAAGATCCTAGATGAGGATCTCCTCGAAGATCCAGATCGGTGAGCTTATAAAGAGCACAAAAAAAAGATTCCGAACACTTTTCTTTGAAGTCGGTGAAATTACACGTACTAATTGACGGCCGTCATGACGGTCATCGTCTCTCGGAACCCCACCCTACCCCTTTCATCTCTCACATCAAATATTTTCGCTGGCTCCGCGAAAAGATCAATCCGAGCAATTACCAAAACGGCGACGCGGCACAAACCGATAGAAAATATTTGTACTGAGAATGTTTCACTGTGGGCTCGAATTGTAGAAATGGGTTCTAAATTAACGCGTCTATGCCCCGCGGTGTCCTGTACAAGTCGTAATGTGCATCGGTGGCACTCAATGTGAAACTAAACTATTACAAAATATACATCACACTAATATTCACACTAAAATTAAATGCGAAAGTTTGGATGTTTGGTTGTATGTTTGTTCCATAACTCGACAACCACTGAACCGATTTGCCTGAAATTTAAAATATATATAGATAATGTTCGGGAACAGGACAGTATACTTTTTATAGGTACCGGAAAAATGCACGGTTCTCGTGGCATAAAAAATAGTAGGCGCAGGCGTCCGCTAGTAACTTTATAAAATACAATAAGAACCAGTTGAGCTATCTAAGGATCGTTGTAAATGATCTATAGGTAGCTCAACTGATCGAAACCACTGCCAGTCGGAAGCGTGCCCAAGACATTGGCAGCTTTACCGCGCTAGATGGCAATGCTGATTCATTGAATAAGTTCGTATGAGCAAGTGGCCAACTCTGGTGATGGAGTTTTTAGGCCGCGTAAAGGCCTCAGTCATGGCTTATCGACTTATAAGCTGGGACCGACAATAGGCATGTTTCCTAATTTTGAAAAATGGTACTACAATGTTCAGAAGTTGCTTCTGATTGCTAAAAATAATATATTTCACAATAACTAATGAGATTTACAGAAAACTAAAACTTTTTAAATTTAATATTTAAAATTCACGCCTTAAATTAAACGCTTCAATATGTCATGGCGTCTCCTGTGACGTCACGACTGTCACAGCCTTATGTAACCAATACGTACAAAGTGATGTTAGTGAACAATTTTCTGAATAAATTCATTTTAATTATGAATTCCAAAGGATATAAGTGGTGTGTAGTGCCTAAGTGCGACAATAATTCGAAATAGACACCTGAAAAGTTGTATAAAAACGTTCCACGGAACAAAACTATCTGTAAAAAGTGGTTTACTCTTGCACGGCGGATCTAAAACAAAGAAATATATTATGTAGGTGCTTAGTAAGCCTGTTATAGGAACAAAGTTATTAACATTAAGTATATTTTTTAACAACAAACAACAAATTTAGTTTCCATTATAGCTTATTTTCGAGATTAATACCTAAGTAGAAGGTATGTATGAAAAAATCTTTATTGTGCTTTTAAATCGATTTTATGGAAAAAACTTTTCTTATTATGTATTATAATACTATCGCCGTCCCCGGGGAACAAAATGATAACTGCCATTATCTTAGTTTTAGTGTTATGCCATATTTGTAATCTTTGGGTGCTAATACATCTGCTCAATTTTTTTCGTAACTTTCATACAGTTATTCGCGAAGTTACAAAATATTACAATACTATTCCACGATTCGACCCATGCCTAAAGTTACAAGAATAAAATTGTACTATAATCTTATCAAATTGTATTTACACCTGTTAATATGACAAACAATCATTATCATTATGTTCTCGTGAAAAATATTCGTCTAGATAATGATAACCGCATGTTATCATTTTATTCTCGTCAAAACTCGTCCTTGCATTTCGTATAATACACTATTATCATAATCGCTTCCACCCTGGTAAAGCGTCGAATAACATGATAGAATAGTGGTACAATATTAGGTTTTGCCTCAAAAATACGAGGAATAAAATGGTAATCGACATTATAGAAATTAGACGGTGATTGATTTTGACTAACTTCTTATTTTTTAAATATCTCTATTTTGGCATTTCTTACGCGTGTGTCATTAAAACATTCCGAATGCATAAAAAATCAGCATTGCTTAAAGCTAACAATCATCTGTCTACGTCCAGTATTTGTGAAGTTATTAACGAAAACATGTTTTTTGCTCCTCCTAAAAAGTTACGTTTTTGTAGTTATCATTTTGTTCTCCGGGGACGGCGCTATGTCTATTTACGCGGAAGCCTTCACATTTCTGAATTCTGCCGAACAAAAATCATTGTTTGTTCCCAGGGCCTGTATTCTATTAAATGACAACCGCTTTGGTTTTGGTTCGAACTCTTAAATGTCAGCCATTTGGTGAAATAGTAGAATAGCTTTTCAAAAATTTGTACTGCCAAAGTTCAAAACCTCACCACAACTGAGTCGTTTGTTATTAGTAGTCATGGAAACAGTCGCTTTAGTTGAGGTTTTGGTTGAGGTTGATAAAAAGTTCGGTACCGGAATCGAGCCCCAGAAACTCTCCCAACATTAGAACATCCACTTTAGGCAAATTAGAGGAATTTGCCGTGGTAAATCCTGGTTCCACTATTGTATCTTTTGAGAAAACGACGGACGATAAAATAGATATAAATTAAGCACTAAGAACAAGTTAAAACCAAAAAACGACTACCTACCAAAACTTGAAGAGTTATGCGATTTGTATGAATGAAGTTTGTTCTGTTCACTGACAGTAACAGTTGTGACGTAATTCGCTCTGATTGGTGTTTCATCTATCATGGCGGATAGCCGTATTTTATGGTTTTATTTTATCAAAAATAAAATTAATCTCACTATTATTTCAATAATAAATATGTTTTACGGAATCTGTGAATCTTAGTTCATTAGATTAATGCATTAATTTAGTGATTACGCATTACAGGAAACAGGCCTATTTAACGTGCCCTCCGAAGCAAGGAGGGTCTATTGTAGTTGTGATGAACACAAATAATTTCCAGTACCTGTTTGACAAGCTTACATTGATCTAAAATTGCTTTAGCTACATTGGACCCAAACACCACCCTCAAAAGGTTTACTTTCGCCTGCCTTCTTCTACAAGTAAAACAGGCAACGTAACTGATATTAGTTCCAACCTTTTATGTAGTCGTTAACTGGGTTAGAAAATAGTTGCTTTGATTTGAGACCGAACGGTCAATTTGGCTTGACATCTGAGAAAATGTAACTGCGGTTTGATTCTGGGAATGCTGTGTTGGCTGTTTGACAAAAGGAACCCTATCGTTCAATTTGAAAGAATGAAATCTATTAGGAGTTGGGGTTCAAATCGTGTTTGACAGATGAAATTATGCACGGTCTTACAGTAAAAGAAAAGTAAAAAAAGTAAAAGTAAGTAGATGTCCATTCTAAAGCTTGAAGCACTGTACCCTTATCCTAATCGCCTCTCAACTTGAACGCTGTTTAAACACTGATTAAGATTCGCCTTGTCACTGTCTAACAAAAAAGGATGTCATTATTTTAAATGGTGGTAAGTATGATTTTTTTCTCTGCATACGAGTAAGTATACCGATATTTTTTAAATAGGTATTCTAAATACTTACCTAAGTACTCCAACCCTTACGTACAAATTAAACTTTACAATCGCTATTGGTTAGATCGATTTTCAGATCAATTTAAAATCAGATTTTCTACCTTAAGTAAGTATAATAAGTATCGGATCAAGATCTAAAGTTCAAATATCAAGTCAACACAACTAAGATCACAGTCAATATAATATCACAGCAAAGAGATTTGATATTTTTAAAATACAACCATTTTTGTCCAGCAACAGAGGGCGCACAAGTGGAAATAATCCAGAAATCGTCGGGAAATCTTACAATCCCATTTCAAAGGTGTTGCCAGCGAACTTACTGAAAAGTATTTCTAATTCTTTTGATAAAAGGTGCAATAAAATCTTTCTTAAACCTTAGCACTCACGATCCTACTAATATTTTTTATAAGTGGTACCTTTGTCAAACCTTTTTGAAAATAAATAATTTAATTATTATTATTATTAGATTATAATTATAGGCGAAAGTTCGTGTGTGTGTGTGAATGTTTGTTACCACGTATTACTGTAACTACTAAACCGATTTTGAGAAATTTGGAATGTAGATAATTTAGGTTCTGGAATAACACATCTAGGCTACTTTCATCCCTGAAAAATGTATGCTTCCCGTGGGATAAAAAAATAGTAGTGAACGCAAGCGAAGCCGCCAATATAAGCAGAGCTTGTGTTATGGGCACTACATGACTGATATACTGCTTACATACTTTTTTTCTTTGTAAATACATACATTTATTCATAGGAAGCACCCAGACCCGAGACAAATATTAAAATAATATTTACCTATTTCAAAATTGCACTAAACCAACCAAACACATTATCCGTTTAACGAGAATTTTCAGGTTAAAGTAAGTTCGTATGAGCTATCTCTGATGACGGAGTTCTTAGGCCGCTCAAAGGCCTCTGTCATGGCTTAACGATTCAAAAGCCAGGACCGACTATTTAACGTGCCCTCAGAAGCATGGAAGCGCTCAGCTGTTAATGCCACTTGCACCCATCGAAATTGTGACCATTTTGACCAATTGTGATCAGAACGTTGCTCAGCTTCACCGATTCCAAGCAAGCTACGCCACTAGTGCTTCAATTTTCAGGTCATATTTTTTAGACACCTTTTACTCCCCTTTTGTGGTGTTACCAGTTAAAAATGCGAAAATTCGCGGAAGAATTTAATTGAATTCTAAATCACAATGATTTGTAATGAAGGCTTGAATAAGACGCTTTTAGGGCTTCAATTTAAAATGTCCTTTTTGAGAACAAAATTTGATAAAATGTCCTTTTTGATGAACAAAATTTGAGACACCTCCTTTCATCTCGATTTTCACTCCTTTACAAATGCCTCCTTCATAAATTATTTATTCTTTTCTTGTACTTTTATTCGTATTGTAAAATATTTTAATGAAGGGTATTTCTAAGTTCTTTTTGATGTTTGATGTTTTGATAGCAGAGTAGGTACCTACTGAAGTTAACATACAATAGATCTTTGTTTTATTACGAGGCATAACATTCTTCAAATGATTTTATTATGTTTTATGTAAATGACCAGAATATTTATCACGAAAAAAACATGATTAAGTACATAGTACCTACTTAGTATTTTTTAAGCTTTTAAAATAATTGAAGGGTCCACATTTTCAATACTCGTATTACTACATACCTACTTCAAAAATAATAACACATAATTTTGTAGATAGTACAAAATAAATGCTTTTAAGTTTTAATAGCTTTACTAAAACAATTCCGTTTAAACAAAATATCAAAGACTATGTTGATTGGATCCATCATAAGCTATTTTAACCGACTTGATAAAAAGTAGGTTCCATGTTTCACAGAACACATGTCAGTTCTCAAGTGCATGTAATTGACGGCTTTGACAGAGGATAAAAGGATAGCCTGTCATTAGTCTAAAATTACTGCGCTATTTTTGATGAGGTTTTAATGTGTTACTGATAAACTGTAATCATGGTAAACTGGGCGGGCTACTTACTGATTATGCAAGAGTTATCGATCCTTTCATCACACTGGTTAATAGCACTAATGTTTAAAGGGATAGTTACAACCAATGACCTATATAAACTGAGCAAGATGCGTTGTACCCCAATCTGCGTGGCGAACAAAAGTCAAGCTAATTAGCTTGAGTCAACTCAGATGCATTTGTCTTGCTCCGATGTTACACGCATTTACACGCAGCATGCACATAATTTATCTCTTTCTGATAACGGGGTTTTATTATATCTCTGCTATTATTTCAGCTTGCTTGATTCATATTAAACAAAGCTGCTTATATTCTACCTAAGTAGCCCTAACAAACTTTCGCCGCGTTTTAGAACTTTTTTATTATAACGTCTCTATTGGTAAAATCTCATTGGTTACAACTAACAAAAATGTTAGACAAATCTTCAAATAAAGCGCAAGAATTCAAAACAATTCGGACGAAAAATGTAGCTTCTAGATAAGTATTTCTTTGAAAGTCAAGTCGAGTAACTTAAAACAGGACCGAGTTTTCTCAAAACAAACGTATCTTCCCCATACAGTTTTCATTCTAAACAAAAATAAAATTCCGCTAAAACATTTCAAAGAGCAAACCACAAAGGTCCTTTGGGTGCAATTTTGTGACGTGAAGCATTGTACTACATCATCCATTTTATCGTGACCCCTGCGACTATTCCCGTCCGACATGAACACACTGACTTACGAAGGGAGGACCGTTGCTCGCGTGTCAATTTAAACTGGACGTGTCTCGCCTGTCCAATTTCTCAAGAGCCCTGAGGACCCGCATATTACAGGATGGTCGAGTCTTGTTGACGATGGTTATGTCGCGACTCAGATTTCTACGTGAGAAAGGTCGACCTTAAAGCATGTTATTGTAGTTATATTTCTTTGTAAGTATGTCGTTTGTGTGATTTTTTTTGTTTTATATTGTAGGGTGTAAATCTGCGTAATTTCGTCATCTGTGGAGTTTGTGAAGTTTTTATTTTATCTGTGGTCGGAATTTGGCGAAGTTGCGCCGTCAAGTGGCTTGGTTACGACTGAAGTATGTTTGTTTGTTTTGGTTGTTAAGAAAGATTTACAGACATTCTGACATTAACGATTGTTTAAACAACATGTAGGTATAATAGGAAAATACAAACGCGTGTAAATCTCGTCGAATTCTTAGATATTATGTAGGTACTTACCTAAGCAATTTATTTTAGCAATCTTAAAGAAATTTCAGCGCTTTTCAAGTACTTTTTATCGCCTAATGGTGCGGTTAGTCGACGACATTAGACATAAATAAATAGGTATAAATATTGCTGGACATTTCACACAGCACCATCTAAGCAAAGCTTGTAGGTACTATGGGAATTAGATAACTGATAGAATACGTATACAAGTTTTGCTTAGTTTGGGGCTAGATGACGCTGTGTGAAATGTCCAGCAATATTTATTTTATTTATTCATTCATGAAAATGGTTACGTTATATGACGGTCACCGTTTTTCGTACTAAACAGTTTTACACCTTTTAACTAGGGTTCCCCGACTGGACCCGAATTCATTAGCTCCGCCACAATTAGCATTTTTGTCACGTTCCAGTCACGTGACCTGTTTCTTTATACTGGTCCTGTCCTGACCACCCTGATCTATTGGCAATTAAGATTGATTGAGACGCTAATTTAGCGTTCTGTTAAGACCTGCTGTTACAGACAAGTTATATATAAACATCACTAGATGTTTTATACAGTGTCAGGAGGCAATCTTTGCCTACACTTAACGGGACATAGTGCCTGAGACATTTTTTGAGATAGAGTAGGCTTGCCCAGCACCTAAACCATCCTCTCAGCTTAACCAGCCACATCCACAGGAAAGGCAATGGTCAATATGGGCTGACTAAGCCGCGGGTTTCCTCACGATGTTTTCCTTCACCGTTTAGAGCTCGTGTTAATGCGCATATAAATTTTTTGAAACGAAAAATCCGTTGATGCACGGCCAGGATTCGAACCCACGACCTTCGGATCGAAAGTCGAGGTACTATACCCCTCGGCCAACACGGCTCACGGCTATCGAGCGTATAGACACGGAAATACAGTGTTTGGTAGGACCTTAAGCCAGATATAAAACCGCTTTTCGCCGAAAGGTTCAAAGCTTAAGATAGTGAGTTTTATTATGAAGCCTTATGAACCCATAGCTGACGCTTTACGGTTATGTGGACATAAGAATTATCATTTACGGTTCAGCAAGCTGTAGACGTGTTTTCGTGTTGACACAAATTGACACAGTTGTAAAGCACGGTAGACTAGATATGGGTGACGAATTGACGTAAAGTCTTATTTTGTTGAGTTTGATAAATGCGTAAGTTTTTGATGATATTTTACCGAAAGGCTAATTTTTATAACTATTTTGGTTACTTTTTAGGGTTCCGTACCTTAAAAGGTAAAAAAAGGAACCCTTATAAGATCACTTTCTTGTCCGTCTGTCCGTCTGTCCGTCTGTCCGTCTGTCCGTCTGTCTGTCCGTGTGTCACCATCGATTATCTCAGGAACGGGTAGAGCTAGCAAGTTGAAATTTATACCATATACTAAGGTCTATAGTCCCTATTGTGAGTATAAAAATCAAGGTCCTGAGTAAACACTATAAAAAGATATAGGCAAATTTAGGTTTTCGTGAAAACTTGTGAGTACCAAAACTTACCTTAATTATCAACTTTTTTTATTTTTCGGAATTTTTCCTTTACTTGTGCTGTAAGACCTTGCTTGTAACCAAAATTGACAATTCTAGGTCAACCGGAAGTACCCTAGAGGTTTTGGGTCGAAAACCTAAATGGTAGTTCCCGTTGACCTAGAATAACGAAATTTGGCAAAAAGCAAGGTCTTATAGCACAAATAAAGGAAAAATTCCAAAAAGTTAAAAAAGTTAAAAATTAAAGGGTGTTCCCATACATACATAGTTGACGCCAGTTAAAATTGTCCTCCGAGTTGTATGGGTGCTCATACAATTAAGCGAACTAGCTTAATGAGGAAGACTCACGATTTTAGTTGAGTATGCAGATTTGTAGATACAAAAAAAACAAAAAATACTGTGTTTTTGGTTTTTTAATCGGATCAAAAATGACCGAGTTACAGAGATTTTAGTGCACCAATCTAAAAAACGCTCGCGAGAAGGCCGCGACTGGCTGTGACGTCACCAGGCGCCCGCGGCTCGCTCCACTAGTACAAAATCCCTAGTTATTTTCAAACTAATTTCCGACCGCGGCATCGCTCGCGTGGCACCTGGATAAAAAGTAGCCTATGTCCTATTCCCGCTCATTACCTAACTATATTTTAAACTAGCTGTACCCGGCATGCGTTGCAATGCCACGTGACGTGAAGTAAAAAAGTGTTTGGTTTTATATTCTGTACATAAACAGATTTTTTTGGATTTTAAATTAAATAAGTTTGTGTGTCATGTATTCCCGTCCCCATCCCCGTCCCGTCCCGTCCCGTCCCGTCCCGTCCCGTCCCGTCCCGTCCCGTCCCGTCCCGTCCCGTCCCGTCCCGTCCCTTCCCGTCCCGTCCCGTCCCGTCCCGTCCCGTCCCGTCCCGTCCCGTCCCGTCCCGTCCCGTCCCCATCCCCGTCCCCGTCCCCGTCCCCATCTCCTCCTCCCCCTCTCCCCCTTCCCCTTCAGCTCGATGTCACCATATCATTACATTATATTGGAAACTTGACAGATATGCTGAGTTCCGAGTTTCAAATCAATCGGCATATTTCCTGAGGAGTTATGTTGAACAGCTCCTGACTCCATCCTCAGATCAGCTCACTGTCACCATATTATTACATTGTAGTTGAAACTTGACAGGTTTGCCGAGTTTCAACTCAATCGGCCTATTTACTGAGGAGTTCTGTTGAACAGCTCCAGGATTCCATTATCAGATCCTGACCTGATCTGACCAAGACACCACCTTTCAATCAAAAAAATAATGTTCCTAATCGGTCCAGGCATCTTCGAGTAATAAATAATCGAGTACCTCCTTTATTTTGAAGTCGGTTTACTAAAAAGTATTTTGATTAAAAAGTAGTTTTGACTAAAAAGTATTTAGCGTGATTTAAAATACTTTTGCAGTCACTTATGAGTCATAAGTGACTGCCGCGTGTTTTCATCAGCGCGATTCAGAAAATGGTCATTTTTAGTCCCGCCATCTAGTTTTGATTACGGAAAACCAAGCGTTTATCTGGCTTTCTTTCGTTTTGCTCGGCTTTTGCCTTTTCGTGATGATGAATAGCTTAAAACCTTCCGCAAAAAATTAGCTATCCAAAACCAGAAATTATTTTTCAAATCCAACTGGGCGTCGATTCTGGTACCGAACTTTTTATCAACCTCAACCAAAACCTCAACTAAAGCGACTGTTTCCATGACTACTAATAACAAACGACTCAGTTGTGGTGAGGTTTTGAACTTTGGCAGAACAAATTTTTGAAAAGCTATTCTACTATTTCACCAAATGGCTGACATTTAAGAGATCGAACCAAAACCAAAGTCATCTAGTAGAATTCAGGCCCTGGTACTTCCAGATTAGCGCGATCAAACAATCAAACAAACTCTTCCGCTTTATTATATTAGTATAGAGTATAGATAAAGATAAGTATAGATTATTTCCAACTTTTCAGATCACCGGGTTTTTTAATTTTTTATTAATATTTGTTTTTGGAGACACACAGCGCCATCTAGCCCTAAACTAAGCAAAGCTTGTAACTCCTATGAGAACCAGATATCACAATCTGGTTTCAGCTAGCTCCAATAGATGTCTCTAAAGTCTCTATGTCCTAATTGTTCTTGAAAAAACTTTAAATTTAATGAGTGAAGTTGTCGTATTTAATTACTTATGATAAGAGTTTTTTTAATAATATTGAAAATCATGCAATAAGTTCATTGTAACTTGGATATGCTGGGTAACTGTGGGACTTTAGTTCAAAACAGAACTTTGCTGGGTAAATCTCAGAAATGGCTTTACCGATTTTTATGCAGTTTTCACTGTTGTATTGTGGTAAGCCTGGGTCATTTTTTAGTGTTAGTTTCATCAAAATCCGTTCACAAATAAAAAAGATACATCCTTTTTTATATTATTTTTTACTAAAGTCACAGTACATTCTTTAAATGGACATATCTTTTTTATTTGTGAACGGATTCTGATGAAACTAACACTAATAAAAGGTCCAGACTTACCACAATACATCAGTGAAAACTGCATCCAATTCGGTTAAGCCATTTCTGAGATTAGCGCGAACAGCGAACAGAGAAATAAAGTCACAGATTACAGCATACTATGCACTTTTTGCATTCTAGAACGCGCTATCGAAGTGTTTTGGTGCTCTAGGGTTATATAGATCAAAAACTGACTTCACTTAATTGAAAACTTATAAGTTTGTACTCAGACTTCATTCTTATTATAAGTATAGATTTCAGCCAAATCGGTTCAGTAGTTGTCGAGTTATAGAGGAACAAACATACATCCAAACATCCAAACTTTCGAGGTCATTCACGTTTTTTGTTAAGTAAGTACTTATGCAGATTTGTAGATTTAAAAAAGTTATAAATGATTTCATTTTTATTTTTAAATATGATTACGACTGTATTCCCAAGGCACAGTAGACATATTCTATCAGATCTTTTAGGAATTTTTAGATCCGTTGAAAAAGTCTAAGCGGGTATTCAGAGGTAGAGAAGCAGTGTTGGTCGAGTGCGCTAGTGCCTCGACTTTCAATCCGAAGGTTGTGGGTTGAAACCCAGCCGTGCATCAATGGATTTTTCGTTTCGAAAAATGTATAAGTAGGTACCTAAGTAGGTATGCGCTTTAACACGAGCTCTAAACGGTGAATTAAAATATTGTGAAAGTGTGATAGTGTGATTTGAAAACCAAGTTTAGGTAGGTAGGTATGTGATTATTTTGACTCGTACATACAAATTATTAATTTTAGGTATTACGATTAAAAGTATGTATAAAAAATACCTATTCACTAAAAAGTTTAAAGGCGAAAATTATTTTTAAGTAGGTACCTACCTAGGTAAGTAGTAAGTAGGTAGGTACCTACTTAAAAATAATTTATGTAGGTAATAATTTAAGTAGGTAGGTAAATAATTTAGGAAGGTAAAGTTAATATTAGTGTGATTCGACTCCTGATTGTTAGTTTTGTTTGTTATTGTTTTCGGTAAGTACCGGTACCTACCTAAAATACCTATTCAGTAAAAAGTTTAAAGGCGAAAATTATTTTTAAGTAGGTACCTACCTACCTACTTACTACCTACCTAGGTAGGTTCCTTCTTAAAAATAATTTTCGACTTTAAACTTTTTACTGAATAGGTATTTTAGGTAAGTACCGGTACTTACCGAAAACAATAACAAACAAAACTAACAATCAGGAGTCGAATCACACTAATATTAACTTTACCTACCTAAATTTTTACCTACCTACTTAAATTATTACCTACATAAATTATTTTTAAGTAGGTACCTACCTACTTACTACTTACCTAGGTAGGTACCTACTTAAAAATAATTTTCGCCTTTAAACTTTTTAGTGAATAGGTATTTTTTTATACATACTTTTAATCGTAATACCTAATTAATAATTTGTATGTTCGAGTCAAAATAATCACATACATTACCTACCTACCTAAACTTGGTTTTCAAATCACACTATCACACTTTCTCATAACACTAATCATACTATCACACTAATCACACTAATATTATAAATGCGAAAGTTTGGATGTTTGGATGGATGATGTTTGTTCCTCTATAACTCAACAACCACTAAACCAATTTGGTTGAAATTTTAAATATAGATAGATAATGACCAGGAATAGGACATAGGCTACTTTTTATCTGGGTACTACGCGAATAAAGCCGCGGGCGGAAGCTAGTTAATATTAAAAATGCAAAAGTTTGGATATTTGGATTTATGTTTGTTCCTCTATAATTCGACAACCACTGAACTGATTTGGCTGAAATTTAAAACATAGATAGTTCTTGACCTGAAATAGGACATAGGCTACTTTTTATCCAGGTGCCGCGCGAGCGAAGCCGCGGGCGGAAGCTAGTTTGAAATTAACTAGCGATTTTGTACTAGTAGACCGAGCCGCGGGCGCCTGGTGACGTCAGACGCAGCGCGAAGCTCCGAGCGCGCGTTTTGAAATGGTCGAAAAGAAAACTTGAATAACTTCGTCATTTATTGATGGATTTTAATTATTTAAAAAACAGAATGCTCAGAATGCTAAAGAGTATACGCCCTCATACTTAGAAACCCAATATTTCGTTTAGTGATTGATCCCCATTGGCACCATGGCTAGTTACGGAACCCTCGGCGTACGAGTTCGACTCGCACTTGACCGGTTTTTTTTAAATAACATGTAAGTAAGTACATAAAGTACAGAGCTAAGCATAACCACAGAATAAATAGGTAAAGAAGCCTGACTTCGCGAAAACGTTTATTTAATTAGTGACTCTTGCCGCGACGCAACAAAGTGCAATTCAGCTCGCGCAAACGCTCATTGCCTAGTGCAATATTAACCTGCTTTCTAACGCATAACTCTGTCACTGTCTGGCGCGGAGTGACGCGGAAGGGATGTCGAGTTGTCGTTTGATACTATCAAGTATCAAGTGTCTGTGTAAATAGGTAATAAGTACCTATCAATTTGATAGGTATTACCTATTTACACAGACACTATCACTACACAACTTGGTCTCGTCATCGTGTCTGCGCGCGTGGCGCGTCTCTAGCTCAAAGTCAGCCCCCGACGCCATCCCAAATTCAGCCCCTCGCCAGCCCAAATTTGTGCGCGCGGTGAGGAAGCCCCGATTGTTGGGGGAGCTACAGTGGCCATTTTAGTATTATTATTATCTATTCTATGCCTAAAGTGCAGAGTGCGCCTTCTGCACCTATTCTGTGGCATAACAAAAATCCAATAAACTTCCGAAAACAGCTCGCATAATATTCGCATAAGGTAATTATGTCGGTAGCTACTTGTCGGAAGTTATGTCCCGAATAGAGCACGCTGGAATTGCCAATAACAATAAACTTAATGTACATTACACTCTAAAGTGGAATTCACACGAGCGGAACAAACGAACTTAAAAAGTAAGTTCGTATGAACTAGTAGCCAACTCTGCGGACTTAAAAAGGTCGCTGTAGCAGAATCACAATACGAATTGAACAATTCAATTCATTTATTGCGTATTATGGGTTAGTAACAGAGTGATTAGTGATACAAACAATATGCCGTCTCTTTTCACTCTCAGTCAGTGAAAAGAGAATGATATATTTCAATTCCTATTGTGATGCTATAGCGACCTTTTTAAGCCCGCTGGTGGCGTTTTTTGGCGATTTGAAACCCTCTGCCATAGATTTAATATCGGGATATACAAATAACGTATATATAAAAAAATGTAAACAATACAATTATGTTTAATTTCGACGACCTCTGTGGCACAGTGGGTGAAAACCTGCCTGTGACGCAGGAGGTTGCGGGTTCGATCCCCGCCGCGGGACAAATGTTTGTATGATCTGCAAATATTTGTCTCGGGTCTGGGTGTTTTCTATGTATCTTACGTTATGTATTTACAAAAAAAAAAGTATTTAAGTAGTATATTATGTGTGAAATGTCCAGCATTATTTATTTATTTATTTATGTACCTATGCTTGGTTTAACCTCTTTTATCTCAGCCATATCTCAGGCTCTACAACGTCTCATGTAATCATAGATTCTGGATTTGAGATAGATGTAAAAACTCTCCACTCTCGGCCAACTCTCGTATTTTGCGAACTTAAATAATATCGTTCGCGCGTGTGTCCGGCCCTTAATGAGTAAATAATGTAGCGTTTCTGGGCAGTTTCCCGCGTGTATACACGAGGCTTAATTTTAGACCTCGTAAAAATTTACCTGCGTTGAGCTTAGAAATGTTATACCTAACAATTTTATAATGATCTGGGTTATTTATTACGTCCAACAAAAACATGGTTAGTGAAAAAAGTAAGTTCGTATAAGTGGCCAACTCTGGTGACGGAGTTTTTAGGCCGCCTAAAGGCCCCCGTCATGGCTTAACGACTTAACCGGACCGACAATTTGACGTGCCCTCCGAAGCACGGAAGCGCTCAGCTTGTAATGCCACTTGCGGTCACACATACAAATTGTGACCGCGCATAACGCTGCTTAACTTCAACGATCAATCAAGAACGTCTCAGCAAGCTACGCCACGAGCGCTTTTTGTTATTTAGTTGCAACATTGTTAGTGTTGCAACTAAGGCTGGTTTTACTGTCACGCGTACCGTCGGCGCTGATTGGCGAGTGATCTTTATTACAATGAAATAAGGATACTGATTGTCCAGCACTGACGAGAGCAATCAGCGTAGCCATTTCTGCTAAACAATCAGTATCCTTATTTCATCGTAATAAAGATCACTCGCCTATCAGCGCTGACGGTTAGAGTGAGACTAAAATCAGCCTTAATGTGGCAACTAAATAACATTTACTTGCCGTCCTGGCCGAGTGGGTTAGTGCCTTTAAATTCAAAGGTCGTGAGTTCAAACCCAGCCGTGTTCAATGAACTTTTTGGTTCGAATTTAAACGCGCATAAGCACGAGCCCTAAATGGTGAAGGAAAACATCGTGAGATGACTTACGAAGTCTGTGGAATGACAATGTCATTATCGAATCTAAAATCCTTGCTTAACGAACTAGATGGCGCTAAATCCAACAAAATTAATTAGTAATAATAATAATTTAGTAAATAACAAAGGCGGTCTTATCGCTAGTCGCAGCTCCGTAATAACTTCAGCGGGTAAAGGTTTATCTACACTTGCCAAGCGCCAGCTCATTTTTGTATCGTGTATAAACGTCTTTATGTTGGAATTAAGGACTTGGGTTTTATGAGGTTTTTGTGTGACGTGTAAACTAACTGTTGGTTAATGCTAGCATCATTATCTTCCTGCTTATTACGCACATTACTTACAAAAAAAAAATTATGATCATGACTGTATTACCAGGCGCGGTAGACATTCTCTCAGATCTTTTTTTTAGGCATCTTTAATATCCTTTGTTATTTTTTTTTTTATTCCAATTTTAAATTATCTTCCTGGGCGTCGATTCTCGTACCGAACTTTTTATCAACCTCAACCAAAACCTCAACTAAAGCGACTGTTTCCATGACTACTAATAACAAACGACTCAGTTGTGGTGAGGTTTTGAACTTTGGCAGAACAAATTTTTGAAAAGCTATTCTACTATTTCACCAAATGGCTGACATTTAAGAGATCGAACCAAAACCAAAGCGGTTGTCATCTAGTAGAATTCAGGCCCTGGTAAATCCGTACCATTATGAATGTGAAAGTGTGTTTATTTTTTTGTGTATTTGTCTTGCTTTCACGTCAAAACAGAGCGACGGATTGACGTGATTTTTTGTGTGGAGATAGTTGGAAGGCTGGAGAGTAACATAAGCTACTTTTTATCCGGGTACCACGCGAGCGAAGCCGCGGGCAGCAGCCTATACATAGAAAGCACCCAGACCCGTGACAAATATTTGCAGATCATAAAAATATTTGTCCCGTGGCGAGGATCAAACCTGCAACCTCTTAACTCAGGCGGGCCTTCCCACTGAGCCAGAATGGAAATATTGGCAGCATAAATTATAAAATAATTGTCGCTTGTTTTACAAAAAATGGAATTGATTGCATTAGATTGATTCAATTTCAGATAACCGAGCTGTTTGTTTATAATTTCATTTGAAAAAACATTGAATGTGAAATCAATCCGAATAAAATTAACAAAACAAATCAAAAGTTATAAATCAAGCCGTATTGGAATACAGATTGGAATTTAATTGAAATTAATGTGACTTTTTTAATCGCTTTCGCACGAACGTTGACCCTACTGATCCACAGGGTGCGGTTTCAAATCTGAGTAGCAGGCAGTTTTTGTATTTTTGTGAACATTTTCTTCTCGTAGTGCCTTTTCACACGTTCCTGCTTCCGGGTGGCCGGTGCCGGCTATACGGCGGCATTTGTATGCAAATTACGCCGGTACCTATGAAAGCTCTCGTACATGTCCATTCCATACACTTCGCCGCCGGCGGCTACCCGGCAAACCGGGACGTATGAAAAGGCACTTACTGTTTTTGAATTTTACAGTACAATCACTACTTTGCAATGACGAAATGTGATTGTTTTCTTTTTTTGTAAGATATCACATTTTTTATTGGTATTCTACTTACTCCTTCTGCATTATTTTAGTTGAACATTACCTGAAAATAAAAATAAAAACATTAATTTTCTGTTTGATTTTCCAAAAATAGTTTGAAGACAAAATTTAATTTATGATTAACTAGCTGACGCCCGCGACTTCGCTCGCGTGGACTACTATTTTGTTTATCCCACGGGAACCATGCATTTTTCGGGATAAAAAGTAACCTATGTCCTATTTCCGGTCATTATCTATCTATATTTCAAATTTTAGCCAAATCGGTTCAGTAGTTATGGAGATACGTGGTAACAAACATTCACACACACACACACGGACTTTCGCCTTTATAATATTAGTAGGATTAGTAGGATAGGATAGTAGGATAATTAATAAATTGAGCCTAAAAAAGTATTAGGAAAAACATTGTTATGGGAATAAGTAGGTACGATATCTTATTTCTAAAATTCAGCGCGGCAATACTGCCAGTGTCTTGGGCACGCTTCCGACTGGGAGTGGCTTGGATCAGTTCATATACTTATCTATAGGTCGCTTACAACGATCCCTAGACTCACCTTACCATATTCTTTTAGTAAATAACTATGAAATTTAAAATAAAAATAGAAAAAAAACGATGCTTATTTGAGTATTTCACACAATTAATTTGGTTGGAACTCAAATACAATGTGTGGAGGAGGGCGTTGGTGCCTGCGACACAGTTTTTACAAACTTCTGCAGGTATCATCGTTTCATTAATATTGTAAGCCACTGTAACTGTTCCTCAATAAATATGATATGATATGATATGATAATTAAAACATTATTTACAACTGAAAACCTTCCCATAGAATAAGTATTAGTTAGTACAGCTCATTATTTGCATAATTGCCATCACTGAAGGCTCTGGTTGGTGTTTATTGACGCATAGATGATGTAATGAGGGTTTGCTAAGTCATCATCATCATCATCATCGTTATATTTATAAACACAAAATAAAATTTACAGAGACGAATCGACTTGTTTTTTGAATAAAAAAAAACACTAGAACCATCTAAAGATCGTTGAAATGATCTAAAGATAGCACAACTGATCCGGGTCACTGCTGGTTGAGAGCGTGGTCAAGTATCGATTTTCTGTCACGAATGGATTGCTAACTTCATCAATATGTTGGCATTGTTAAATATTTATAGATTTGGTCGTGCCTCTGACTACACCCATAAAACATCCTCCAAACGACCGTAGGTGCTAAAGTGATTCTAATAAAAAGTAAGTTCGTATGAGCAAGTGGCTTGTTCTAGTTACGGAGTTTGTAGGCCGCCTAAAGACCTCCGTCATGGCTTAACGACTTAAAAGCCGGGACCGACAATTAACGTGCCTTTTGGAGCACGGAAGCGCTCAGCTCGTAATGCCACTTGGGGTCACCCATCCAAATTGTGACCGCGCACAACGTTGCTAATGATTCTAATGTATTTATTATATACAGGGTGTAATTTTGAGATAGGTCATCATAACATAAGGGCCCTTAGAGACTACGAACATTTTACAATTACCTACTTACATCATACATATTTTTCAAAATCTGTGAATACAAGTCGAAATAATCTTCAAAAGTTAAGGATAGTCTTCTAAGAACGTTTTCTGTAGCTACAACGGTTAAGGTAGCCCTTACTGCCCTATCTTAAAAATTCACCGTGTATAGTTTAGTTTCTGTAATTTTTTTTAAGTTTGCAATAAAGTATACCATTCTTTCATTTGAAAAATGTAAGGTTTTTTACAAAATAACTCTTTAATTTCTCAGTTGGGTAAAACCAGTCTCCTCTTACATTATTAAGTAAATTGCATTCGCCCTCCGGCCAAAGGAAGGTAACTAAAAATTATCCACTTTTCTTTATAAAAACCTTTTACAAAATGCTCTGGAAAACTCTTTTAACTCCGTAATCATCGTTATTAGGATGCATAACATACTGGGTGTCATAAAACTACTGCAGAAAACGAGAGATTCCCGATCGATTAACACCACAAGACAACTTTTTAAAAAGCGACTTCAATGCCAGCTGAGCAATTTTCTGCGCTTATGAGGTAGGTACATTTCTGTTCATAACTCTAAAGACCGCCCACTTCTCACCATATGGCTCTAATCGGAAATCCCTTTCAAACAAAAGAAGAATTTGCCAAACCGGTCCGGCGTCAATTCTGGTACCGAACTTTTTATCAACCTCAACCAAAACCTCAACTAAAGCGACTGTTTCCATGACTACTAATAACAAACGACTCAGTTGTGGTGAGGTTTTAGCTAAGGTTTGAACTTTGGCAGAACAAATTTTTGAAAAGCTATTCTACTATTTCACCAAATGGCTGACATTTTAGAGAACAAAACAACACCGAGCGGAATGGCAAACGTTGTACTTTAGTAGAATCAAGGCCCTGGCGTCTTAGAGTAATCAGAAAAGATACAAAAGGGGGAGAAGAGCATACCTACTTACCAAATTATAAAATCAGATTCATTTTCCGTTTGGTACATTTTGTATGGAACGGCTTTTTTGATGATAAATCTCAAATTCTGAGGCGGTACAAAGTTCACCGGGCAACAGTTTAGAATAAAACGATTTTTTCTTCATGCAGAGTTAAAAATTAAAGTCTAAATTATGCACTCTTTCAGTTTTCTCGAGTATTCTTATACAACTTGTCGATCGAGCGAGCGAAGCGAGCGAAGATCTTAGTGGTAAGTTGGGCGATTTTGCTTTGTATGTTTGTATGTTTGTATGTTTGTATGTTTCACGAATTGTTGTTCGAGCATAACTGTCGAACCGTTCATCCAATCTGCATGAAACTTGGTAGGTCAATAGGTTGTGGTAAGGAAATTTACGGGGGAGCATATGAGCTTAATCGATGAAGGGGTTGTGAAGATATTGTGTTCCCAAGGGGGTAAAAAATTTTGAAAGTTACACAAATATATTGAGTGGGGTGTCATACGAAAGGGCTTATTTTGTACATTCCAAAATGGTTTTTATTTTTAATCTAGGATGTATAGTTTTTGAAATACGACCAAAGAAAAAAAACTACGAAACCAGAGCTGCAAGAGCTCCCGTTTCATAGTTTCGATGTCTTCGTAGCTCATTGACTGGTCGGTCTTAAAAAGAGAGTGGCATCGTTGCGGTTTGGTTTGCAATGATTTTAGATGCTACTTGATTTATTTTCGTGATAAAATTTTTTTTGATAAAGAATGAAAATAATTGGGGTAAAAAAAGTTAAGTAAACAAATATATTGAGTGGGGTGTCAAATGAAAGGTCTTTATTTGTACATTCCAAAATAGTTATTATTTTTATTCTAGGACGTATACTTTTAGAAATACGACGAGAATTCATAAATATGAAATAAATGAAAAATTAGACACGACATTATGTATTGCATGCATGCTAGTATTTTTTCATGAAGAGCTAGCGCAATAGGCATACTCGGCAGTAGTAGCACTTGAAATTATAGGGGTAGTCAGAAGAAAGTCCAAATGTAAGCCATCTACGGTGCGCGAGATCTCAGTTCGGGGCGAACTACTAGTAGGTGTGTTATTTTTAAAATAATTGTTATTCGTGTAGATTATGAGCATTTTTCATAATAAGTAATATGTTTATAGAAATTTTCTTTGAAAAATTTTAAAGCTTTCTAACGTTTTTAAAAATAAAATTACTTACTGCCTAGTGATTCAATAGGGAGCATAAAATGCAAATAAATATTTTTCGGATTTTTAAATCCCCAAGGCGCAGTAGACATTTTCTCAGATCTATAAGCATTTAAGACGTCTAAGGGGGTAGTCAGAGGTAGGTATGTCTAAATACATAAGTATTTGGTAAATTCCCACATTTTTTAGAAGTTAACATTCCATACGTGACAGATCGCAAGCTCGTAAGAAAGCTAACTGGTTTCCTCGCGATGTTTTCCTTCACCGTTTGTGTTTTTGTTAACGTGAATAGTATAATTCAGGGATCTTTATTTCAAAAATGCATTAAAACGTGATTTAAAATACAATTTTCTGTAATAGGTACAGTTTTTTACGTAATCGGTACTTGGTGTCGCTTTTTAAATACATTAACTAGTAACACAGTGAAAGGAGAAAACAGCTGGTGACTTCCAGTAATTTTTGTGTTGATTATTTTAGTTTTTTAAACCGAGCCCTGGCTATAAACCCCCTTACTTATGTAAGATGTTCAAAGTTGAACACTGGTTAAACAACATCCTGTCTCTAATCGTCACTAACCACAATGTTAATAAATAAATCAAAATATCTTTCATAGTAAGACCCAAAATCTGCATAGCATCACGGAGGCTTTTACATCGGCCTAAAATTTTAGGTGGCATAAATCATAGAAACTTTTTACTTTTAATTTATTTTAAAAGAATAATATTAGAGGTATATGACTAATTTCTTGTCCGACACCGATTTAACGCAAACATTTTTTCAAGTCCCAATTTAAACTGTCATATTTTATGACCTTGGTTTTGAAACAAACGTTTTTTTATTCCTATTATTTAAAACTATTTTTATTGAGTATCTAATTTTTAAACAGCTGTAGAAATAAGAGTGAAAGAAATATATAGTTACTAGCTGCTGCCCGCGGCTTCGCTCTCGTGTTACTCGAATAAACACATTACCCTTCCTTTGCTTTGCGCAGTCGGGTAAAAAGTAGCTTATGTTACTCTCCAGCCCTCCCACTATCTCCACACAAAAAATCACGTCAATCCGTCTCTCTGTTTTGACGTGAAAGCAGGACAAATAAACAAAAAAATAAACACACTTTCACATTTATAATATGGGTACGGATATCCAACTTGTCAGGGATAAAACAAAGGGGTCACTAATTAGCTGCACTATTAAACTGACCCAGTTATTCTAAATAAGCTGTACTTGTGTCAGCATCATGCAATTAACTGAACAATAGAATTCCCACGAGTCATTCGGCCAACATACACTTTACTCCCTTACAATAAGGTCCTGTATCGCACAGCAAATTGACAATATCGTTAGCTTTACTTCACTGAAAAAAACACCTTAAATGACTTCTGGTAAGAATATTTTTTGTAAAGCAAGATTTTTATGACAAGAGTGAGGATGGTTTTAGAAAATGACAGCTGATTGCATTAAGATAAGGTTGATATTTGAATAAGAAGATTTTTAGGATTTTAGGTCAGGAAACTACACATCCGAGTGTATGGGAACTTGTGTACTTTAAGAGGTTATTGAGTTAAAGGTAAGAAAAGAAAATAAAAATAAGTAAGTAGGTAATAAAAAGTAAGTTCGTATGAGCTAGCGGCCAACTCTGGTGACGGAGTTTTACGCCCAGAGGCCTCCGTCATGGCTTAACGACTTAAAAGCCGGGACTCCCTCCGAAGCCCGGAAGCGCTCAGATGCTAATGCCACTTGCGGTCACCCATCCAAATTGTGACCGATCAACGTCGATTATACCGACTTCAAAATTCGATAAAATTTTGTTAGGTAGGTACCTCAAACAAATATACCTACATACGTCAATACATAAGTTCTACTTTACTCTGGACTCCAGGAGCTTATTACATTAAGGCTGGAATCGACCAAACTGGATTAAGTTTTTACTCGAGAGTAAACTACTGTTTGTTTGAATATTTTGATATTGTAAAGTTGACACCTTACAACCAGGATAATTTGTAGGTATGCACATAATAATGTTCGGTTACGCTTTCTAAAAAAATTTTTTTTATTTCGAATTATGTCGGCTAGTTAGGTACCTACTCTGGAGTAAGATGACTTTTGGTCGAATCCAGCCTAAGAAGAACTTCATTAGCTTCAAACAGAACGCTTTAAAGCAATTAGATGACTTCAATCGCTTTTAACGCTGAAAGGTAAAAGGTAAATAAAACTCACCTAAGGCCCCCGATAAACGTAATGAAGTGATTCGGAATTTTCAGAAGCCACAATGTTGTATAACGAGCGAACCATTCAGGACAGGAACAGAAATTTTATAGAGACTTCTTAGTTATAAGTAGGTATCTTTAAGTTCGTATGAGCCACCAGCTGGGATATTTTGTTTCACACGTAAAGTTGCTAACTCGGATTCGTTTAAACAAAAAATGTTTTTTTACGATGAATACTTTGAAATTGTTGAAGATGGTTAAAACAAGTGATAGACATTTATATTGTATAAAATATTCGAAGTAATATGCATTCTATAACTTTATGGTTCGTAAAAAAAAAATTTTAGGAAGAAATTAGTTGGCGACTTTTCGTGTGAGTCAAAATAGCCCTGCAGATGTCCTTATGAGACAGTATGTCACCAGAGCTGGCCACTAGGCTAACTCTGGTGACAGAGTTTAAAGGCCAGCTAAAGGCCTTGTACAGAGCTTACCTACACCCGAATACTTAAACGTACTTGGTTTAGGTTCTCATTGACATTAACTGTCATTAACAGTCATTTTTATACGATTCTGAAGAGTAAAAACGTCTCAAATAGATAAGTTGATCTCAAATATTTAAGTAGCGTTTCAGAATTACCAACTACTGACTTCAAAGTCGGGACCGACAATTTAACGTGCCTTTTGAAAGCGCTCAGCTGGTAATGCCACTTGCGGTCACCTATCCAAATTGTGACTACTCGGAACGTCGCTTAACTTCAACGATCTAGAAAGATCTAATGGTAGCAGTTCACAAAATCGGTCTCAAACTCTCAAACATGACAGTTCAGTGATGCAAGTAGCTCTGTCACTCTCATATTCTCAACGAGACCGAACGCGACAAAGATACCAATGCGATCGTTTTGACAGTTTGAGACCAATTAGAGGTTTGAGATATGTTAAACAATCAGCCTGCAGCAGAGTCATTCTAAAGACTCACTTCTTTACTCAAGTGACCGAGCTCACTAAATACACAAGAATAATTGTGAGATTCAAATTTCGAATAGGAAATTTGAAATCACACAGCGGATTCACTTCGACGTTCGAAGTGAGTTTACAGAATGACTCTGCTGGTCAGCCGTACTGTTTATCGCAATCAGCAACAGAAATATAATATCGAAAATGTATTTAGAAAGATTGATAGAGATGTCTCCATTCGTCCTGCGAATCTTCAATGCGGAATCAATGACTTTTTACGGAATCTAAGCTTCTCTCTTCCTAATGTTCGATTGGTGCAAATCATAGTCGCTCACGGATAAAAAAGTCAATTTAGTACCTAAGTACCTAGGTATTTAGATAATTTTTTGACTTTTTCGTCATTTGACATTTGTTATGGCAATAAAAGGGATGGCAATAGATTTGGCAGCCTCTCGAACTAAAGGAAGCAAAAAAAAAAACAAGTAGTAATAGCACGCGACAATTCGACAACCCTTTCGTATCACTCCGCGCCAGACAGTGACAGAGTTATGCGTTAGAAAGAGAGGATTTGTTTAGGTGAATATCTCGCTAGGCAATAATTACGCGAGCCGAATTGTACTTTGTTGCGTCGCAGCAAGAGTCGCTATTTAAATAAATGTTTTCGCAAAGTCAGGCTTCTGTACCTATTTATTATGTTCCTGGACCCAGGTCCATAGACTTCAGGGTAGTGGTTTCTTTAGAGAAATCTCTAGAAAAAGCACACAAATGACAATTCTTGTCCAAACTTGCACCACACAACATCACAACATTATGAGAACATGGCCTTGTTTCAAACGTTTCATTTAAATAAATACCGTTTCATTTGGTTCTTTTTAACCGACTTAATAAAAGGAGGTTCTCAATTTATCGGTTTTTTTATGTTCCCATAATACTCAAAGATGCCTGGATCGATTTGGAAAATTATTGCTTGAAAGGGTATACTTTCCACTTGGTGCCACACAAAGAATCTGGCCGGATCCTGCCCCAGAGCCGAATATCGAATTAGACTATGCGTCTGAATAATATTATTTAAATAAAATATCACAAAATTAACTGGTACATACAGAATACTTAGATATCTCGTGCCCTGTGGGAATATAATTATGTTATTTTATTAGTAACTTTAGTCACTTCCGGTACTACAGTCCGTAATGCCTCTCCAGACTCACGGCGAGAAGTTTCACCGAGACTTCTCGAAGAACAAACAAATTATCCACACTCTCAATTTTCTCACTCGTGATCTGTTTGAAATCCTTTGTCTCGGCCAAAAATAGGTACCGACACCGAAGCGCGAGAACAAGAAGGCGAGAAACTCCTCACATTCACGCTTCTCGGGTGTTGTCGGGGTTTCTTGCCGAGAGTCTGGAGGGGCTATTAGGTATCACAGAGAATATTTTTATCAGATAGACCTACCTTCTTTTTCGCGGTTGACATGACACTCAAATTGTAAACAAAACAGACGGACAAGAATTTGACAGATGTAAAAGGAATTTCGTTGAGTTTCAGTTGTGTGATTGTGTTGTGATGTGTGTGATTTATGAGGATTTATCATATTTTATTTAAAATTACAAAAACTGACGCCTTGGGATATGCATACAGACTAAAATGGAAGTGGGCTGGACATGTAGCCCGTCTACAAGATGGAAGATGGACTAGGAGAGTGACAAATTGGGAGGGTTCAAGAGGTCGACGCTGCATAGGAAGACCATACGCTTGCTGGGACGAAGACATCAAGAAAACTGCTGGACCAAACTGGCTCCGAGTAGCACAAGACAGGGACAGATGGCTGGCTTTGGAGGAGGCCTTCACCTTAGGGGTTCTCTAGTACCTACTTAGATTATAAGCATTAGTGATAAGAAAAAAATGTTAATTATAGAGAAATAAAAGGCTTTTTGTTTTATTTATTTATAGATATCATATTTTATTTTAGGCGGTTAGTACAGAATCACTGCACACGAGTGTAGATAATTTTATTGATGAAATTCCCAATTTTTCCTAAGTACTTTTCTTTTTTACTTGAAATTGTAGGTACTGGGAGCACCTGTGTGCGTCATTTATTTTCTATACCTACTTCACTTAAAATTCTGCTAGTCCTAATAATAATGAAAAAGTAAATGTTCACACAGCGCCATCTATCCCCAACGTAAGCAAAGCTTTTACTATAAGAACCTTAAAAATATAGTTTCCTAGGTTCTCCGTTCATGCTGGGCATCATAGCCTGCTGCTTTATATTAGAATAACTTTTAAATCCCACTTTTTAGAGGAAGAAGATGAATGGACTCTCATTATAAAATAAAAACCCAACCCAAAAATCCCAATTTGGTCATGACGCAAGCATTCTTTCCTGTTGGCATCTGTGGGGCAAAGGACATGGCCGATTCCTAGAACAATTTTGCCCCACAGATGCCCACAGGAAAGAATGCTTGCGTCATGATCAAATTGGGATTTTTGGGTTTGTTTTTTTATTTTATAGTGAGACTCCATTCATCTTCTTCCTTTTTAAAGTGGGATTTAAAAGATAATCTAATTTAAAGCAGCAGGCTGTGACGCCCAGCATGAACGGATGAACCTAGGAAACTATATTTTGTAGGTTCGTATAGTAAAAGCTTTGCTTACTTTGGGGATAGATGGCGCTGTGTGTAATGTCCAACAATAATTATTTAGTAAGTATTATTATGGACTGGCAGAATTTTAAGTGAACTAGGGTATGGAAAATAAATAAAATAATAAATTAAAATAAAAATTCTTTATTTCAGACTTTCATCCATATATTATTTAACACACGGGAATTTTCACGTGAAACTATTATCATTCATTTATATTATGTTAGTATTAGTAGGTAGGCAAAAATCGGTGGCACATTTGAGTGGTAAGTAGGTACAACCGGACAGTCAATGGCAAGTATAGGTTGCCAATATGGCATGCCTTGACTCCCAAGACTGAATAAGATGAAAGTCAGGCCTGTCGGCTATCGCCTGAAGGAGGCTGTTGCAGCTTGACGCACACAGCTGCTCCCAGTACCTACAATTTAAAGTAAAAAAGAAAAGTACTTAGGAAAAATTGGGAGTTTCATCAATAAAATTATCTACACTCATGTGCAGTGATTCAGTACTTACCACCTAAAATAAAATATGATATAAATAAATAAAATAAAAAGCCTTTTATTTCTCTATAATTAACATTTTTTTCTTATCACTAATGCTTATAATCTAAGTAGGTACTAGAGAACCCCTAAGGTGAAGGCCTCCTCCAAAGCCAGCCATCTGTCCCTGTCTTGTGCTACTCGGAGCCAGTTTGGTCCAGCAGTTTTCTTGATGTCGTCGTCCCAGCGAGCGTATGGTCTTCCTATGCAGCGTCGACCTCTTGGACCCTCCCAATTTGTCACTCTCCTAGTCCATCTTCCATCTTGTAGACGGGCTACATGTCCAGCCCACTTCCATTTTAGTCAGTATGTATATCCCAAGGCGTCAGTACTTTTTGTAATTTTAAATAATATATGATAAATCCTCATAAATCACATCACAACACAATCACACAACTGAAACTCAACGAAATTCCTTTTACATCTGTCAAATTCTTGTCCGTCTGTTTTGTTTACTATTTGAGTGTCATGTCAACCGCGAAAAAGAAGGTAGGTCTATCTGATAAAAATATTCTCTGTGATACCTAATAGCCCCTCCAGACTCTCGGCAAGAAACCCCAACAACACCCGAGAAGCGTGAATGTGAGGAGTTTTTCGTCTTCTTGTTCTCGCGCTTCGGTGTCGGTACCTATTTTTGGCCGAGACAAAGGATTTCAAACAGATCACGAGTGAGAAAATTGAGAGTGTGGATAATTTGTTTGTTCTTCGAGAAGTCTCGGTGAAACTTCTCGCCGTGAGTCTGGAGAGGCATTACGGACTGTAGTACCGGAAGTGACTAAAGTTACTAATAAAATAACATAATTATATTCCCACAGGGCACGAGATATCTAAGTATTCTGTATGTACCAGTTAATTTTGTGATATTTTATTTAAATAATATTATTCAGACGCATAGTCTAATTCGATATTCGGCTCTGGGGCAGGATCCGGCCAAATTCTTTATTCAAGGAATCGGCCATCTCTTTTGGTGAGGATCTGTTGAGGATCTTCGGAGTTGTGAACAGAAATGCACCTCGAGAGTGCAGAAAATTGCTCAGCTTATTATATCGGTTTTTTATTTTTTTTATTTAGTCACTTGTATAAAAGTTAATCTCTCCCACTATTAGGCTGGATTCGACCAAAAGTCATCTTACTCCAAAGTAACTGGAGGCAGAGCCGACATAATTCGAAATACAATAGGCATGATGACAGTAATCAAGTATCGCCAAAATATTTATCTGATCTAATGAAATAGGATTCAAAGATTTTGAAAAATGGATTTATTCTCTTATTAATGTCGAGATTAATAATTTATTTGTTAAAATAAATCTACAAAATACAACAATCCGCCATGATAGCTAAAACACCCATCAGAGCGAATTACGTCACGTCTCGGTAAATGTCATTTTGTTTCTATGTAGCTAAGTTGTCATCACTGGTTGATATACTGAGCCGTGACGTAAAACAGACGCCATGACACCGGCGAGCGTTTTGGCGTGAATTTGAAAATTTAAATTTAAATGTACTTTTATTGCACAAAAACCTTAATTTTCTACAGAAATATGATATATTTTAGACATAATAGATACTTCTGAATATCATAGAAGAGATTTTGAAAATTAGTCATCATGCCTATTGTTTAGATAGCGCAACCGAACATTATTATGTGCATACAAATTATCCTTGTTATAGGGTGTCGACTTTACAATGTCAAAATATTCAAACAAACAGCAGTTTACTCTCGAGTAAAAACTTTATCCAGTTTGGTCGATAGTCGTTTTATTTATTACTAAGTACATAATCAATTTTTTTGCGGGTTCGAATCACGTCGGAATTGAAAATTTTGATTAGATTTTTCATTTTCAAATTATTACTAGGTACGTATTTGAAAAATGCTAGAAAACTTCACAATTCCTGAATGTTAATGATTTATGCTGAAAGATTATTGGTTGGTTCCAGAATAAAATTGCAGAGACAATGGAAAAATGTGGAATTTTATGATTATTGAAACAGTTGTCTATCGTATCTTAATTGAATTATTTAATTACCAGCTGACGCCCGCGGCTGCGCCCTCGTGGACTCCTATTTTGTTTATACTACGGGAACCGTGCATTTTTTCGGGATAAAAAGTATTTCATGTCCTATTTCCGGTCATTATCTATCTAAGTTTCAAATTTCAGCCAAATCGGTTCAGTGGTTGTCGAGTTATAGAGGAACAAACATACATCCAAACATCCTGAACAACATTGACGACCTCTGTGGCGCAGTGGGTGAAGGCCCGCCTGTGACGCAGGAGGTTGCGGGTTCGATCCCCGCCGCGGGACAAATGTTTGTATGATCTGCAAATATTTGTCTCGGTTCTGGGTGTTTTCTATGTATATTATGTACCTATGTATTTACAAAAAAAAATGTATTTAAGTAGTAAGTATATTGTGTCATGTGGTTCCCATAACACAAGCTCTGCTTAATTTGGGGCTACATGATGCTGTGTGAAACGCCAGCATTATTTATTTATTTATACAAACATCAACCCAAACATCCGAACTTTCGCATTTATAATATTAGTGTGATGTGATGTGATGTGTGTAATGCAACCATTTCCAAAATAAGAAACACCTGTTCAGATGATGTTTAAACAGTGAAATATTAACTTTGACTTATTTTTAATTTTAAATTATTTGGGACTAGCTGCGCCCTGCGGTGTTACCTGTGGTTAAGAAGTCAACATGAGAAGATGGGAAAAAACACCTTTAAATTAAAATTCGAAAGAAGTTTCGAAAGATTTATAAATCTTTCGAAACAAATAAATGTTTTAAAATTTCCATTAGTGTAAAAAGTGGCGGTCACCCATCCCAAAACTGACCGCGCCCAACGTACTTTGACTAACGAACTTTTTTGTTTGCCATACAAACTTTCAACTCTTATTTTCACTTTCTTCTCTTGGATTAAAAAAAAATCATGGTTGGGGTTAACCGTGATTTTTTTTTTCAATCCATTAGTACCTACCTTTAATCGTGTGTAATCTATTCTTTAGGCAAAGCAATGTGTGTAGTTAGTTAGTTAGTTAGCAATGTGTGTAGGTAGACTGAATTATTTCGATGGACATCTTTTTTTTTTGTGAACGGACCCAATTTGGATGGGTGACCACAAGTGGCATACGAGTTGAGCGCTTCCGTGCTTCGGAGGGCACGTTAAGTTGTCGGTCCCGGCTTTTAAGTTATTTAGCCATGACGGAGGCCTTTAGGCGGCCTAAAAACTCCGTCACCAGAGTTGGCCACTTGCTCTTACAAACCTACTTATAATGTAGTTAAAAATGAAATCATCATTATGATCAAATAAAATTTGCATTATAATTATTTCTCACTATTTACTCTCCTCCGATATTCAATAAAACACATTTTTCACGCTAATTTTGGAAATCTACATAACAATAGTTTCATCTCAAGATTTGCCCATCTTCCCCTTGCAAGATGTAGTATATAAGCTGAGCCAATTTTGAGCAAAAGCATCTTCGTCTGGACAAGCAATCGGTAAGAGTATTTTATAATCACTTTATTTTTTTGAATTTTCTAGTCTTCTAACTTTTTTTATCCTCTATTCTTCTAGAATAGTACCAACATTTTAATTAATTTTGTTTCTATTATAAGTTTTATCTAAATCTGTTCAGCCGATGAAACGCAAATTGTATCATGTGCTTTACAAAAACTAACTCAAAATTGTACCGGTCTAGTATAAGACTAGATGTCACACTAGATTTGCAATTTTGACTTTCTAATTAACAGTAGAAAAATCTTTTTATTTTTTGCATGAGTGCATGGTCACGAAAACCATTTAAATTACAAAGGGTCTTACTTATGAAAGATGTTTAAAGTTGAACACTGGTTAAACAACGTCCTGTCTTTATTTGTGGATAGTGACGAATAGAGACAAGACGTTGATTAACCAGTCTTCATAAGTAAGGGGGAAAGATAAATATCTTGGTTAATAAAGGTTGTGGCTAAATTGTCATACCAACTTGTTTGTAACATAACTTGTTAAACTTTCGCGATTTGTTAACATAATGATAATTATTATTACGGGATTTTATCCCGTAATACTAATTATCATTTTGTTTGTAACATACAAAAAAGTGACAAATAGAGACAGGACGTTGTTTAACTAGAGTTCAAAGTTGGGAGGCTTTTATAAGTAAGGCCCTGAGTCCGTATGAGCAAGTGGCCAACTCTGTTGACGGAGTTTTAGGCCGCCTAAAGGCCCCCGTCATGGCTTAACGTTTTCTTTTATCAACAGAGATGGCGGGATACGCAGCTAGCGCGGTAACGGGCTTAAAGGCCGTACAACTGGCCCTTGTCACTTTGAATAGCTTACTCGGCTATGGAGGGTTCCTCTGTCCTGCCAGTACACCCATTGACACCATAAGTAAGTTATACTTCATCATTATCTATAGCTAGTTGTAATCCACTATTGGGCAAGCCCTGGCCGGCCCGTAGCAGAGGAACACCTATTCTGCTTTTGGAGAACCATCTACCCTGCATTTGGGGAACCATCTACCCTGCGTTTGGGGAACCACCTACTGTGCCTTTGGGGAGCCACCTACTCTGCATTCGGGGAACCACCTACTGTGCCTTTGGGGAGCCACCTATTCTACCTTTGGGGAACCATCTACTCTGCATGTGGGGAACCACCTACTGTGCCTTTGGGGAGCCACCTACTCTACCTTTGGGGAACAATTCCACCATATTCCCCAAAATGCCTTCCCCCTCAAACGTCATTTTTCGAATCTGTGCTTTTTGTATTTTGTTCTTTCCATGTATACTCGTAGCGACGTCATCCATCCTGGCAGCTGGTCTGTCGAGAATTGTTTGTTCTTCACTCCACCTTCATCACCATATTTTTCCAAGTGTCCTGCCCAACTTCATGCTCTTATTCTTCTTATTCTGATTCTTTGAAATGAGAGAGGTCTGAATAAATGGTTTTGTAAATTGACTTTGAGTGTTTCTTCCTCAGCTTCCGTTGGTTCGTACCAGTACGTCATTGTGGGTGCTGGCGAAGCTGGTTCGGTGTTGGCCTACAGGCTCGCAGAGACTGGCGCATCCATGCTTGTTATTGAAGAGGGAGTTTGCCCCCCACTGGAATCTATTGTAAGTGACCCAGTGCTATTTCTATGTATGTACCTACGTATGACGTAGGTACATAAAGTCACGTCATTCGTGAAGTCTGTCTACATTTTAAATTTCAGCCAAATCGGTTTAGAGGTTGTCGAGTTATAGAGGCACAAACATACATCCATCCAAACATCCAAACTTTGGCATTTATAATTGAAATGAACTGAAACATACTTTATTTGTACAAGTACAGGATATTGATTGAACACTTAGAAAAAAAAAGAAAAAAAGTACCTACACAAAGAAAAAGTAACATGTAACAACATAATATAGTCTTAATTAGTACAATGGGCGGCCTTATCGCTGAGAGTGATTTCTTCCAGGCAACCTTTGGATGGAGAAATTAAAAAAGAAGCTGTAGAGGATGGTAGTGCATAGAAGTTTCAATTTAAAAAGCAATGTAATGTGTGTGTAGTGGATAAGTACAGGTATAAAAGTTATCCAGTTTAATATTTCCACTGTACTCAACTATAAAGTTGTACAGATATTTAATTTTAAAATAGATTAGTGTAAGGTGATAAATTTTCAATAAGTTATTACATTCTAGCTTTCTATAAGTTTAAACCTAAACCCTTTTTGCAGGAACCGGGCTACTTCACAATGCTACCACTCTCCAAATACGACGCCGCATTCAACATATACAACGATAGTAAAACTTGCCAGAACCAGAAACCTGATGGTGGAGCAACCATGGGCAAAATGCTCGGTGGTACAAGCGCTATAAACCACTTGATGTACATACCCGCCACTCCAAACGACTACGACTCTTGGGCAGAGGCTGGTGACTCCACCTGGGGCTTCCCTGACTTCGAATACTACTTCTACAAAACAGAAAATGTACAGGATGAGGGAGTTTTAGCTCAGAACTCAAGTCGTCATGGAACATGCGGCCCAACCAAGCTTAAGAAACAAGAAAGCACTCTTACCACGCCCGTAATAGAGGCTTACACTGAGATGGGATCCACTTACAAAAATGACTCTTACGGCCAGTGCCATAATCAGCCATTGTTGACCATCGGAGACAATATGCGACAGTCTGGTACGACCTCATATCTCAGCAAGTTAATTTCTAAATCAAACGTGCATTTCATCACAAGTGCTGTCGCTTCAAAGATTATCTTCAGCGGCACGACTGCTACAGGAGTTGAGTTCACCCACGGTGGCTCGACTTATCAAGTCAGCGCGACCAGTAAAGTCATCGTCTGCGCTGGTGCGATCAAATCACCCCAACTACTGATGCTGTCTGGAGTCGGAGATAAGGATGATTTAGCTGAGCAAGGCATAACATCGGTCGTGGACAACAGTGAAGTTGGCCAGAATTTGATGGACCACGTTGCTTGTGTGTTCGGTGTCGCTTTGGATAACGCTACTGCTTCCACGGCAGCCGGTAATCCCCATAGTTGGCCAGTGCCAATGGTGACTGCTTATGCCTCTGCGGACAAATCCGACACAGTCATTCAAAGACAAGATATCGTCCTTTACTTCACTCCTGCATCAGGTGGTCTTCTCCAACTTTGCACATATGGCTTCAAGTATCTAGATGCGATCTGCGACGCGTGGTACGAATACAATGAAGCAAGGAACTTTTTGTTCGTCGTGACGAACTACATGCATCCTTTATCCAGGGGATCGATTGGTTTGACCTCGACAGATGTTACAGATGCCCCGACTGTTAAATTGAATCTTCTTGACGTCGCTGATGACTTGGAGAAGTTTGCTTCTCTGGCTATGAATGCTGGGAAAATCGTGGACACCACAACTCTACAGGCTCTTGGAGCTGAGTTCGTAGATGTTGGCGTTTGCTCTGACTATGAATTAAGGAGTTCGGAATACTGGAAGTGTTATGTGGAAGCGATGTCTTCTACCATGTGGCATTACAGTGGGACTTGCATGATGGGGAAGGTAGTGGATGCTTCTTTGAATGTGATAGGCACCAGCAACCTGAAGGTTATTGACGCCAGTATCATGCCCGGTCTACCATCAGGGAATATAGCTTCCGCAATCCGTGCGTTGGCTGAGAAAGGAGCTGATATCATCAAGAGTGAAGATGGATACACTGTCGAAACTGTTACTTGCTAAACACCATTTTTTAATATTTTTTTATATTATTCACTTGTTACTGTTATCAATAAATCTTTACTGCATAATAACTTTTATTCTTTTGACAGAATAATAAGGCTAGGCAGAACAATTTATGAACCAAATTTTCGCGATTTGATAGCGTGGAAAATAAACTGTCTAGCTCTTAACTTAACTAGCTTCTCAGCTCAGTTGGTATTGGTAGTAGCTCTGCCTGCTGCGCTGTAGGTTGTGGGTTCGATTCCGACCCAGGGCAAACATTTTGTGTGATGAACAGAGATGTTTGTTCTGTGTCTGGTTGTTATGAAGTATAATAAGTGTGTATCTAAGTACAACACATCTTTGTATTCTGTCAGTTATCTTATCTGGTTTCTATAGTACAAGCTTTGCTTAGTTTGGGGCTAGATGGCGCTGTGTGAAATGTCCACCAAAATTCTATTCTTTCTTTCTTCCTTTTTAATTAGACCAAGTCAAGTGACATTATATCATTGGTTGAATTATTACCTTAAAAGAAAATAATTAATGTTTAGGAAATAAATTCCAAATCTAATGCTATTTTTAACAGTATGGAATTGACGCTTTTCTTTATTTATAGAGAACTCCTTCCTTACCCATGTTTTATTTGAGCTAATCACGAAACTACTAACTACGTTAAACCTACCTTGGTACCTGACAACACGGCTTAGAATCCTTTGTGATGTTTTGAAATTTGATTGCTTCAGAAACATCGGCCTAATGAACCAGGAAATAAAGTAGAGAATCGATTGGCTGATGATGTAATAGTAACACACTTCGTGGGAAAATTCATGGCTATTGTTTTTCATACTCTCTAGCTAGACCTTAGGTTCGTTTCAGTTCGTTGAACCAGTGATTCTTGAGTTTTTGCATTCAAATAAACTTGAGTCAGAAATAGCTTAGCAACTAGCCTAGCAAAATTGTAAGTATCTACATTTAATATTCTTTAATAGTTTTACAACAAAACAGAACTATTTTTTTAACGAAAAATATGATCATGACTGTAATTAGCTACTTACCTACTGTGTTTTAAAAAAAAATTTGGTATTAAGCAATGGTTTCAATTTGTAGTTTTTTGATTATTCAACCATCGAGAAGACAAAATTATGAAATGTGATACCTATTTAATAACTATGAAACCCTAAAGATACCAAAGTTGGTAAAAAGCAATCAACGTCTATAATTAAAACAAAATTAAAATAACAACCTTTAAGCCGAAACTGAGATCGAATATTTTTACTTTATAAATACTTACATTATATTTTTTTCGTACAAAGTATAAAAAAAATGATGTTCTCTTTTTCTAAAGAAGTCTAATAACATCTTAACTGATACGATATGAGTTGTAAAGGTACTTTTGATATCAAGTGCAGCAACTTATGCAAAGCCAACGGTGCATGACGTATGTCATGGGAAGCTTCACGGGGTGTGAAATTATTGGTATTATGTGGGAATCTGTTTTTATGTAACATGTTGTTTGTAATTATGTAATATTTCTCATGGCGATTGACTTTTTCTGGCGGATCTACCGTTTTAATGAATACATTCAGTTATCAATAGTTGATTAACAGTTTCTGTCACATCGGGTTGTCCTGGATGTTTGTTATTACACTGTTCATATAACTTAAAAAAGTTAATAGAAATTCAGAGCACGATTTTATGAGCCTGAACCGAGGCAAAATCGTTTTATTCCAAGCATTTACAACATAAACATTTTTGAGATATTGTGTTCAGAGAAACTGTTATTCTGATAATTCTGAAGCTATTATAGCAGAAAGAATAACATCACAGAAACATAAATACATCAGAAAAATCCTTACATTTATTTGATTCAAAAATGCCTTTGTGATATTAAAATTATATAATTCACTTGACTCGATCAAGCGAGAGGCTTAGAATTTTTTTTTTTTTTTTATTAGTAAGTAGTACTTATGCTGTATAGTAACAAGTGGTTTTGAAAGTAAAACAAACATACTCAAGTTAATTCTTAAGGTTCGCGCCCGCGACCAAGACCAGAGACAGGCTTTGTAGGGGCACGCGAAAGTGACACGAGACAAAGAACCATCAGTTTAATACGATGACGGTCTCCTGTCTGAGTCTCGTGTCTCAAATGAAGCTTGCCCAATTGGTCAAAAGCTTCACCAAAATAATCTATTGGTTGCCGTAGCTATGTTGTACTGAGATCTAAAGGCATGCAAGGTTTCCGAAGACGACGTCATGAATAGGGTGAAGCGGAAGAAGAATGTAAAGAAAGCTGACCCCACCATGTGGGACGAATAGCCAGCAAGAGAGAGAGAAGACTGCACTAAGATCTGGAACTCGCTGCCGGCTTCTGTTTTCCCCGAAAACTATATCCTGGGTCTCTTCAAGTCAAGAGTGAATAAGTGTCTTCTAGACCTTTGTGATCCATCGTCAGCCACATCGTCGCTTACCATCAGGTGAGATTGTGGCTAAACAAAGGTCTATCTAGAAAAAAAAATCTATTGGTTGCCGGTTAAGGACATTTCGAAACCAAAACCGCTCATGAACTTTTGTCCTAGCTGTACCAACAAAACAAGTAAACTAGTTTACTCCTGTGTTCAATATTCGGCTGGAGCCGACCTATCGAGTTAATCAACAAACGCTTCAGATTATGCAAAGTCAAGTTGAGAGACAACTTTGAGCGTTTACATAAGACGAGGTATATTAGAGAGACGACACGTTTGACACACCGCGTTCGAAACGCGTTCGCAATGCGTTTGTATCGATACAATACAAATACGAACCGGAAGTCGGGCACACTGCGTTTTTTGAAGCGCGTTTTTGAGCAGCGTGTTCACCCATATCACTGTGGTCACCCATCCAAATTGTAACCGCAGCAGAACGTCGCTTAACGTCAACGGTCTATCAAGAACGTAACGCCACGAGTGCTTCAATCTTAATGAAAATAATGGTCTTGAAATATGAATTTGGACGTTTTTCTGACTACCCCTTTAGATATCTTCAAAGAGAGTAGGTAGGTACCTAAAATAATTTGACAATGCTGAACATTTCACACATCATCCCTAAAGTAAGCAAAGCATATGGGAACCACATGACTATTAAGATAAATAACCATCATAAACATCATTAGGTCGTTGACAAAAGAACAAGTGTTCCAATACCTTCTATTATTCTTTGAGTCTAAAGGCGGAAAAGGGAGTCCCCATACATACATCTCTCTCTCTCTCCTAAGCATTATTCCCTTCTGATGGTGGAGTCTGCTTTCCTCGTCATTTTCTCCCACTTCGTTACTAACGCGTCGTCCTGGGAAACATTGCAGTCCTGTAGATCTTTTTTGATCACGTCTGTCCATTTCTTTTCTGGTCTTCCTCTACGCCTGGATCCAGGAATGTTCAGCGTGATCATTTTTTGTGAAGAAAAATGACAAGTCCCCATACATATAGTCCGACCTCGGAGTCCGACACAAAATAATATAAATAAATGGGGCGCCACTGTGCTAGCTAAATACGCGAAATAGATAAATTCTCTTTTAGAAGTAAATTATTACTTCTGACTGACGTCTTCGGCACTTGTACCATAGACAAGAAACCTGTACTTTACTATAGATTAGTAGAGAAAGGGTTTCCAAAGTATTGAAATTTTAGTTGCCGTGTCTACCCGTTTTTGCCGGACTATAGGTACATACCTTCTATTATTTCATCAAATAACCGAAACCATCCATTCAAATGCACTTGTCAAAACATTTTAGTTATAAAAAGGGCAATAAATGTTAAGGAGCTCACGTTCAGGCGATACTTCAGCTATTGGATAAAACGTACAACGTATACGTAATATCTACGTGGTACGTGACTCTACGTTATCAAATTAGAGCCATTACAGTCTTATTAAACTTAGGTCAAATCTGGTTTTTATTTTTTCCTTTTTAACCTTTTGAATAGATTGTAAGAAAAACGGATTGAAGTTAAAAGTATTTACGACTATGGTAACCGTGGACGCATAGATAGTTTAATGGCTTTTTCTACCATATCACGAGCAAAATCACGGGAAATCTTACTATAAAGGCGAAAATCCGTGTCTGTGTATGTGTGTGTGTGAATGTTTGTTACCACGTATCCCCATAAGTACTAAATCGATTTTGATGAAATTTGGAATATAGATAATAATGTAGGTTCTGGAATAACACGTAGGCTACTTTCTATCCCGAAAAATATATGGTTCCCGTGGGATAAAAAAAATAGTAGTCAACGCGGGCGAAGCCGCGTGTGTTTACTTGTAACAAATAAAAGTTTAAAAAACCTTAAGCTGAGAGAATGGTTTAGGTGCTGAGCAAGCCTACTCCATCTCAACATTGTCCCAGGCACTACAGTGTCCCGTTAAATGTAGGCAAAGATTGCCTCCTAACACTGTATAAATCATCTAGTAAAAATATACAAACAAAGGTGAATCCCTTCAATAAGTGAAACATCAAAAATAACATTTTTAAAACAACAAATCAGTAAAGATGGAATTCAACCTTACCCAACAAAGGGATAACACAACAATCCATTACAAAACTGCCCCAAAATCTCTTGCGAAAGAAATACCTTTATTTCCCCCAATCCAAACAAAATAAATCTAGATAGGACATCTACAGTTTTACGCAATGATTGAAACATGGGCTGATCGAAGCCTTTTTCACAATAAAAAAAAAACCTATGTAAATCCATCTAATAACAAAATGCAGACCTAAACCAAAACACCAAAGGTTACTTTTCGAACGTACGTAATTTCGTATCGGTCATGTCTTGTGAACAAGTTTATATCAGGGATATTGTGAACCCTATTTTAAGGGGTTAAGAAAGGTTTTCGAATAGAAGGGTGTGTGGTAGGATGGAGCAGTAAATCGCTTTGTTTCTCGTAAATTAGGTCACGTCTTGGCAAAGGAGGGCCGTTGCATACAGCCAGAGTGAAGTGTTCACATGCTAAGAAGTAACTTTTGACAGATGAATGAACAAATTAACGAATGAATGAATGAATGAGTTGATTTAAATTAAGTTTTTATCAAATATTTTTATTTTTCGAGACTGATCTATGTCCTTAACGATAATTATTAATAGGTACGGGATTTTATCGCGTACAGTCATCTTGCGACCACGAACGCTGTAACGTGTTCGAAACGACGGAAAAAGAAAATAAAAAAGAGGTACTTACGCGATAAAATCATTCATTATGTAAACAAATCGCGAAAGTTTAACAAGATCTATTCACATCGTCTCATCAGCCTAGATCAGTTCACTGGACATTGCACGCCACTGAGCATTACCCTCAGCTTCACTCATTCAGCTCCCGCCAACATTATGCTTTGATCGATTTCATCTCCATCATTTGTACTGCATTATCAATTCAAAATTCATCCTGCAGCATTAATTTTGAATTTTGTTACCTACGTTAGATTTTTATAAGGACTGATCTTTTGTTTTCTGCATTTTGTGTTAAACTTTACTGACTTTAACAATCACCGTGAAAGTTATTAGGTAGGTACTATAAACTAACAAGCAATTTATTCAAAAATAAAAAAACCCGGCTGAACTGAAAAGTTGGAAACAGCATTATCTTATCAATCACAAAACAAAATTAAATTACAATTTTATTATTATGTAGGTATCTAGGGTTCGATGCCGTGCGCATTTTCTTAAACGTTGTTGTCACAGTTGACACACAGATGGCTCTGTGAGTACCTAAATTAAATGCGTAAGTTATTTCTTAAATATGAGATATCTCCTAAATGGCTGAACCAATTTCGATGCAGTTTGTTCTAAACGTTGCGTGTGACTAAATAGAAAGTTTTAGTATGCGTTTTGGTTAGCAATTCTATTTAGGGCGAAAAATAGATTTTCAAAAATTTTGAGACTCGATTTAGTCTTCGAAGATGTCATGTTAGATTAAAAAAAAAAATATTTGATATCAGTCCACCAACTTCTTGATTTTGACATGGATTTTGATATGATAGCGTGATTTTCATTTTGAAAATTCACACATTGTTGCATTTTTTAGCCGCACTATTTGATTTATCGAAATAAAAAGTATTCTAGAGCACAATCGAGATGAAGACGATTCTAACGATACCTCATTCATCAAAATCCATCCAGCCGTTTAGGAGCAACGTGGTAATAAAGAATATTACATACATACCCACATAGAAACGCGCGATCTACATAACCCGGGTGACTTGACAGTCAGCCGGGTAAAAACAACTAACCTGAGTGTATGAATTTAAATTAGGTAATTGTATTTAATAATCCCTCAAAAATCAGAATATTCAATTAATAAAAGGAGGATTTATGTTACAGTAATTTAAAGAAATGTAGAAATTACTGTAAAAGTATTGAGCACTAAAAAATGAAATTATGATCACGACTGTATCTCCAAGGCGCGGTAGATATTCTCACAGATCTTTTGAGGCATTTTAAGATCCTTTGAAGATGTCTAAGGGGGTAGTCAGAGGTATGTTCAAATACACACTTGGTACATGCCAACATTTTGCAGAAATTAGCATAGTTAAGGGGTGGTAAGGTGTAGGTATTCAATTTGCACTGTCAAAAATAACATAGCACACTGCCGGTACAATAAGTAATTTATTTACCTACGAGTTTCTACGTTGATCTGTTTTGTGGAAAATTACATTTATCTATTGTTTAATATATCGTTTTTATTTCGGTTTAACCCAATGATCTTCTATATAAACTGAGGTAGATGTGTTGTACTCCACTCTGCTAGGCGAACAAAATTCAAGCTAATTAGCTTGAGTGAACTCAGCCGCACTATGTCTTGTTCCGTCGTTAACACATTTACACGCAGCACGCACATAAATTTATATCTTTCTGACAACAGGGTATTATAAATCTCTGCTATTTAGTTGTTTTCTTTATTGATATTTAAGAAAGCTTTTGATATTCTACCTAAGTAGCTATAACAAAATTTCGCCGCGTTTTAGAGCTTTTTCTAATGAGCATAACGTCTCTATTGGTAAAATCTCATTGGGTTAACCGGATACTATAACCAAATATTTACCCCGGATAAGTTATTCTTGTTGCTTTTTCCCACCAATTTTGTTAAGTGTTTCAGACGGACAGGAGACTGATGTGTATTTGTGATGTTTTGGTGTTATGACACTTTTGTGTTTCATTTTCTGTTGTTCTGTTACGAAAACAGACACATCTATGTAATACAAACACATAAATCTGATTTACACTTATTATGTACCTAATTGATGATCTTACAAACAAACATAAGAATTTCTAAAAGTTATTATGTACCTAATTGATGATCTTACAAACAAACATAAGAATTTCTAAAAGTTATTATGTACCTAATTGATGATCTTACAAACAAACATAAGAATTTCTAAAAGTTGGGGAAAAAAAATTGAGGGTTCGAATTCCGTCAAAATTGAGAAATTTTGATAAGATTTTCCATTAAAAAAAATCCGTTGGGAAAATCAGTTGGGAATAAAATCCCAACTACCTCACTGATGAGAAGGGATAGTGGGGTTGTTGGGATTTATTTCCCAACTGACTTTTTAATTAAGAGGTTTTCTTCTAAAATCTTAAAATGTGATTCTAAAACATAAAATTAGGAGTCCACATAGATGAATTATTATTTTACGTACGGTTATTATTTTAGGTACGGTGCCTAGAAATAATTAGATAGATGGATAGATAGATTAACTCTTTATTTTTACCTACACCAAATTATGTAGGTACTTAACTACAAAAACTTAAAGACTATTACATGGTGGAACAATTGGCAGCCTTATCGCTCAAAGCGATTTCTTCCAGGCAACCTTTGGATGGACTGGATTGAAAAGGACGTGGATGTGGTGCTACAATACATTATCAATTACAATACAATACATTGATCAAATATTTAATTAAAAAAACCAATAAGAAAGATACTTCACCTCTATCACTTTAAACGTAGGTACCTAATCTTCATTTTCAATTTCACTTTACTTTTCCCTTAATTTTTTTATAGTTCTTTACCAATATCTAGAATGTTCTTTTAAGACTTCATAACCTTTCAGGGTGATAAAGAAAGAACCAGTAAAGCAACAATGTAAACTTCAGTCCGCCAAACGCGACAGTAAGCAATAGACATTCCCAGAGGAGTTCGAGTAGCGTTGTTACAAAACCCTCTTCAATGACTGGAACAGTCAGACTGAAAACCGTCCTATCGGCCGATTGGTCGGGTTGGGTTGATAGATATGGCCACTAAATCATTGTAGTGTACGCACTTGCATACATCTTTATACTGATTAAGAGCTCGACCAAACTACACAGGGTGAATTTTTGAGACGGGGCAGTAAGGGCAGCTACCTTAGCCGTTGTAGCTACAGGAAAACGTTCTAAGGAGACTATCCTTAATTTTTAAAGATATTTCGACCTGCATTCACAGATTTTGAAAAAAATGTACAGTCAGCGAGAAAATGGGCAATTTACACACTTTTTTTTATGCCAATCGATCCTGTTTCATCTAAGGACTAAAAGACTTCATCGGACCAACTGAGGCAAGAGTACTAGAAAAGACAGACAACGCCTAAGGCCTCCGTTATGGCAGCCGGGGCCAAAGCTCGGAAGCGTCCACCAATCCAAATTGTGACCGCGCATAACGTTGCTTAACTGCTTAATTGCTTGAAGAAAATAGTTAGATTAGTTAAATAAGGACTATTAACAAAAAAATAATCATAATTTTGATAGAGAAAACTCAATTCTATTGTAAGTTCTGACAGTAGAGTTTAGAGAGTCGCAGCTGAAGTGCCGACTAACTTCCAGAACTCGCACAAGACTGTGCATGACCGCTGCATTGACCTCGCGCATTCCCACACTCTCCAACATACGGATACCGCTACAAAACGACCTTCAAAATGTGTGGTGGTAATTACGTGACCCGATATATACCCGGTTAGTAAATTACTGTCGTGGTCCACAAGTACAGCATTACTATACAATCGTGCATCACAGAGTCCGGCAATGCTCTGTTGTGGCCAAGGTTGTGTGTGATCAGAGCAGCTAAGTGGTTAGGGTATCTGCCTTCAACGCCGAAGGCTGCGAGTTTGAATCTCAGCCATTGATAGTTTTTTGTTTAGTAAGTTTCTTTATTCGGGTAAATTTTAATTTTATCTGTTCCTGGATATTCTGGCATTATAAATGAAATAAAACGATACACTTATTGATCACGAGTGTTTTAAGGAATAGCAAGTTTTTTGGAAATATGTATGTAAAGGAGCAACTCCAACATTTTAGGCAAAAACATTTTGGGCACATGCACATAATTTGCTAAAGTTAGCAATCCATTCGTAGCAAGTAGCGAGCTCAGTGCATGCGCATATTGCGCATGTCAATTTTTCACATCAAAGCTTTTGAACAACATAGTTTTTTCAATCTAAAATACAGCTTTAAAGACAGAAATCAGAGTATTTTTAGGGCTAATCTAAAGATTGCCTGAAAATTTTATCAAAATTGCCTTTTTGAAGTCCATAGAGAACATACAGCATGTGTACATTACACACGTGTATTGAAGTGTATTGAAGTTCCCTGACTGAAATCGATTTGTGTATTATTATAGAAGATTAGACCACAAAGATCTTTTTATTTCAAATTCGACTTCAGGTTTATCGCAACAATACAACATAGAATCAGAGCAACAAACACAGTTTGGTCCCTAGCTCCAGTGGGGTGTCGAACAAAATGGAGAATGACAACGGGGTGCCTTGAGTGATAAACGATACATGGCACAAAACTGGGGGCCTAATCTTGAAAGCGATAGACGATAATCATAATCATAATCATAATCATAATCAGACGGTATAGAATGTTCTGCTTATGCCAAGGATAATTTAGTTCAGAATTAAAGTATGGCGACCGAGCTCTGCCCGGGTGCAAATCAAGAAAAACTAAACTTAAGCCAAAAAAAAATGAACGAATGAATGAAAATACTTTATTGCACACCTTAAAACTACAAAATACAACCAATAATAAAACTAAGAACAATGTACAATGGGCGACCTTATTGCTAAAAAAACTGACAAAACAAAAAAAATCCAATGGCTGACATTCGAACTCGTAGCCTTCGGTGTTAAAAGCTGATACCCTAACCACTTAGCCGCTCTAACCACGACCAACATCCGAAAAATTACGAACCACATTTGCACTGTTAAATCTTTTTGCTGAAAATGCCGAGAAAACGAATTTTCCCTAGCTAGACCTAGCTAGATCGATTCTTCGCCCTTGTAAACCACCGTACCGCAAATTCCATCGAAATCGTTAGAGCCGTTTTTGAGAACGTGAGTACAAACAAACAAACCAAAATTGCTCGTTTAATAGAATAGGAGGGACTTGCAGTACGGTCAATCCTCGCGGTTACATCTCACATTACTTTTTTATACATTAGAAATTCCCTTAGTATATTTCAATATTTTTTCCCATTTCATTATAATGGTCTTGAGCAGGCAATGTCGAAGATATATTTTCGGTGCCACCGAAAACCAGCGCTTTAACAGCCATGGCGCTGCTGGAGCAAATGCTGAGGGGTAGCCTTATTTTCTTGTCACTGTAATGTAGCATTTCTGATTTGTGTTGTATGTATCGTAGAGGCGAAAATAAAACTTTTTTCTATTTCTATTCTATTTCTATATTTATTTTCGGTTGTCATGAAACGGTCACCGCTTTTATGAAAATCGGAACTTTATAGATTTAACTTTTAAACAATGACGGCCTTTCAAGAAAGTTAAGCATGAGGCTAAATGATTTCTTCATTTTAAAAACTATTTTTGTCTTTGTCTTCTTTATAAGGTTTATAAAATGTGGTTGCGTTACGTTATATGAATATGGACGTTCATACAAACTGTATAAAATTCCGACGGGACTCGAACCCGCACTGATACAAGCGATCCTCCTTAAGCCGGAGTGCCTTTACCAACTCGGCCACGGAATCCATATTTGACAGGTCGAAAATCTTGCTCATTAGATCGATTAAAATATCGATTAGCGCCATCTACAGGAAAACTACTAAGTGATACTGTCCTATAGTTTTATGATAGTACAGGACTTTGTATGGGCGTTTTTCGACTAGCCCGGCACGGCACCGGCACCGGCACCGGCACCGGCGCCGGTGACGCAAAAATGTATGAAAATGTACTGCTCGTTTTTCCACTTGCCGGCGCCGGCACCGGCAAGATTTCATACATTTTTGCATCCCCACCACCGGCGCTGGTGCCGGTGCCAGTGCCGTGCCGGCTAGTCGAAAAACGCCCTATGTGTAATTTAAAGAAGTGCTCGTCAAAATAAAGATTATAAACACCGGCTTCTAGGTGAAAAATTTGCATTTCCATAGTAATAAAGATCTCTTCCATCTCCGTCACGATCCATCAATCGATTATGGTCAGAGCCTTGTTATAACAAGGTTACACTGTACGGCTACCGGGACTTCATTTTATACTAGACGACATTATACTATTGCTTTAACAGGTAATGCATTAAGGGCATGTGAAAAATTACATTTGAAAACGAAAAACTTTATCAAAATTTTCAATTCCGACGTGATTCGAACCCGCAATGATACAAGCGATCCTCCTTTAGCAGAAGTGCCTGACGACTAAGGATTCCGTAGCCGAGTAAAGGCACTCCGGCTAAAAGAGGATCGCTTGTATCATTGCGGGTTCGAATCCCGTCGGAATTGAAACTTTTGATATTTTTTTTCATTTTTAAGTATTATACCTATAATGATTGTTTCCTTATAATATCGTGTCGTGAATATAAAGGCTCGTCTCGCCATAAAAACTCGCTGACTGGGCCCCCATCTGCAATGATTCATTTCGACACGTTAGGTCGCCTCTAATCTCTTTATCCTCCCCTTATTGTTTACTATCGAGCGGGGTTCCCTACGAGCGGGAAATAATACGTTAGCGGGAATCTGGATTTTAACCTTGATGTCACTGAAATGCTACTTAAATATTACAATATCTGGGCGAACGAGCTATGCTCGGGTGCAAGTAGAGAAAATTTAAAAAAGAAAAAATAACAAAGACAAAAAGTTTCTTTGGCTGCGTTTCGAACTCAAAGCCTTCGATTAAGAGGCGGACACCTGACCACTGAGCCACTTTTGTCTCAACAAATTTTGTAAACCTATACGAACCACATTGCACTAGTAAATCTTTTTGCGTGAAAATTCCGAAAAAACTAATTTTCCCAGACATGAGACCTAGCTAGATCGATTTTTCGCTCCCTTAAACCCTCGTGCCGTAAATTTCATCGAAATCGTTAGAGCCGTTAGATGGGTGACCGCAAGTGGCATTACGAGCTGAGCGCTTACCTGCTTCGGAGACAGAAAATTTAAAGTGCTCTCCGAAGGAAGGAAGCGAAAATTTAACGTGCTCTCCAAAGCACTTAAGCGCTCAGCTCGTACTGCCACTTGCGGTCACCCATCCAAATTGTGACAGCGCACAACGCTGCTTAACTTCAACGATCAATGAAGAACGTCTACGCAAGCTACGCCGTAGCAGTCAACATAACAAAAATGTTCACTTAAAAATAACGCTACAACACATCGTCTAAAAGCAGCTTAACCCGGTAGGGTCGCAACAGACTTAAATACGACACAAAATTCAGACAATACCGCGCACTTTATGAAAGTACAGTCGCGAACACAACTCATATTTTAAGGGATTATTTCTTCAACATTGTTTCAAATCTTGCTCCATATGTACTATTATTGTTTGTGTACGAAATCTGTTGTATAAAAATTATGATCACGACTGTATCGCGTAAAAATTCTTTCAGATCGCATTTATGATACTTTGAGGATAGCTATGGGGCTAAATGTAATCATACCTTGCCCATATTTTGCAGAACGTAGGTACGTTAATTTTTATTATTTATTTATTTTATACCTACTCATAAGTTTCCAAAAGAAATTATAAATTTTCCATGAGTTACGGTGGATTTTGTTTAAATAAATTAATGTCTTTCTCAGGAATGACATTAATTAATCGAACCGCGCAAGACGTCGGGGCAAACTTAAGGGACAAACAAACTAAACGATACAGGTTAAAGGCTCGAGCACATTATGAAGGGCCGCACCGCACCGCATCGCATAGTAAAACTCACTTTCATACATTTCATAATGAACTATCGCACACTACAGGCGGGCCGCAACGGGCCGTTATTCATAGAAAAAAAAATGTTGCGGTTGTAGTATGCGCAAACCTTAATCGTCCCGCCAACGTCTTCTCGACAGACCTCGTCATCGCCTTCCGTTCTCAAACACCCAATGGGCGTTTTTCGACTAGCCCGGCACGGCACCGGCACCGGCGATGCAAAAATGTATGAAAACGTACTGCTCGTTTTTCCACTTGCCGGCGCCGGCACCGGCAGATTTTCATACATTTTGCATCCCCACCACCGGCGCCGGTGCCGGTGCCGGTGCCGTGCCGGCTAGTGGAAAAACGCCCAATGAGTGACAATGTTAATTAATAGATAAAAAAAAAATATTATAAAATAAGGCACTTTTGACACAAAGCGTACTGTGCATCGACGTCCTTGTTTCCGTTATTTCGCTTTCTCCTTCCGATAAAATTTCAGTCAAGTGATTTGTTATTTTTAAGAAAATTATGTAAATGTTATGAAGGGTATAAAATATCGATAGATCGTAGATAGAACTAAATACATTATTTTATCGACAAGTCACACTATCTATGATTCTAACTTTAACGTTTGAAAGAATGTATAATGATAGTAATGCATGAATGAATGATTAAATAAATGAATTAATTTATTAATACATTAAAAAATAATGCTAGACATTTCACAAGCATCATCTAGCCCCAATGTAAGCAGAGCTTGTGTTATGGGAACTACAAGACTGTTACTTATTTGTTTTTTTTGTAAATACATACACCCGAGACAAATATTTGCAGATCATACAAACATTTTCCTAGGGGCGGGAATCAAACTCGCAAGATTCTGCGTTTCAGGCAGGCCTTCGCCCACTACAGCACAGAGGTCGTCTATAAATTACATTTAACACAAAAATAAAATTATAAAACAAGTTCCAATCTTCAAACTCAGCTTAAAACAATAATATAACAATAATCATATCCTTATGTTCGTATGTCATTACCCTTACACTAAGTACCCCTCCCCTAACTTAAGAGATTACACTCAATCAAATGAAATTGTCTCAGTCTGCTGCGCCGGGAGTCGAACCCACACCCTCCAAGGGTTGTTATTGTTACACCGGTTACAGGGTGTACTTTTCATTAAGAAAGAATATTTTATTTTTTACGTCGTTTTTGAAAATCTTTTGTCAAACATTCAGTTAGATAATTTATCAGTGATATTATGTAAGTATGTACCTACATATTACGTGATCTTGTTTATAGCTAAAATAAGGTTTCAAAATTGTTTAACATTTTTATTTAGTTTATTGTTATTTGATTTTTATAAGGAGTAAATTTTATAGCTCTGCATTATGTAATTGGATTCATTGGATGATGTACACATTCCAAGGCAGAAAATAATATTTTTAATTTTATATATTTATTTATTCAAAATAAAGCGTATGTAAGTACTTTTTAAATAATCCTTACAATAATCTTTATTAATCATCTTTATTATTGATTTTAATAGTATTCGATTAGACCTTCATCTATTGCGTTTTTAGCGTATCATTGCTTATTACGCGTCGTCTGAATGCAGCTTTAGCTTTATCCTATTGCACCTAGGTGTCCACTGGCAACGAAACAATGTTACTTTTATTTAGCGTGTGACTGGAATAAACAATTGTGGACATGTTTCAACACATCGTAAAACTTTCATTATGTTTCGCAACATTTTATCGCTTCGTGCGTATGTTGCTTTATTGTCGCTGCAGTGGTCTTATTTTATAAGTAAAAAGGCTTTGGATTATGTTTATGCTAAGCTATCACAAATACTAATATACTTAAATAAATAAATATTGCTGGACATTTCACACAGCGCCATCTAGCCCCAAACTAAGCAAAGCTTGTACTATGGGAACCAGATAGGTAACTGATAGAATACTTACTTATATATTTGTAAATACATACTTATAATACTTTATAGATAGATAGATAGATAACTCTTTATTGTATCCAACTTAATACTAACACAATAAAAATATAACAAAGAGAAAAACTAAAAAAAAAAGTAGGTACAATGGGCGGTACAATTTATATACCCCAGACACCGAAAAAATATCCTACTGGTCTCTTAGCTCAGTTGATAGCTCTGCCTTCTGCGCTGTAGGTCGTGGGTTCGATTCCCACCGAGGACAAACATTTGTGTGATGAACATAGATGTTTGTTCTGTGTCTGGGTGTTTGTTATAAAGAATTATAAGTATGTATTTACAAATATTATATACATAAGTAAGTATTCTATCAGTTATCTGTTCCCATAGTACAAGTTTTGCTTAGTTTGGGGCTAGATGGCGCTGTGTCAAATGTCCAGCAATATTTATTTATTTATTTAATTATCATTCGTAAACCGACTTTACAGACAAACATTTTTTTAAATAAAATTATACACACATAATTTTTAATGATTATGGTTATAATTATAATCATAGGGGTTCTGGTTCACCGTTTTGGTGCAAAACCATTTATATAACCACAAAAATTCTCTTTACTCCTCAATCTTTTAGTAAATCCTTGAAATAAATTGCTATCATCATTTTCGGAAAATAAAAAATGCTTCCAAGGGTCACGAACAAGGCGGATAATGGGGTGTCGCGTAATCGCCTGCGATATAGGGGTAGTCAGCGGCACGGACACTTATCTCTAAGCTTACAGATGATTTATTGAGATTTCATTTGTTGTTGCATATTTTTCCAATTTGGAATAACAAAATTGTAAAAGATTTTGGATGACCAACATTTTGAGTTTGAATGTCTATTACACTTTGAATGTCTAATGCACCTAGGTACCTACTATTTTGGTAGGTAGGTATAAAAATTATGAGTAAAAATGAAAATGACTGATTTTCCAAAATGACTGAAAGAAGAGATCGCTTTCAGCGATAAGGTCGCCCATTGTATCACTTTAAACTAATTGTTTCTTTTCCTATCTATTTTTCATTTGTGCTTCTTTTTATGGTGTTACAATAAAGTTCTATTCTATTCTATGACTCGATTCTGTCTAACCTTTTTTAATATTGATATAAAGCTCTTTTAAAACCGACCGAGACATCGCTTTAAAAAACGAGAGCCCCAGTACCCTCTAAACCGACGCGAATTTAATTCAAATTAGTTCATAAACATCCCTTTTCCCTAACGATGTTTTCCCTCACCGTTTTGGGCGATAAAATGAAATACAAAATGAAACTGCAGACATTAAACTTTATTCCGCAATATAACATTAAAGTGATCGCATTTACACAGATGTATTGCTGAGTCAACGCATCTTGGGATGGCTGACTGTCACACCGAAAACGCGGGATCACAATTAAATCATTGAAAAATCACATTCAGTTAGTTCTTCCGACATTTACTTCAATGAGAAAATTCCAAAATTAAATAAACATTGAAAACTTCTATTATCACATCACCATGTTTCATCATCTAGGGCACAACCTGTTCCTTTCTCCACTTTCTTCATTTTCTCTCTCACTCTTTCTTTATCACTCGTCGTCTCAGTGCTCACTCCTTTCGCACACATATTCGCATTCACACAAACACATTCATCATCTTGATAAGTATGTATTTACAAAAATATCTTAAGAGTATCTAAGCATTATTTTGACGAACTTGCTTATTTCGATTGAGTCCACTGGGGCTTGACTATTAGGATTTATAAAGATCACCGAAAAGAAATTAAAAAAAAAATGTATTATGATCTCAACTGTATTCCCAAGGTGCGGTAGACTATTTCTTTCAGATTTTTAAGCATTTTTAGATCCTTTGAAGATGTCTAAGGGGGTAGTCAGAGAAGAAAAGAAAACTCGGCCCCAAACAGTATTGGTTGCCTAGATTATCACCGAGAGCTCACGGTATTAGTCGCGAAGGAACAGCATTAGAATCACCTAGCTCTTATAGGTCAAAGTGGTCAAGATGATTATTGAATTAGTGGCGAAAATAAAACTTTTTTCTATTTCTATTTCTATAAATAAAATAATGTGTATTGACTTTAAACACGACTTTAACCCTAGTTTTTTATAAACGAGAACTTTACTTACTACACTGTGGGGAAATTACTCGTATCACACACTTAAAAATAAAATGATTGTGATAAAATAATCTTTTTTTATTATATTCTGTGTAAGTGCATCCCGAGGACCCCGTCTAAGCGACATTATCGTATACAAAACGCAGCTATTTCACGACACACCCCACATTTCAAATCCATTCGAACCCGAATACATTACCACTCAAGTTCACTACACAGTTTCTTACTCACATACATAACCGGCAGTGTATAACGGAATGCGATAGAAGCGTTTTGTTTAGTGATGATGGATGGGATTTTTTATGGAGTTCGTGATAGCGGGTTAGATTATAGGACTCGCGTCAATTTGAGGGATTGTTTGTTTTTAGTTTGGGAAAATGTTGAGGAAATCTTACAAGGAAATTTCAAGCGTTCCGAACTTATCGACACCCTTGTACTTTCATGATCGATGGGAAAGACGATAGCTTAAGGTTTAAAGTCTTTTAATACGTTGCGCTCATGTTGAACTTGTGCGACTCTTTCGAAGGGATGAGGTTTGGCATGGAATGCGTTATACAATAGTCTTAAATAGTTGTACGACATCAGTAGAATACAGTCAGTTTTAAGCCAAAATTCATGATTTCCCATCTTAAAAATTAAATATTGAAACTCCAGAATCAATTGAACAACGTGAGTCAACTATTTGATGACCATCTTGGATTCAGGGGAAACCTTTAAAACTATTTTGGACATGCCACTAACTACCTCATTGGACAGCTTTGAAAGATCTTGGGAATCCTTAAAGATCTCAGTCTACCATGCCTTGCAGGTTTGTTTAATGTTGGAGTTTGTTTAATAGAAATACCTACCAAGTTATTTGCGTGAATTTTTTGATCAAGATACATCATCATGACACAGTCCAGAAAATTGCAAAAAACGCAAGAAAATTTGAATTTCTCGAGCTACCGTGGCCTCCTTCTTATACAAACATAATAAAGAATCCCGTAACTCCATTAGGGTGTAAGTGAACCGAGTGTAAGTTAATCGGCGAAACAAACATGGAGCTCTCAATCGAATCGTACAAATGAAATAAATTCCGAGAATCAATGCGGAGCGTTGCGTTTAGCTGATAGGGATGTGACATCGATTATTTACATTACATATCGATATCAATTCATCGATACTTGTGTAACTACATCTAATTTGCTTCAAAGTTAAATAGTTTCGAACCAATAAACTCCAAAGTTATTCAGGTGACAATCTAACTGTAAATAGTTTCTCCATTAACTAGGTATCTTGAGTGTAAAATTTTCTTAAAAAAAAGGTACTTATACTTTATACATTAAAGTAGGGTAAATTTAATAGATCACATAATGTAATACTTCATCAAAATTCAACAACGTAACCTTGTAACGGAGGGCACACTGATTTTTCAAAGTTAGATCTGCAAAATTGCATACCTATCTGTTTTCAGTTAAAAGTACATTATTTATTGTAATAATGACAAAAAAAGGCAATTTTATGATTTTTTTTAGGACCGACAGATACTAATTTAATGTGATTTTTTAAATTGGCTTGACTATAGTAACAATATGAACTGACAAAAGTTTTAATATTTTTGAAAAACTAATAACGATCACGCTTAACATACCTACTTAGCTTCGTCATTATGACAGAATAATAGCCATCAACAGAAGTGAAGCGCATTACACGTATATCGATACATCGATAACTTTGCACATCCATCGTCCCCTCTCTATTGACAAGGAAGTTTCTCCACGTTTCCTCCCTAAGATGGATCTATCTGTACATTATCGTTCTGTTAATGACCTACTTGGTGATGCTTCATGTATCTACATGTCTGTGTGTGTTACATGTTTGCAGATACATACACATTCTAAGAGATGTGTTAGCATTAATTTCCAACAGGTTATGGGTTTGAATACTGGACTTGTGTTAATGGAAATTCTGTTTTGAAATGTTTTTTAGTTTCTTTGTCATCATCGTCATCATTTACAGGCTGACTTCACCCACTGCTGACTGCTGAATAGGGCTGACTAAGCCGCGGGTTTTCTCACGATGTTTTCCTTCACCGTTTAGAGCTCGTTTAGAGCTCGCTGTCGCATATACATTTTTTGATCCGAAAAACCCATTGATGCACGGTCAAGATTCGAACCCACGACCTTCGGATACCAACATCTTTATATTTGCCTTTATACTTATCAATAAAATCGCAGCAACACGATCATTACATGCTCTTCAAAGAACTGTGAATAAGATTCATGACAGTCAAGAAAACAGAAAACTGTTTTGAATGCCTGAATATCTAAAAGAATGTCTACGATTACAACCTACTTAGGCAGTTGGAATGTATGAAAGAGCATTACCTATTATTAGATGTTTGTTGTTCTTTAATCCGACGTAACTTACACAAAACACTCGGTATGCAAGTGTTCGACTCGCACTTTCCCAGTTTTTTATCTGCGTTCGATACAGTTTTAAATTTACTTTTACTGCCATGACTGGTGGCGTCTCATAAAAACTTCAGCTAGCTTTGAGTGGAAATGAACTCATTGGCCCATTTTCTTTGAGTCCAAAAAACTGTGCCACTTTTGTTGATTCAAGTTGGGTAGTTATCATGAGCTGTGGATTTTGTACTGCTCTGTAGATTTTGGGTTCAAATGCCACGTTTTTAACTTCAAAAAAGTTCTCCATTCGGAATCTTTTTTTTTTTTGTACTTTATTTTATGTACCGATTACTCAAAGACACCTGGATCGATTTAGAAAATTCTTTTTTTGTTTGAAAGGGTATACTTTTCGATCGGTGCCACAAAATTTTTGGTGAGGATTTGTCAAGGATCTTCGGAGATATGAACACAAATGCACCTCGAGAGTGCAGAAAATCGCTCAGCTATCACATTGAAGTAGGGTTTTTTTTGGAATTTTTAATTTAGCTGTCACTTGTGTATCCTAAAAACTACTATCAGCTTTTACTACTAACCCATTCACACGGGTCTTTTCATAGAAACATAGAGCTTTTACTGCGGAAGGGACTCCTAACTGTCAGGAGCAGTGTCCCCTAAGCTGTAGTGTTGTAACAATTATTCTTGGGTCCAAATCCCTAAGATTGTATACCCTGCATTGCGCGGATTTCAACGACATTAAGACGCTCGTCCCCTTATCCTATAATGTTATGGGGGTGTTGGAGGGATGATATACAACTATGTATGTATGTTCGAATAGTCTGATCCGTGATTCAATTCATATTTTGATGTACATTGACTATTTTTCACATGATTGAAGCGTTCGTGGTTTAACTTGCTTAGACGTTTTTGCTAGAGCGTAGTTAAGCAACATTCAGAATTCCTGAATAGCCTCTTTTTTATATCTCTCTCTCTTTTGATCGCTGCCTAGCAAATACAAAAATCTTCCTTATTAACCGACTTCAAAAAAGGAGGAGGTTCTCAATTAGTCCGAATCTTTTTTTTATGAATGTTAACCGATTACTCAAAGACGCCTAAAACGTACGACGTTTAAAAGGGTTTTCTTTCCATTTCATGCCATAAAAATTTGGTGAGGAACTGTCAAGGATCTTCGGAGACACAGAAATGCACCTCAAGAGTGCACAAAATTGCTCAGCTGATATTGAAGTCGGTTTTTTTAATATTTTCAATTTAGCTACTTGTTTTATGTAGTTTAAACTTTAATGACATTGTTCAGTAGTTCATACATACTAGTTCATACTCAGTCCCATATCTAACTTACGACTCCACACATGGGGCTTTCAGACAACCATTCAATGCGAGAAATAGTGATCGAAAACACTCAATACATAAGTGGTATTTATTGCAGCCCTTAGAAGCTTTTAATCCGGGGAAGATTGATGGGAGGGGATGGGGGATAGTTCTAACGGTGTTTTTAGATAGGATTCTCTGAGGATCTCTTAAAATGGCTTTTGGAATATTTTGTCTTGAAATAGACGGTAATATTGTCGTTTTTCTTACTTTGAGAAATATAAGGCTTTTATTTTGTTAAATCTAAACGAAATAGGATAAAGATTGTGTAAGGAACGGCCGAATACTGAAACGCTACTTATATATTTGAAATGTACTTATCTATTTGAGACGTTCTTACTCTTCAGAATCGTTAAAAATGACAGTTACAGTCAATGTCAAAAATTACCTTAAAAATTGGGAAAATTAAAAAAACTAAGAATTCCTTTTTATAGTAAGTAAGTATGAGCAAGTGGCCAACTCTGGTGACGGAGTTTTTAGGCCGCATTAAGGCCTCTGCCATGACTTAGAAGCCAGGACCGACTATTTAACGTGCCCTCCGAAGCACGGAAGCGCTCAGCTCGTAAAGCCACTTTCGGTCACGCATCCAAATTGTGACCTCGCACAACGCTGCTTAACTTCAACGATCAATCAAGGACGTCTAAGCAAGCTATGCCACGAGCGCTTCCAAGAGCCTTTTCTATGTTTAAATAAACTTTTAAAGGACAATATCCACCAGTTTGTAAGATAAATTGTTTGTAAAACCACACTTTCGATGCGATTTGTTCCCCGACCCCAGTCCGCTCGATTCGCTCGGCACCATTACTTTCAATCGGTACACGACCACACGCTACGACCACGGTTCAGTGTAACTTGTACCGGTTAATACCGGTTTATGATACAGTATGAATTTGGATTGAGAATGAATGAGATTTTAAAAATCGAACGACAGATTTTGGTGATTGGAACTATTCCTTTAGTTTGAAAAGTAATTGTAAGTGTGAATAGAAAAGTTGATTACTTTACTGCCTTTAGCTTCTGAAATAATTAATATGAATGAATGAATGAATGAATGAAATAACTTTACGATACCAATTGTAGAATATCGAAGCGCTCGTGGCGTAGCTTGCTTAGACGTTCTTGATTGATCGTTGAAGTTAAGCAACGTTGTGCGTGGATAGAATTATGATGGGTGACCGCAAGTGGCATTACAAGCTGAGCGTGTGCAATTCTTGATGCAGATAAACATCTTCGACCAAATCGATTGAACATGGATGCTGAAATGTTGCTGAAAAACTCAATAACGCATGTAAAGTGTAGTATGACCCGAACTATTTCAAGAATGTTGGGCGCTGCGGTGGGTTTGACCCTAAAGGGTCACGTAATTTTAGATTTCCAAGTAAATCCGATGGGAAGTATTCTGAAGATTACGCACAATTTTGTGTTCAATTATGTAATAATCTAGCGGAAATTACATTAGGTTTGGGTGAGGCTCTGTTGGTATAATATAGTGGGTATAATCTTGATTGATCCGTGTTGGCTGAGAGGCATAGCTCGACCTGTGATCTTAAAGGTCGTGGGTTCGAATCCTGGACGTTTGAAGGAAAACATTGTAAGGAAACTAGCGGTGTAGTAAGCTTTAAATAATGTATTTCCTGATGAAGGATGATTTAAGTGTTAACCTACTTCATCTCAATAATGTCCCAAGCACTAACAGAGCTACTTGCGTGGTCACTGAACTGTCATTTTGAGAGCTTGAGACCTATTTTGGTCGCTATCAAAGATATTTAATCAAGGAAGGTCCTACATTTCTAGACATCTATTGTCCATTCTTTAGTAAGTACTCTCATCAAATAGTTTCATTTTGAATTTCCAAGAAAGTCCTATTTTAAGATGAATATGATTTTGATCTTTTGCCAAACGAATCTTATTTAAATTCTGAGTTCATTACTCTGTCGTATTTGTATCGGGGTATCATTATTAAACATTTCTCTTGGTTTTTAAAGAGCCTTGTTGGCCGAGTGGGTTAGTGCCTCGACTTTGGATCCGAAGGTCGTAGATTCGAACCTGGGCGTGCATCAATGGGTTTTTCGTTTCAAAAACTGTATATGCGCATTAACACGAGCTCTATACGGTGAAGGAAAACATCGTGAGGAAATCAGTTAGCTTTCTATCGTCGATGGGCTTGCAACCTGTCACGTATGGAATGCTAACTTCTGCTAAATGTGGGCATGTACCAAATACGTATTTGGACATACCTCTGACTACCCCCAACAGACATCTTCATAGAATCTTGAAATGCCTTCAAAGATCTGAGAGAATGTCTAACGCGCCTTGGGGATACAGTCAAGATCATTTTCATTTTATTTTCATTTTACTTTTCTCTAGTTTTTTTATCTTCCTGAAATTCAATTGAAATCTGGCTACTACTAGACGCCATTACGCACTTTTGCCATAAACCTACGAGCATAAACAAGTTTTTTCTAGAACATGTCCATGTCCCACCGTAAACCAGCCCACGTAGCGCTAGGAATGGGACAGCTACTCCGAAATTAATCCGAAAGACTGACTCCATTCGAATTTAGCATGTAATGATAAAAAATCAAATGTAGAAATAGATTTACAGGAATATTATTGGAGCAGATAGGGGCATAGGCAAAAAGAGTATTTCGTCAAGCAGCGCTATGAGAATATGTATAATGATGATGAAAATAAGCTTATGAAATAGGCTTTATGTGATGTTGATGATGATGAATTTTTGGTGGAAATACAATTCAAACATCTATTGAACTTTTGTAATGCTTTTGATTACTACCTCTCGTCACAATGTCAGTCACATCAAATTATAAGTAAAACTATTTAGGCAAAATGTATATTACATAATATATGTTTTAACTTTCTAATCATTGTTATCAATAACAAATCTTCAGAAAATCGTCAATCCATCTAGCTTAAAGGGTTTCTCAACTAAGACACATTTAAAACGTTCGCCGGCGCCGCTTCGAAACATAAAATTTACGCAATTTCGGAGTAAAACATTTTCGGAGTAGATGATGACGTCACTAGGTGGCGTGCCCGCGTAAATCTGCCGGGACCGCAGACCACGTCGCTTGTTTAGGTCCGCTGATAAATATTGATTAAAGAATGGCCTTTGTTTAGCTTTCTTATTGAAAATGGGTCGTGCTGGCCTTTTATACATCTGCCGTAAGTAGGTCAAGATTTCTAGAAGTTAAAAGCCGCTACTACATGTTGCAAGCTTGCCGAGTGAACGCCAGTGCCAACGTGTAGGCACATTTGTCTTGCCTTGCCATCGCTCGGCGGCGCTCGCCTAGCTGACCGAGTAACAAGCGCATGGTTTGCATTGGTTTGCATAGACTCGCCAAACGTCTGGATAGTAGGTACTAGTATTCTGTGATGATAGCTTGGACGAGCTTTTAATCCATATGAAGATGGATGCACACACTACAACGAAGTATCGACTACAATACTGCCGTCCGCTAGCTAAAACGCCGTAGTGACAAAACCATTTATTGAGATATCACTAAAAAAACGCGCCGCTTCTTTACTATCTTGCTTCGCGCTTGCCGCTTTTTTTATCTCTAATTCGAAAACTATAAACGATAGGAACCCAGTTCTAAGACCGATCGATAGAGAATTTTGAGCTTTATAAAATGGCATTTAAAAGTGAAAGACCAAATGTCACATAACGGCGCTTTAGCTAGCGGACGGCAGAATAATATTTATGCACTAGCTGCACAACCAAACCGGTTATCGGCCGATAAAAATCTGCAGTCTGGAAAGGCTCTTAATATCAATCAAGTCAAGGAGGACGATATATATATCTACTTTTGCAAGTTGAAAAGTAGATATCTACTGTTAGTAAGTAAGTTCGCATGAGCAAATGGCCAACTCTAGTGACGGAGTTTTCAGGCCGCCTAAAGGTCTCCGCCATGGCTTAACGACCTAAAAGCCAAGACTGACAATTGAACGTGCCCTGAAGCACGGAAGTGGAAGCTCGTAATGCAACTTGCGGTCACCCATCCAAATTGTGACCGCGCACAACGCTGCTTAACTTCAACGATCAATCAAGAACGTCTAAGCAAGCTACGCCACGACCGCTTCGAGAGATATCTACTGTAAAATAAGATTACAAAACCCAAACGGTGTTAGATAGGGGTAGTCTGTCCAGGGGTCGGTAATTCGGTTACAACGGAACTGAATGAGTTTGCATGTGATTTGGCAAGTAAATATGGCGTGTTATTGAGCGTGTAGGCTTAGGGTAGGCCGAGTGGTATAGAATCTTGACTTTCGATCTAGAGGTCGTGGGTTCGAAAACTAGCCGTTTAATAAGTGTGTAATGTATAGAGGTAAATAATAATAAATAATAATAAATATTGCTGGACATTTCACACAGCGCCATCTAGCCCCAAACTAAGCAAAGCTTGCACTATGGGGACCAGATAACTGATAGAATACTTATATATTTGTAAATATATACTTATAATACTTTATAACACCCAGACACAGAACAAACATCTATGTTCATCACACAAATGTTTGTCCTGGATGGGAATCGAACCCACGACCTACAGCGCAGAAGACAGAGCTACTACCAACTGAGCTAAGAGGCCAGTCAAAAGGTACGTAGGTAGTCTCCGCAATAAGGCACGCGCTGCTAGGTTCATAGTTTATTCGAGACTGACGACAGATGCATAGGCGCACGCACACGCCACCGATACACACACATACAGATATACTACACATCAATGGATTTTTCTTAACAAATTAACAAGAGATCTGAACAGTGAAGGAAAACACCGTGAGGAAACCAGTTAGCTTTTTAAGAGAGGCGATGGGCTTGCAAACTGTCATGTATGGCATGCTAACTTCAATGAGGGCATGTACCAACTATGTATACCCCAATTAGACAACTAGGCTTTCATAATGATGAAACAAAACTATTTCCCTGATGCGCCGTGTGCGTGCCAGCACCAACAGCCCCCTGAGCACCGTGGCAGCGCGGTTGGATGGCCCGTTTCTCAGGCACCGGACCCATATGCATGTTCTACCTTGCAACGCAACGCGGTGTGCCAAATAAATGTCCATTTACCGATTAAAAAAAAATGGCAAACCAGTGGCTAACTTGGTTAACGTGGTTAACTAAAATGCGTGTCTATTTTTCCCTAGAAAGAATTCTCCCACATTTTATTTGAGTTAAGAAAACGAACAACAAAACTTCATTCATAAAATAACCGTTATTTCGCGAGCAACTTTCATCGCCACAAAACGATACCAAATAGAAACAGAATCAGAATTGGGAAACATCACAATTGAGAAAACATTTGTGCCCTTTTGAAAATTACGCGGTGGGGAAGGAATTTCGGCAAATTCAATAATAAGAGGGCATATGAATCGGGAACGATTGCTACGAATTACCTCGGGCAGCGTTCGCAGAAAAGTGAAAACCCGGTTTTTTCCAATACCCTATTCTCCAACCAGTTTTTCTCATAAATTATTCACTTACAAGAAAACCGGTTTTTTCGATAACTTATTCAATTACAAGAAAACCGGTTATTTCCAATTTACCGGGACGGTTTCTGGAAGACCAATCAGAATAATTTATGTGACTTATTATTGCTCGTACCAAGAAATAAGATGGACTCATTTCTTTATACGATCGTCCGTTCATCCTTAAAAATAACCTATTTATGTCATTCGATGATCTATTTTAGTTTCAAATATCACGAAAATCGGTTCAGTCGCACAACGTGGTAAGGTCACAACACAAACAAGCTTTGATTTCGGATTTATAATGTAAGTAGCATGGATGAGTGTTTCATTACCGGGATCTCATATTCTGCCAAATTGTGAAAGAAACCTCATTGTTCTAATTTTCTGAGCAATTTGGTGTGTTTCCGCTTTCCTGGAATTTATATATTTACAAAGATTTTTGTGCAAAGTTTTTATGATCATCTTTACAATTCACACGTGTATCTTAATAAATACTTTAAAAATTGTTAACATCTAGTTATTAGGTAAAACGATTTTATGTAGCATAGTACCTACTGGTATATAAGATGGATCTAATTTTGTTAAACCTTTAAAAAATAATAATACATAATATTATGTATTATTTATTATTTGAACAAAATAGTTTAAATAGAAATTTCACGAGTAGTATTCATTTAAACTTCATTATTAACATCATTATTGGAAATGAAATATTAATCCCGGCTTAGTTCGTAGTGTTAAATTTTAGTACGTGTATTTAATTATTATAATGTGAAACAATGTTAAAACAATGTACAGTTAGGGTAGGGTACAATTTTATTTTATTATGTTTTTGATATTGATATGTAGTTTCTCAAGGTGAGGTATTGATAGGTGGAGCAAAGTAACGACTGAATGGTGGCCGAGAATGGGACAAAGAAGATTCAAGCGACCGGTGGCGAGATGGGTTGACACCTTTTAAAGAAGCATTTCACTTTCATGAAAACCGGTTTTTTCTAAATCATTTACTAACCAATAAAAACAAATTATAAAATTGAAAATATTTTATAAAATATAATTAATACTATGAAGTACCTACCTAAGTACCTACTTTGCATTTCTGAATTATTAATTTACTAGCGGACGCCTGCGGCTTCGCCCGCGTGGACTACTTTTTTTATCCCACGGGAACCGTACTTTTTTCCGAACTAAAAAGTAACCTATTTGTTATTCCAGAACCTAAACTCTCTACATTCCAAATCTCATCAAAATCGGTCTAGTAGTTGTGGGGATACGTGGTAACAAACATTCACACACACACATACACGGACTTCCGCCTTTATAATAATAGTAGGATTTCCTGTTTTAAGTTCACCTAATTAGCGATACTTTTTCTGCCATCAGTACTACCCACCTATGGAAAATGTACAACGAAATTGGGTAGTCATTCCATAAATTGCATTTGACCTCCCCCATGGCTTATATTAAATCTAGCAATATTCGCCATAGGGCCATTATGGGCCATGTCGAAATAATTTAAATACAGGATTGCTTACGCGCCCCATTTTCGAAATGATTTTAGATAAATTGGCAGCTCCGTTGGCATGGAGGTGTGACTAGAGTTCCAATTATGGGTTCGAATATTTATCAATGAATTTTTCGAAAAAAAAAAAACGTAAAAAACCAAGCATTCAAGGAGTAGGTACTAACGTTTTAAATGTTCTGAATTTTAGGCAATCTGCTTATTAGACATGACATTTAGGCATTTTACTTCAAAATTAGACTTTCTGATCAGGAAGCAACATGATCAGATCACTGTATCCACAAGGCGCGGTAGACCTCTATCAGATCTTTAGGGATATCCTTTGAAGATGTTTTAGGGGGTAGTCAGAAGTATGCTAAATACCATTATTTGGTACATGCTCACATTTCTATTGTTTTTTTCCCCGGGATTCAAACTCCCCACCAATCAAAAGTTGTTAGTCCACCAATCCACTATGCCAAAACATTATAAAGTAAACAGTAAATTCAGCTTATCTATCATTAAACGGAGTATCAGACCAGATTTTATCAATATAATGAAATATTTTAACGACCAAAAAGCAATTCGGCCATATTTAAATTATTTGGAGCGGGGTCGAACACCTACACAAAGGGAAGTGCTAACGTTTTAATCAGAGGTCGCAGGTTCAATTCCGGTTGGGGATAATGCTTTTTGCAATGTGAATGTTTATTTTTATTTCCTGGACCCGATCTTGTGGTTATAATGTTAAACGCCCGAATACTGAGACTTACTTATTTACTTGAGACGTACTTTTATTTAAAGACGTTCTTGTTTTTCAGAACCGTTTACGAAAAAGGTTTAGGTTCTGGGTAAGCCTACTCCATCACAAACAATGTCCCAGGCACTACAGTGAGTCGTGTGTAGGCAAAAATTGCCTCCTGACACTGTATAAATCATCTAGTAAAGATGTAAAGGCCTAAGTTTACAAAAATGACAGTTAATAACAGTAAAGTTAATGTCAAAGATAGGCACTACGTTTTTAGGCCGTCTAAAGGTCTCCGTCATGGCTCAACGACGCCGGGACCGACAATTTGACGTTCCCTCCAAAGCACGGATGTACCAAATGTGTTTGGACATACCTCTGACGACCCCCTTAGACATCTTCAAAAGATATAAAAATAACTAAAGATCTGAAAGAATAAGTCTAGCGCTCCTTGGGAATACAGCCGTGACCACATTTCATTTTGATTTTTTTTCCGAAGCACGGAAGCGCTCAGATCGTTATGCCATCAATCAAGAACGTCTCAGCTACGCCACGAGCGCTTCGAAAAACTTCGAAAAAGCGCTTACTTACGCCAAAATATATTTTTTGATCCGTTGGCAAAAAAATTGCAATAAAGCAGTTGCAACTGATCAATGAGCCGATGGCATCTTTTTGTTTGATCAGATGGAACCACAAACGGATCATATGATCAGATGGGAACTACCCGCTTAAAAAAGTCGTGAGTTTCATGAAAACCATGCAGGATTGTGGCTCTGCTTTTATTTCGCAGTTTCGTTCCAAAACTGGAATTGAATGTAGCAGCTCGAAACAGTCGATGTCAGCGCCTCGAAGCCACAGACTAAAAATCCACCCACTTCAATTTACAGGCAAAAACAAAGGAAAACTTAGAACTTATTGAAAACTTAGATAAACGAGTAGGTAGCTAAATTATATAAAAATAAGTTCAAAAACTAAAACCCGACTACTGAAAAAAGTATGAAACAAGAACATAATGTTGAGAATGTTCTGAGGATAGCCGTGGTCATATGCCACTTTGCCCTTAGCTTATGATCGCATACGTAGCATATGACCACGGCTCTCCTCAGAACATTCTCAACATTATGTTCTTGTTTCATACTTTTTTCAGTAGTCGGGTTTTAGTTTTTGAACTTATTTTTATTTAAATTATTTTGGGGTCGTAATTTCATTATTACCTAAGTATTTGCAGAATCACCACCAACCCACCCGGCTTTCCAAAGGAGAGCTCAGCTTTATTAGAACAATTTGCTTGGGTTCGGCAAGTGCGTCGCGGGCATTGAACGTGCTAGCACTAACACGTTTATTGCCCGCAACGCACTTGCCGAAACTAAGCAGATTGTTCTATTAAAGTGGAGCTGTCCCCTGGAGAATGCCGAAGAGGTGGGACAGGAAATGTGTTAACACTAGCACGTTCAATGCCCGTGACGCACTTGCCGAACCCAAGCAGATTGTAATATTAAAGCGGAGCTCTCCTCTGAGGAGTACCGCAGAGGTGGGACAGGGAATGTGTTAACACTAACACGTTTATTGCCCGTGATGCACTTGCCGAAACCAAGCAGATTGTTTTATTAAAGCGGAGCTCTCCTCTGGAGAGTACCGTAGAGGTGGAACAGGAAATGTGTTAACAGTGTTAATATTCCCTATCCCACCTCTACCGTGCTCTCCGAACGCCATCATAGGACAGTATACGCGGGTGAGGCATCGAACGTGTTAGTATTTCCTGTCCCACTTCTTCGGTACTATCCGAAGGAGTCTTGTCTTATTAATCATGGTTTGTGCAATTATTACCAGTTATCGAGTGCATACAAGCAAAGCCGCGAGCAACAGCTAACAATATGCCTATATATTTTTGAAATGTGCTAATAAAGCCCTTTCATTTGATACCCAACACAACATTTTTAACTCATTTTTTTTTTAGTTTTGTCCTCTAGAAGGTGCCATATTCAATTTATTGTAACATCTCAGAGCCTATAACCAGCGGACAATCAAGACGCTTCCAATGATACCTCATTTGTCAAATTATTATAAGCAGTTTGGAAGATATGACGAACAGATGAACAAATTATAACACTATTTATCGGGTCCTTGCATGCAAAGCCGCGAGCAACAGCTAACATATTATATATTTTTGAAATGTGCTAATAAAGCCCTTTTATTTGATACCCAACACAACATCATTAACTCATTTATTTTTGTTTTGTCCTCTAGAGGGCGCCCTATTCTATTTATTGTAACGTCACAGAGCTTATAACCAGTGGACAATTAAGACGCTTCCAATGATACCTCATTTAACAAATTATGATAAGAAGTTTGGAAGATATGAGGAACAGATGAACAAATTATAACCCTCTTTATCGAGTCCTTGCAAGCAAAGCCGCGAGCAACAGCTAACATATTATACATTTTTGAAATGTGCTAACAAAGCCCTTTTATTTGATACCCAACACTGCATCATCAATCAATATTTGTTTTTTAGTTGATGAGTTTATGACCTCTAGAGGGCGCCATATTCATTTTAATGTGACGTCACATAGCCTATAACCAGCGGACAATGAAGACGCTTCAAACGATACCTCATTTGTCAACTTATAATAAGTAGTTTAGAAGTTACGAGGGAACAGATGAACATTCATACATACATACATACCGGTCAAACTCATAACCCTCCTTTTTGCTTCGCCGTAGTCGGGTAAAAAGAAACGACTTCAATGTTTTAAGCTGAGCAATTTTCTGCATCTCTCGAGATGCATTTATGTTCATAACTCTGAAGATCCTCGACAGATTCTCACCAAATTTTGTGGCACCAATCGAACAAAAAAATAATTTTGGAATTTTGGTCTTGCCTTGCCGTCTTCGAGTAATCAGAGTAAGGGTTCGATGAAAATACATTTAACAAAAAAATGCGACAATTTGACAACTTCCTCTTTTTTTGGAAGTCAGTTATAAGTAAATGCTATTAAAATTGACGATTTCTCACGGATTACAATAAAAATAACTACTATCTACGACTTTTCTGTTCCGTGGACGCGACACTGAAAAATCCGTGAAAGCTTTTAAGGCTGACGTCACGCTGCGATCTGATTGCGGCGCGGAACGAAGTGCCGCCACTCACGCAAGGCCTCCTAGGCCGCACTAGAATATACGTATCATAGAAAAGAGGTAAATATCAGAAAAGAGGTAAGTAAAATCACACTAATCACACTAATTATTATAAATGCGAAAGTTTGGATGGATGGATGGATGTATGTATGTTTGTTCCTCTATAAATTGACAACCACTGAACCTATTTGGCTGAAATCACAATCACACTAATATAAATGTGAAAGTTTGGATGTTTGGATGGACTGATGTATCTATGTTTGTTCCTCTATAACTCGACAACCACTTAACCGATTTGGCTGAAATTTAAAATCTAGATAGATAATGACCGGGAATATGGCTTAAGCTACTTAATTCCGAAAAAAGTGCACGGTTCCGTGGGATAAAGAAAATGTAGTAAAGCTAGTATTATTATAATTAAAGTACTTAGTATATTAGTCATGTGGTTCCCATAACACAAGCTCTGCTTACTTTGGGGCTACATGATGCTGTGTGAAATGTCCAGCATTATTTATTTATTTATTGAATGTCTCACGTATTCAAACTTACGTTAACACCATAATTGGAAGAAGTGATTTCATACCTGTGCTTATTTCCTAGATTATTGCTACTAGACACGCAATTTACTAAAAATAAAACGTTAAAAGAAACTAATGTCAAGGTCAAAACTAGGCGACATGGAGCTATTATGCTCGAGTTTCTATCTTTAGAAATAAAACAAGCCTGAAAATGTTCTAAATAAATATATTTATAAGTATCTCTGACTATTTCACTTTCAAAACTTTCGTGAGTTGTACTAGACATTATTTTAACACACGGGAATTACTCACGTGAAAATATCGTCGATTTAGATATCGACAATGTTTCGATTCATCCGGAGAATCTTCATCTGGGTAAGGAGGGAGTTGCGGCAAGATCGCGCGAACGTCTCACACTCATTGTCAAACATTGTCGGTATCTAAATCGACTATATTTTCACGTGAGTAATTCCCGTGTGTTAAAATAATATCTCTGACTAGTTTAGAGCAGTGTTGGACGAGTGGCTTAGTGCCTCGACTTTCAATCCGAAGGTCTTAGCCAGGGGCGTAGCTATAGCTTTGTTAAGCGGGGGGTCCAAAGGTTCCAAAATACAAAGATTAATGTTAAGGGGGGGGTCCAAGGGTTCCAAAATACAAAAATTGACTAGGTTTCCTCAGAACTTAATGGGCTAAGGGGGGGGGGTCCGGACCCCCTAACCCCCCCCCCCCCCCTCATATACGTCCATGGTCTTAGCGATGGATTTTTCGTTTTCGTTTTGAAAAAATTTCATACGTAGGCCATTCTATGCCTAGGTAGTATTATCTATTCTATTCTATGCCTTTAAGCTGTAGTGCTTAACCGACGATACAACCTATCCTGATGAATTATACATTTTGACATTTCACTTGTCATATTCGCTGATATCAAAGCGATCGTGAAAATGTTCTTTCGATAGTGTTGGAATTCATTCGTCATTTTCCTTTTTCATTCATTGCCATTGAAAGGGGAAAATAAAAAACTGAATGAACGAAAACTGAACCGCTTGCTCGCTTTACTAACATTTCTTGATGGATCGACGATATGAAGTGTAACGAGTGATAGTCGCAGTCAACGCATAGAGGTTTTTTGCATTCATATCATACTAGCTGCCACTCGCGGCTTCGCTCGCGTGGTACCCAGATAAAAAGCCTATGTTCTAAATTTCTATATTTTCAATTTCAGCCAAATCGGTTCAGTGGTTGTCGAGTTATAGAGGAACAAACATACATCCATCCAAACCTCTTAATTTCCAAACTCTCGCATTTCTAATATTAGCGTGATTAGTGTGATTAATTTTAGTTGAAGTAGGTACCTGAGTATTTTGTGTTGTATTACCTTTACGAGAAGTAATTTTATTTTAAGTACCTACCTACAGCGTACTTATAATATTTTTTTTGCATTTATTCCTTTTTTTAATTTATTTAATTTGTTTACTTAACAAAATCGGTCATTACTGGTTGCATTAAACCAAAAAGATACGATTTTATTTCAACAAACAAACATATTCTATTACCAAGAAGTAGAATAGGATAAAAAGAAGAACAACATCACACAAGTGCCAAAGCTGACTAGACTAGGAAAAATCGAATAGAAATAATTAGAGTTTCCGAACGTGCCCCGAACGGTCTGCACCGCGGAATCTAGTTTCGGAACGTCACTACGCTCTCATTCGTTTTGTTCGCTCCTGCATCGTGCCGACCACTTACAGCTTAAACGGTTGTGGCTAGATCACTAACAGCGGGCTTGAAAAGATCGCTTTAGCAGAATCACAATACGAATTGAACTATATTTTCATTGACTGAGAGTGAAAAGAGACGGCATATAGTTCAACTAGCTGACGCCCGCGGCTTCGCCCGCATGGATTACTATTTTGTTTATCCCACGGGAACCATACAGTTTTTCGGGATAATAAATAGCTTATGTCCTATTTCTGGTCATTATCTATCTATGTTTCAAATTTCAGCCAAATCGGTTCAGTAGTTATGGAGATACGTGGTAACAAACATTCATACACACACACGGACTTTCGCCTTTATAATATTAGTAGGATTCCTATTGAGACTCTGCTCTAGCGACCCGCAGTTATCAATTAAATCACAAAATAAATAACGTTGGGTAAAATGTAATATCACTAGGTACTGTATTTCTAAGGTGCGATAGAATTATTTCAGATCTTTAGACAAAGTTTAGATCCTTTCAAGATGTCTGTGGGGGTAGGCAGTATGTCCAAATATATTTGGACAAATTCCTTTGGTTCAGATGAATTAATTTCGCTTTGGTATTTTGGTTATTAGATTTTTCGAATATCAGTTTTGGTTAGGTACTTAATTCAATTTTCGAATATCAGTTACGGATTGAGAAACGAATTTTTAAACAATCCCCATTTGATGCACCGTTGATATCCTAAAACTTGCGGGAGACGAAAATAATGATTTACTCTTTAGTGAGTCTATGTCTTGAAATGATTATCTATGTAATTAATTATAATCTTTTTGCTAAAATTATATTAAATATAATAAGAGTACAACAATAGGATTTGATCACGGTCAACGTTATTCAAAGCCCAAAATGACAAATGCTCGAATTATCTTCGTCGTGCCCTCAAACCTGAAAACTCCCACTTTCAATCAATTGATGAGGAAACAATGATGTCTGCTCCCGACGTCCCGATTGTATTGCGCCGCTTCAATTGAGGGCCAAATTACCTCTTTTGGCGACGGTTATTTTAAGACATTGATTATTTGTAATGTTTGAACGTGCCTCTAACTACCTCCCTAGATCTACAAGGACCAATTAGTATTAGTATTACAAGATCAAAGGATCTTGTCCTATTAATTGGATATTACAGGTCATAAAGCTAACTAAAACTAAAAACAGCTTGATTATTTGTTCTTTCTTTGTTTGATATTATATCATGCTATTTGTAGTATGTTTGAGCTACTAAGTAATTACTGTTTCAGAGCAATCTCTTTGTAGTTTCATACATAACCTAACAAACTGAATTCGATGTCGACCATTTGCGAATTCCCCTACAAGTAATTTAAGCGGACCTTTTGCTAAGTTCACCTATCTCGAACAAATCTATTTTATGCACACATTAACTACCTAAACTTTCAATTAAAATTTAATTCCTAAGCCTATTTTTTTATTTAAAAATGGCTCTAACTAAATTTCTAATTAAATCTTCATTTTAAAACGTCCAAAGCTTGTTTAATTTGAATACTACAATATTTTAAATTTAATAAATTTAAAATATTGTATTTTTTTTTTTACTAGCCTAAACTGTCCCACTGCTGGGCAAAGGCCTCCCCCGCTACCTTCCACTCATCGCGATCCTGTGTGGTAGAAACCACACAGATTTTAATTTAAAATTAAAATATTAAAATATTGTATTAAGTATTCAAATTAAATCATTTTTTTGTGTCTTCAATAAATGCTTTTTCTTTCTTTCTTTCTTTCTTCTTTTAAACAAGCTTTTTCTAATTTCCCTGTGAGCAAGTCCTGCAAAGGTCCGCCCCTGGATTGTGGTATGCAGTATGCATGAAGCCATGTTTTCGAATGGAAATGGATCTGCTGACGGACGTTCTGCAAGAGTGACACACTTTTTAATGAATTACTTGTTTTTGGGACGAGTTCGAGAGCTGAGTAATTGGATAAAAGATAGCTTTGTCTATGCTTTTTGTTTCTTTTTAGGCTACCGAGTTCTTACAAAAACATTTTTTTGGTTAAAAGTGGAGTTTTAAACCGTAGAGTAATAGTTTATTATACAACAAGTTGAAACGATGCGTTTAAATCATCGTTGGTAAATAGTACCTAAACATTGTGATAAAAATATTAAAACAGATTCAAAGTTTTAAACTATGTTTAAGTATGAATCAGACTAAGTATGAGTACAATTTTCACGCTCGTGCTGGATTAAACTCCCGATTTAAAAAAAAGAAAATATTTTTAGGATGTTTTTTTAGCAAGTGAAAATCCGAGGTCTCAGCCTACCCCTATGGGAAAGAGGCGTGATTTTGTGCATGTATGTATGTATTTTTTGTTGTAGTTGGGTATAAAAAGCTTCAATTTCATTGGCGCTTTCGTGTCGAACGTCGTCGAATATTTTATACAAAAAATACTACAGATACTGTCTACTTAAGTTATTTATCCTAAAACTTACCTCTTTCCGAATAAGCCGCCGGCAAGCCCACTGCCAAGATGGCGACCGCCAAAATTAGTTTTAGCGCCATCTCTTGACGAAACACAGACACGGCACAGACTCACACCATCACACACTTCACGTTCACTGCACGATTGTTCACTGCTACCATCCGTTAGTACATGTTGAGTCGTTGGTCGTTTCGAGAGCGGTCTGGAAAAAAGAAAAATATTGTTAGTTTAAAAATTCTATAAAAGATGGCGCTGTGAAGAACATGACATCTTATTTCTGATTAGTCAAAATCTGTAAATTAATTAATTGGACTTAAGAATCTGCTAACTGTTAACATTCCTTACGTGACAGGTTGCAAGCCCGTCAACGCTATTAGAAAGCTAACTGGTTTACTCACGATGTTTTCCTTCACCGTTTAGCGCTCAGAATGCTTATAAATAATCCGTGTCGATTAATAAATAAAGTAAATCCATTAACTATCTATTTGAAAGGTTACCCAATTGCTATCAAAATAAGTAAATACCTTTTCAAATACGAAAATTACAATCCGAAATTAATTTACTTAAATAAACTGAGGACCAAGATCAAAGGTCGCTTTAAAATAGCCAAACGAATTTCACTATAGTAATTAAAGTTGGGGTGAAAGGGTTGTCTGTTTATTTAGAGAATGTTTTGGTAGCCGGTTTTATGAAAAGGCCGGATAAATAAAACATTCTTCTGATTTACTAAATAAAATTCATAATTAAAAGAGTTTGTGCTTATCGATAGCCGTTACCGACTCTTTTATGTGCCCACTAAAGCAATTTTTTTTTCTATGCTAAGTCAGGATTTGAATTCAAACCCGTTGAATTTTAGCAAGGATAGTTGTTTTTTAAGGATTATTTGTTTAAAAACTTTGTTTTCAAGAGTATAAGTTGTTTTCAGTTGTCAAGCTATTATTTCTTACCACAGACTCAATTAGAACTAACTCCTAACTTCCTAAGTTGTCAAGCTAGAAAATAATCGATTGCTCTGCGTATGTATGTCTATGCACCTAGGAGAAAGTAATAAAGGCTATTATCGAAAAATCGAAAATAATGTTGAATTTTGAAACAGTTCGCAATTGTTCTTTTGGGGGAGTCGGACAACTAAATCTGAGAGATTATCTACTACAGTGTCCCGTTAAGTGTAGGCAAATATTGCCTCCTGACACTGTATAAATCATATAGTAAAGATGTAAAGGCCAATGGGGTCATGTTTCGATCATCGTGGTCAAGTTTCGATTTCGTTATTTTTAGAATATCCTTGAAATCACTCAGCTTGTGATTCAAAAAGCCGGATAGTCCCAACCCTAGTTCGGTCCAGAACCATTTATTATTCAACATTGTTCAAAAGCACGGGTCCGTTCATTATGATTCGTACCTATAATAGAATGTACCGTCTGAGTAAACTAAAGTGTGTGTGGCCTTCAATTACTATTGGAGGTATAGGTAACTTACTCTAAAGAAAAGAACTGAAATTGTTTGAGAATTTCATCGAAAATGTAAAATCTTATCAGAATTCTTGAAAACGGCTCTAACGATTTCGATGAAATTTGCAGTTTGATTTCGTGTTTACGGGGGGGAAAAATCGATCTAGCTAGGTCTCATATCTGGGAAAAGCCGTTTTCTCGGCATTTTTACGCAAAAAGTGCAATGTGGTTCGTAATTGACCTACTAGATGGCGTTCATTAGTTGCCAACGAGCAGAGTTCGGTCGCCAAGATATTGGTGCAAACACACGCTGGGCCAGCCTAAGCCAGCTCGCACTAGGCGAGCGAATCGATGCAAGGCGAGTGCTACCTTCCACACGCTTGGCGAGTCTATGCAAACCAATGGTGGCGCTCGTATTCACTCGGCCAGCTAGGCGAGCGATGGCAAGGTGAGGCGAGTGGTGCTGCCCACACGTTGGCACTGGCGTTCACTCGGCGAGCCTGGGCCAGCGTGTGTTTGCGCCTTTAAGAACTAGTGTAGATTTCGTCCATGCATATAGTGATTTCCTTCACCATTGAAGTAAACATTACTCGTTATTCGCAAGATCCGCGAACAGAAATAACACAGCTGGGTAACTATTTATACCGCCATTGTAAAGGTTACCGAGTCTTGGAAACTCATCATAGATCACAAACACGTTCTTTAAATTCGGATTATAATAATAAACAAGACTTCTATTCACTTTTTGTAGTTTTATTTTAGATACGAAATAAATCAAGACACGTTTTAACATTTGCACAGGTCAAAGTTCTAGGTTCTAATATAGTGGCGACATCTGCCGATGTAAAAAGGAAACAAACATTTCTTTTTTTTTCTTATAGAGGCTATGACAATTTTCACATTCATCCAGTCTTTATTCAATTTTATTTCAATACTCCCACTAAATTTAATATGACTGGAAAACAAACATTTATCATTCCAACATTACTCTAGTTTCCATTTTACAAAATACTTAACTTAGGTTTATTCTTTTCACAAACAATACTGGTAAGTACCTAATAGTAAATCTTTAATCTCTACTCTACTTAATAAACTTAGTCTCTACTCTACTTAGAAAAACTTAACTAAGTTTAATTTCTACCAAACAAAATTACATAGTAAGGAGTAAGTATCTTATTTAGTTTCTACTTTACTTTAAAAAAAACTTAACTCAAGTTTAATTTCTCTAAACAAAATTACATAGTAAAGAGTATCTTATTTAGTTTCTACTTTACATACTAGTAGTTCGCCCCGAACTGAGATCTCGCGCACCGTAGATGGCCAACATTTGGACTTTCTTCTGACTACCCCTATAATTTCAAGTGCTACTACTGCCGGGTATGCCTATTGCGCTAGCTCTTCATGGTAAAAAATACTAGCATGCTTGCAATACATAATGTCGTGTCTAATTTTTCATTTATTTCATATTTATGAATTCTCGTCGTATTTTTAAAAGTATACGTCCTAGAATAAAAATAATAACTATTTTAGAATGTACAAATAAAGACATTTCATTTGACACCGCACTCAATATATTTGTTTACTTAACTTTTTTTACCCCAATTATTTTCATTTTTTATCAAATTTTTTTTTATCATGAAAATAAATCAAGTAGCATCTAAAATCATTGCAAACCAAACCGCAACGATGCCACTCTCTTTTTAAGACCGACCAGTCAATGAGCTACGAAGACATCGAAACTCTATGAAACGGGAGCTCTTGCAGCTCTGGTTTCGTAGTTTTTGGTCTTTGGTCGTATTTAAAAAACTATACATCCTAGATTAAAAATAAAAACCATTTTGGAATGTACAAAATAAGCCCTTTCGTATGACACCCCACTCAATATATTTGTGTAACTTTCATAATTTTTTACCCCCTTGGGAACCCAATATCTTCACAACCCCTTCATAGATTAAGCTCATATGCTCCACCGTAAATTTCCTTACCACAACCTATTGACCTACCAAGTTTCATGCAGATTGGATGAACGGTTCGACAGTTATGCTCGAACAACAATTCGTGAAACATACAAACATACAAACATACAAACATACAAAGCAAAATCGCCCAACTTACCACTAAGATCTTCGCTCGCTTCGCTCGCTCGATCGACTAAATAACAGAAGTTTATTTTCTTCTAAACAAAATTACTTATTAAACATTATCTCATCCCTTATATTTTCAAACTTGAGAGTAGGCAGAGCCTATGTAAAAATATCAGCTAACTGATCAGAACTCTGCACATACTTTATATCAATTAACTTCTGTTTTACTTTTTCTCTAATGAAATTGAACTTGACATCAATGTGCTTGGTTTTTTTGTGATAAACTGGATTATTAATTAATTTAATTGTACTTTGATTATCTATGCACAAAATAGTACAATCCTGACTGACATCAATTTCTTTAAAGAAATGCCTTAACCACAAATAATTCTTGGCGGCTTCACATGCAGCCATAAATTCAGCCTCAGTTGTTGATAAGGCGACACAAGACTGTTTTTGACTAGCCCAAGATATGGGACCCCCATTTAACATAAATATGTAACCAGTGGTTGATTTTCTTGTGTCAATATCCCCAGCAAAATCTGAGTCTGAATATCCAATCAAACTTTCATGACCCTGATACTTAATACTAACATCTTTCGTTTTAATTAAATATCTAATTATTCGCTTAAGTTGAGCAATATGTACTGAGCTAGGCTTATTGATATACCTACTTAACAGGTTAACACCATATGAAATATCTGGCCTGGTCGCTGTAGATAAGAACAATAAAGATCCTATGGCTTCCCTGTAGGGAAAATTAATTTGTTCATCATCAGCATCATTACATATTTGAACATTGACATCAATAGGTGTGTTACATGGATGTGCTGTATTCATATTGAACCTATTTATTATTTGTTCAATATACTGTTTTTGACTTATACATAATAAAATCATCAGTTTTCAGAATTTCTAACCCAACAAATTTATTTAAATTCAATTCTCTGATTTTAAAACCTTGTTTCAGATATTTTATTATACAATCTAACACTTTATTAGACTGAGACATTATTAAAGCATCATCCACATACAAAATAAGCCAGGCTTTAACATTGTTAAAATTACCTACAAACACACAATGATCTGCCTGTGACTGCACAAAGCCAAATTCTACTAAAAAATTTGTAAACTTTTGATTCCAACAACGTGATGCTTGCTTTAAACCATAAAGTGACTTATTCAATTTACATATTTTACCATTAGGTGCTTTTACCCCATCTGGAACCTCCATGAAGATATCCTCTTCTAGCTCTCCATACAAAAATGCAGTCTTGACATCAATTTGTCTCATACACCAATTATGTTCTGCAGCAATGGATAACAATATCCTGATAGACTCGTATCTAGTGGTGGGTGAAAAGATTTCACTGTAGTCTACTCCTTCAATCTGTGTGAAACCACGGGCACAGATTCTTGCCTTATACCTTTCTGCTTCACCATCTTTGTTTCTTTTGATATTGAAAAACCATTTTGATGTGATGGTTCTCTGATCCACTCTATCAACAAAACTCCAGGTGTTGTTGTTTTGATGAGCTTCTAATTCTTCATTTATGGCCTCCGACCATAACTTGGACTCCTGACTGTTAATAGCTTCATCATAAGTTACAGGAACATCCAATTCCATTATGTTGGCCTCAGTGCGTTGATTTCTTCGTGGTCGTAGTGTAACGTTTGACCTTTCTAAATCTTGAAGAACAATTTCTTGCGATGGTTCATAAGTCTCATCATTTTCATCAATGGCACTATGAATACTGTCAAAACTCTGGTCGCTTTCATTATTGACATTCACATCTTGACTGTTTATATTTCCTGAAACTCGTTCCAAAGCTACGGCACCACCATCAACATCTTCGTTTTCTTCATTGATGAATATTTGAGCTTTATTCTTGCAAATTTCAGGACTCTTTTGCTCATTAAAAATAACATTTCTTGACACTGTTACTCGTTTGGATACCGGATCATACATCTTATAATTCGTGTTATCATATCCGATCAACATCATCTTACTACTCTTACTTTCCAGCTTCTTCCTTAGCTGATCAGGCACATGGACATAACCCTCACAACCAAACACTCTGATGTGATCTAAACTAGGTTTTATGCCTGCCCACAGTTCTAACGGTGTGATGTTCGGTGTTTGACTGGAAGATGTGCGATTCAGTAAATATACAGCACAGTTGACTGCTTCAGCCCATAGATTCAGTGGAACGTTGCGGGCATACAACATGGACCGAGCACTTTCCACAATGGTTCTGATTTCACGTTCAGCTCGACCATTTTGCTCCGGTGTATACGGAGCAGTGAGTTCATGAGAAATGCCTTCACTTTCCAAGTATTCCTTGAAAACTTTACCAGTGTATTCACCTCCATTGTCTGTATGTAATGTACGCACACTATGCGAAAATAAATTTTTAATCCGTGCGTTATACTTCATGAAACAATCTAGTACATCACTCTTGTGCTTGATGAAATACACATACCTGTAACTAGTTGCAGCATCTTTAAAAATAACAAAGTATCTCATACCTTGGACTGATGGCTCACTGAATGGTCCACATACATCACTGTATATGACATCACCTGGTTGCTGTGGTCCTCTGCTGGACTTCTGGAATGGTTGACGAGCATGCTTCCCATACGCACACCCTTCACAAACAAACTTGTCACAGTCTGATAAGTCCACACCCGTAATGACATTGTTTTTGCACATTTTCTGTATTTCTTTAATATTCAAGTGTCCCAGCCGTTCATGCCAAGTTTTAAGGTCCAACTTTTGTACTACATTACACACCGGATTCTGAATTGCTTTCACTCTCAATTCATACAAGTTGTTATTTTGCAACAATGCACACATCACTATTTTGTTATCTTTGTATATTAGTGCATCTTTTTCCTTCTTAACAATCTTGTATCCTTGCCTTGTGACTACTCCTTCTGAGAACAAGTTCCTTCGCAACTTTGGTACATACAGAACATTTTTCAAGATACATGTCTCCCACTGTCCGTCAACATAGTTTTTAATCAGAATATCTCCTTGGCCAGCCACTTCTAAGGCTTCTTGGTTACCCAACTTCAATGGATATCCTGTATATTCCTCTAATTTTGTAAAGTTTTCACGTTCATATGACATGTGGGCTGATGCACCGCTATCTAATATCCAGCAAGCTCTCTTATCATTGGCACTCCACTCATTGTTTGTTACATTGAAGGCCAACATGTTTTTCTCAGTTTTATTGTACTTTTGTTTCGGTGCATGACATTCTTTGGCAAAATGACCTCTTTTTCCACAATTGTAGCAAACAAAACGATGTTGTTGTTGCTGTTGTAGTTGTTTGTCACCAGTCTCTTTCTTTTGGCACTTTGTCTTCACAAAACTCTTTTTAGCAACTTGTTTAGATACTAATAAAGCGGTTTCATTTTCCTCCTCCACGCCCAAACTGGCTTCCTCGTCTAGCAAGCGAGCTGTCAAGTTTAATAATGTTCGACTGCTTGGATCTAAAGACATCCACGCCTGTCGGAGAGATCTGAATTTTGGAGGCAGCGTACTCAATATTTTGGTTATGATAGCTGTATCGCTGATATCTTCTCCACTTTCTTTTAGCTGTTTTGCGAGACTTTCAACTTTTGCAATGTGTTGAGCAATGCTTTCTCCATTTGCCATTTTGTATTGGTAAAAACGTTCATGTATCATCATTTTTGTAAGCTCCGACTTTTGTTCGTAAATGGACTCAAGTTTTGACATTACTTCCAATGCCGTTTCGCAATTTTCAATGAGTGCAACTTGTTTCAAGTCCATGGCCGACGTCATGATGAACATTGCCAATCCATCATCCTTATTCCATTGGATCGCATTGGATTCCGACTTTGTCGCGTTGATATCCAACCCTTTTGCACGTAGGGCACATTTGATTTGGAATTTCCATTGTTTGAAATTGGATCCATCAAATTTTTCAAGATGCATCGTTTTGCCGAACTCCATCTTTTTTTTTGTATCACGCGTTTCTCAACTTTCCTGTTTTCTATGTTTGCTCTTTGTTTATTACTATTGCAATCGCGTGGGTTAAACTGGGCCCATAACCAATTCGGATTATAATAATAAACAAGACTTCTATTCACTTTTTGTAGTTTTATTTTAGATACGAAATAAATCAAGACACGTTTTAACATTTGCACAGGTCAAAGTTCTAGGTTCTAATATAGTGGCGACATCTGCCGATGTAAAAAGGAAACAAACATTTCTTTTTTTTTCTTATAGAGGCTATGACAATTTTCACATTCATCCAGTCTTTATTCAATTTTATTTCAATACTTTATGCATAGATTGTAATCTACTCTGAAACGATAGAAATTATAATTTTGAGGAAAAAAAGTTGCCAAGTGCGAATCGTACTCGCTTATGAAGGGTTTCGTGACATCGTGCAATATTTTATGCATATTTTGAAAGAGTTTTGTATGTATGTATGTTAGCTGCTTGAAAAACATTATGTATGTAACGGAGTTTTAAAGCCGCCTCTACTTTCGAATGAGCAAGTAGCAAACTCTGGTGACGGAGTTTGGACGCCGCCTGAAGGCCTCCGTCATGGCTTAACGACTTAAAAGCCGGGACTGACAATTAACGTGCCCTCTGAAGCACGGAAGGGCTCAGCTCTACCACTTGCGGTCACCCATCCTAAAAGTGACCGCGCACAACGCTACTTAACTTCAACGATCAGTCAAGAACGTAGCAAGCTACGCCACGAGCGCTTCAAAGCCGCCAAAAGGCATCCGTCATGGCTTAACGACTTGAAAGCTGGGACCGACAATTTGCCCATCCGAATGACGAATTAGATTTAGTTACGAAATACAATGATGAAATTACGTATGGGGACATCCTCTATTATTATTTTTAACCGACTTCCAAAAAGGAGGAGGTTCTCAAGTCGACTGTATGTTTTTTTTTATTATTATTATTATTTTTTTTTTTTTTTGTATGTGTGCTACGCGATTTCTTCGTCAATTGTGGACCGATTTTGAAAATTCTTTTTTTGTTACAAAGGGTATACTCCCGAGGTGGTCCCATCGTCACCAAATCAGGATCTGATGAAGGGATCCCATGGAAATCGAGGAAAACCCTCAAATTTTATGGTTATTTATTGTGTTTGTAAAACTATCGGGCTGAAATTTTGCACACTTATAGATTTTCGATGACAATGAAATATTATGGTATCAACAAGCTGATCTGATGATGGAGTCAAGAGCTGTTCAACAGAACTCCTCAGTAAATAAGCCGATTGAGTTGAAACTCGGCAAATTTGTCAAGTTCCGACTACAATGTAATAATATGGTGACAGCGAGCTGATCTGATGATGGAGTCAAGAGCTGCTCATCAGAACTCCTCAATAAATTGGTCGATTGAGTTGAAACTCGGAAATTAGCATATCTGTGAAGTTCTGACGACAATGTAATAATATGGTAATAACAATGGTGACAGCGAGCTGATCTGACGATGGAGTCAGGACCGGTTCCATGGAACTTTTTAGTGATATGGGTATCAAATGAAAGGGCTTGATGAGCGAAACACAATAAGTAAGGTGACGTTATTCTAAATAAAAATGAAACACTAAAAATGGAAAAATAAAATATTTTCAAAAAAAAAATACTGAACCGACTTCAAAACATCTTGCACTGAAAAGCAAAAAATAAGAATATAAACAGATTTATTTCATTACTAATTATATTATTTATCTTATAATTTTGAAGTCGGTGTAAATAAAACAACGAGTAACAATATTAAATTTTATGCACACCGATTTCAACATTATAACATAAATAATATAATTAGTAATGAAATAAATCTGTTTATATTCTTATTTTTTGCTTTTCAGTGCAAGAGGTTTTGAAGTCGGTTGAGTATTTTTTTTTTTGAAAATATTTTATTATTTTTTGATATGATTTTAGTGTTCACCTAATTTTTTTCAAGATAATGTTTTTTTCTGTACTTTTTTTACTTGTTTCTCTTATTATTTGTACCTAAGATGCTACAAAAAACATTTTTTATTTTTTCTTCTTTCAAAAGACAAATGCCCCGTGACAAATGGTTGGACGGAAGGACGGACGGACAGCTAAGGCTTAGTAATAGTGTCCCGTTGACACACTTTAGATACAGATCCCTAAAAAAGATACCAATTTTGTAAACTGAAAAATAAAATTTCGTTATTTGACTCATTCTTTTTATTCCACTCATTCGTTTCTTTTGTCTGAAAACTGACCTGATAGAAATGGTTCATAGCTACAATCATCATCAATCGATCATCAGCTCTTTTCTAGTTGATGAAGAGGAGGTTTCAATTTTGCAATTTAAATGCTTGTTAAATATAACAGAAAACATTTTTCATTTGTTTAGATATAGCGTACTTTTAAAACGTTTACTTATAATTAGAAAACATAACAGAACAAAACCCAAGAATGTAAGGAGTTTAAACAAACTGAATTCATTCAGAAACATTCCTGAAAACCGCACTATTCACGGTGCCAAGCGGTGCAGTGCGCCACATAATAGAGACGCAGTTGTAATTGACATTATTTAACACACGGGAATTACTCACGTCGATTTATCGTGTGAGACGCGACCGCGAGGAGTAACCTTGCCGCAACTCCCTCCTTACCCAGATGAAGATTCTCCGGATGAATCGAAACATTGACGGTATCTAAATCGACGATATTTTTACGTGAGTAATTCCCGTGTGTTAAATAATGTCTAGTACCACTTACGAAAGTTTTGAAAGTGAAGCAGTTGTAATTATCAATTTCAGCTGAGAGGATGGTTTAGATGCTACAAGCCTAGGTACTCGATCTCAACAATGTCTCAGGCACTCAGCGTCGCGTTAAGGCGCGGATCCACCGCAGTCCACGGAGTGCGTCAAGCTTCGCTTCGCAGGATACTGTGTGTAATTGTGTCCACTGCAACCCACGGACACGCTACGCATGAATTGACGTCATTAATACACGCGTGGCTTGCTCGAATAAGGCAACCACACAGCTCAACGCTGTCCACGCTATGCACGCGGTACACGAAAACTGTGCTGTGCTACAGTTGTACATAGTCGTGGGTTCATATTCGTGTACTGCAGTGGAAAAGACCCACGTTGTCAAACAAATGAATCCACGCAGCTAAATGCGCCGCGTGCCCGTGCACAGCATGTGCCACGTGTAAGTAAGTTCGTATGAGTAAGTAGCCATCTCTGGTGACGGAGTTTTTAGGCCGCCTAAAGGCCTCCGTCATGGCTTAACGACATAAAAGCCGGGACCGACAATTTAACGTGCCCTCCGAAGCACGGAAGCGCTCAGCTCTTAATACCACTTGCGGTCACCCATCCTAAGAGTGGCTGCGCGCAACGCTGCTTAACTTCAACGATGTGTCATGATGGAACTGCGCCTTAACAAGCACCGTGGTCTCGAGAATCTAAAGGGTAAAGTTTACTTGTAACTATAAAGCTGTATCGATGAATCCTCTCGACTACGTAGAACTACACAGATATAGGCCGTCTGACCCGAATGCCATGTGGTCGGAGTGAATGTAGATTATGATTCTGTCTGATATTTATAGATATGCAACTACGTGTATTTTTGTAAAACGGTAATTACCTACTCGAAAAAATAAAAGCTTTTAAAATAATCATCCACTAGCAATGCCCTCGCGGCTTTGCCCGTAGTGATGGTATATGGTGATGATGATGATAAAAATAATCAACCTTCCTCCAGAGGCTAAACGGTAAAGGAAAACATTGTGAGAAAACCCGCGCCTCAGTCAGCCAGTCAGCCCCACACGTATTGAGCATGTCTTTCCTGTGGATATGGCCGTTTAAGCCTACTCCATCTCATGTAATTACATGCACCTTATAACTTCCATACTAGTTAACAAATAAAGTTCTTTGGTTCTTGATTCTTGATCTCTAATGTCCCAGGCACTACAGTGTTCCGTTAAGTGTAGGCAAATTTTGCCTCCTGACACTATATAAATCATCTAGTCTAATCTAAATCTAATCATCTAGGTGTAAAGACCTAAATTGCAGCAAGAAATTGACAAAAAACTAGCTCGTTTAACAGCACCTTTACTATTTTCGTTCACGTGTAAACGGAGATTAAATCGTTCGTGATTCATTCCATTATCCCTTTACATGATCAAAGCTGATATATGCGCATAAACACATGACTGAGATGAAGGATAAAGGTGAATCTATGCGCCGTAGAGCGAATCGAAAGAAACGAATTTTAGAATTATATCAATGAAATTGTCGAGTTGTCGAGAATAGAAGAGGGAAGATGATTGGCCATCTTATACATGACAGCTTCATTAAAACATAATTGAGGAAAAGTGGAAGGAGAGGAAGAGGAAGACCGAGGATAGGCTACATGAGCCAAGTGAAAGAGAAGGTTGCTGTCATGTATAGGGAAGTCAAGGAGGCTGCCCTGGAAAGAGCTTCGTGGAGAAGGAGGCATCAGTTATGCCGACAAGGGGTTACCCCTTAGGCTGGTTTTAGTGTCACGCGTACCGTCGGCGCTGATAGGCGAGTGATCTTTATTACAATGAAATAAGGATACTGATTGTTCAGCACTGACGAGAGCAATCAGCGTTGCCATTTCTGCTAAACAATCAGTATCCTTATTTCATTGTTATAAAGATCACTCGCCTATCAGCGCCGACGGTACGCGTGATAGTAAAACCAGCCTTAAATAGAGAAGAAGATCTAAATCGTATAAAACCTCTCACATCTCAATCAAGTTATTATTTTTGGAGTTAAATAAAATGGCTCCTGAGCATTTAGAGGTCCACAAAAGTAAGCCAGAAATTCTGAACAATACGACAAAAGCATAATATTAACTGGAACAAAGTAGAGATTTACTGAAAACGATGACTGATATTTGAAGGCCGTAAAACAGAAACAGCAGAGTCATTCTGTAGACTCACTTCGAATTCACTCAAGTGACCGAGCTCACTAAATACACAGGAATGTACTGTGCGATTCAAATTTCGAATGTGAAAGAAGACTGGCGAAGTTCTTTGAAGCTACGACCCAACTATAATCTGCCTCGTTCATGAACGAAATAAACCAAGATTTGTACAACCTACCACCGCAAACAAAATAATACTAAAAGTTACCCTCTAAAAGTTGGGATTACAGAGATTTAAAAATAATAAATAAAGAAGTTAGGTTAGGTTAGTTTTTGTTGTTTTCTCTAAATGCAATGATTTTATGACTATAACCTAACTCTTATGACTTTTTCGTTAAAATATGACCCTAGAGTAATCTAAAATAATCTGTTTGCCTACACATACTACTTCTGTTCTTTTATAAAAATAAAAATAAATTACTCTAAGAACACCACGAAATCTCTGCGCAAACAAACACGAACGAAATCGAAGTGAAAAACTGAACTCAATGCTACTAGCTTAGATAATGTCAGTCTGACTTTGACATTTGACACTTATTTTGATGTTGAACGTTCCATTGCTGGCATTTATTTTATTTCTTCTGCGGTTTGTCTAGATAACTATAAAACACCTATAAATAGATTAAAAACTGACTATAATTCTGAAATTTTTTTGTAATAAATTCACCATTAATCTAATTAAAACAATGTGAAAAACAGTTTTGCACCAAAACGCAACACGCAACAACAAGTGTGTGCGTATAACGAAACGTTTTCTCATAACAGATAAGTTACGTTTAGTTTTCGCATCCTTGAAAACGTTTTGTTGTCAATCTTACACACATTTTTGAAAATCATTTAATTTTTTATACCCAGCTTTAAAAAATCACTAGTTTTTAGGATGAAAGTCTGACAATAAAATAATATTTATATTTTATGTTCTTCACCATGCACGGTTCTATAAAATATTGGGTCGACTTTCGCCATACTTCTTTGAAATCTCACAGCGGATTCAGCTCTTCGACGTTCGAAGTGAATTTACGAATGACTCTGCAGGTTCGACAACGTTGTGAGATATGCGATGAACAGAAGCCGATGGAGACAGCTCATCCAATCTAGTCATGAGGGGCCGAGTACAGATAGAGAAAATAAAAACAACGAAATTGAATACCTAACTGCTTCCGAATTTTTCTAGCCTCATCTTCACAAGGTGGTATCACCATCTAGTTATAGGATTCACTTCTTTCACGACAGTTTTTGAAAAGCTGATGGTTTGCGACGGAGACCTACACCGGAGACCGATTTCAATCAGATTAAAACCGATTAAAAAAAAACAGAGACAGAGACAGCAGACCGTTTTGTCATTTAAACTGACGGTTCTCTATCTACGTTCTCTGTCTCTGTTGCGCAGTAATATAACGTTCTTCACTTGTTAGAAACGTAACATTTCCTCAGAGTATTAATCCCGCGATAGAAACCAAACAATGTCTGTTTTGTATGAACACGATAAATGTAATTGTTTCGACGATTCGGCCAATAATCGCAAGGCAGCATTTGAATGGGGAAGTTACTCGACTTAAAGATGAGATAAGATAAGATAATATAAACGTTTATTTGACACACACCTAGGAAGATTGAATATATTAATCTGAGACACACACACAGAGGATACAGAACAGAAAAAGATAATACGGAGAAGTTTATACACATAAAAACAGACAATAAAAAGGTTCACATACCAGTGTGGTGCCAAAAAGGCCCAGTCTCGGCTAAAGCTTTGAACGAGAGAGCTACTAGAATGATATGTCATTTGACCTAGTACTTGGAAACTACTCTTGAAAATCTCTTGGAGGTCAAGAACGTCAAATAACAGCGGTTGGAATTTCCGAAGGATGAACTGAACTGAGATTATAAGTTCTTCATCTATATCATTACACACAAACTCGTTGAGGATTAATCAAAGAAGACGAGCCGGCGAAAAATTCCTCTGATACCATCACTATATTTTTCTCAATTAGCTCTATTTATTGGTGTTTGTTTTCTACGCACACCATTTAGATTCCTCGTAGAAATCTAGCGGAAATGCATCCTAAAGCTGGCGGTTTGTACTGGAGACCGAGACCAGAGACAGAGACAGGAGATCGTTGTCATTTAAACTGACGGTTCTCTATCTCTTTCGCGTGCCCCTACAATGCCTGTCTCTGGTCTACGTCTCCGTCTCCTAAGAGTAAAAGCTTGTCATCATAATCATCATCAACATCATCTTCATCAGCCTGTAGTAGTGTTTTGCTTGGTTCAAGTCTCTCCAATTGCATTCCACTGTCCCCATTAATAGATTATTGACAATGGGGACAACGGGAATGTTTTTTAATTATTTTATTAAAATCTCATTGTCTCCATTAAGGGGGACATGGTTAATGGGGACATCGGGAATACACGTGTTTTGTTTTTTTATTTAATAAAAAAAATCAAATCATTTATTCAGTAGGACCACTATGATTGAAATGTCGAGCCAGGTGATATTCGAACGGACTGTTATGTTGACTGGTCTCGTATCGACCTTTGCTACTTCGACGGACTATGGGACAGTAGACAGTGCATGCCACTGAACACGATCCTTATAGCCCCTCCAGACTCTCGAGAGAAGGCTCGGCGAGAAGTCTCGCCGAGACTTCTCGAAGAACAAACAAGCTATCCACACTCTCAATTTTTCTCAGTCGTGATCTGTTTCTTATCCGGTATGGACGTCGATATTGAAACTGCAGCCGGTTTGGCTCTGTGTGCCATTGCATACTGTAACTTTGTGAATGTTGTAACTAAAAATAATGTTAAAAAAAAAAATACTTAAAAAACTTTTATCTTAGTAGTTTCGATGTTAGCATCCCATAAAATAGGCTCAGATTGAAAAAAATCGATAAATTTCAACTCTATTCATTATTCCACATTTTTACGAAAGAAAATTCTCGAAAAAAACAAACAATATGGATGTCTGCCCGCCGCCGCTCATTAATCTGCAATGAGACAAAACGTGAGTGTAGGAGCCTTCTCTCTTCTCGCCCGAGAAATCCTTTGGCTCGGCCAAAAATACCGACACCGATCGGAGAACAGGCGAGCCAGAGAACGAGAAGGCGAGAAGCTCCTCACACTCACGCTTCTCGGGTGTTCTCGGGGGTTCTCTCCGAGAGTCTGGAGGCCCTATTAGATTTTCTGCATTGAAGTATACGTATACTCGACCAGTGTAAACACAGCATCATAACTTCCTGGCCTACTTCGAAGTGACATTGTTGTATTTCAGACTGTACTGAAACCGGTTTTGAATAAATTTCTATTCATTCTCTCTTTTCAGATTGAGAAGAGGAGTTGAGCGGTACAGTTAACTCGCAATATAAAAGAAAATCTAGGCTTACTCATTGGTATTTAAAAGTTATTGTACTATCAGAAGTGCTCGTGGCGTAGCTTGATTCGACATTTGTAGTCAATCAATTATTACACAAATCCACATCTAATATATTTTCTGTTTCTTTTAAGAATATATGAAACACACTAAGGGCTCCGTCTCACTAGGACACCGTGGTGGTGCCACCACAATTGCGCCACAAAAAAAAATGTACGAAAATGACACCGATGTAATGTACGAGAATGCTCCTCGATTCTACCAAACCTACCTACAAACTGTTTCTCAACTAAAGCAAACCGTCAACTATTTCGTTTTGTTTCATAACCTACTAATGACCAGTGAGGTCGTGATGACATTTTCAAATAAATTACCAGTGAGATTTTGTAAATTGCTGTCATTTTGGCGAACGAAATAAAACGCACCGGTAATGATACCGGAGTGGTTGACGTTGTTAATTAGAGGAATTGGGGCCCTCTTGGGTGGTCAAGCAGGACACCAGGTATCATTTTCGTACATTTTGTTTGTGGTGGTGCAAACATGGTGTCCAAACTGTTTCAAAACTGTTTTATTGCTACCAACCAAAGTCTATTAATAACCGCAATATCCTTTCATCTTGCACAAGCCTAATAAAAAGAATAGAAACATAAAATAAGAAAGCACTATTAAAATAGTAGCTCACAAAAGATCCGTAGAATACATTTCACACCATTTCACACCATTTTCTCAATGAACAACAGTTTTCTAATATCGCCCACGGCGCGGCGTTGACTCAACATTCGCCGCAGACTGTGAAAACTCTCTAATACTACTACCGTAATATTACAGACGTAATCTTATCTAACTAGCACATTTTTTTTACCAGATTATTATGTACCTAATTTAAAGTTAGAACCTTTCAAATAAAAAAAGAACTATTGAAATCGGATGTCATAAGGCGGGGATATCCTTTAGACCAGTGATTCCCAAACTGGTCCAGGTGGACCCCCAGGGGTCCACGGGAGACTCGAAAGGGGTCCACGTTGGCGAGAAACAAAAAGTGCACAAGTTTTTTAGGAATATGGTAGAAATGTAGCAGCAGGGGGTCCACCGAAACCAGTAAAATTTTGAAAGGGGTCCATGAGAAAAAAGTTTGGGAGCCGTTGCTTTAGACTCTGTTTCAGCCCTTTTTTGGAGGAAGTCCCCCCAGAACATACCAGACAGACGTCAGACATCCAGACATCCGGACAAACGAAAGCATTTTTGTACAACCTGAAGCAGAGACGCTTCGCTCGCTTAGCTCGGTCGGTCAATTAATTATTTAGGTACCAATGCAAAATCATATAAGTACCGTAAGTTATACCACAAAACGAAAACTCCTATCATTTCTACGTCTATTACTTTTAGAAACTCCACACTGAATGAACCAGTTCTAAAAGCGAGATATTAACTCCTTTGTGTCCGCGTGGGGTTAAACACCCCTTCAGGGGGTGAAATGATAATTATTTGTGTTCAAATGGATTAAAAACATTAAACAGATACTTATTCCGGTTGGGGAGTTTTATTTTCGTATGATTCCTATTTGTTTTGGAAATATCGGCAAGAAAATTTAGCATTTTTATTTAAGTTATAAAGTTATTTATTTAAAAAAGTTTGTAACTTAAGGTACATAAACCTAAGACATTACAACTTCACTTAAATTTAGTAGGAACATTAGGTTTTATCATAGGTGTTATGTAGGTATACAAGTTATATATAAGAACTAACGAAAATAATAATAATAAATAAAAAAATAAAAAAAAATCAATAAAATAAAATAATTAAACAATTTTTTTAGTATCTAGGTAGGTACTTTAGAGAATTAGGTTATAGGAAATCTGAGTACTATATTTATTTAACAAAAATTAAGACTAGCTTGTGCCCGAGGCTTCCCACGCGTCCTACCTACCCGGATAAAAACCAGGTCATAAACTATGCTTAATATTTCATGTTTCATTAAAATCCGTTCAGTAGTTTTTGCGTGAAAGAATAACAAACATCCATCCATCCATCCATCCTCACAAACTTTTACATCTACACATAGATTTAAAGTTAGATTGGATTGAGAGGTGACTGTTAAAATAGTAGTAGGTACCTATGTATGTATGTATGTTTGTATGAGCTAGTGGCAATCTCTGGTGTCTTTTAGGCCTTCTGAAGGCCTTCGTCATGGCTTACAGACTTTAAAGCCGGGACCGACATTAAAAATGAAAGCAGACTTAATTGGACTAGCCCCTGATTAACTCTTGACCTTTAAAGATTTTTAATATGTGCTTAATTTTTTTTTTTATTGTTTGTTTTTTGTGTCATAAATAAATGCTTTTTCTCTCTTTTCTTTCTTTAAATCTAGCGTGCTTAAGGTTACAGTTGTGAGCCTGTTTATTCCATATGGCAGGTAGTATGGAAGGGTAGGCAATGTCTCGATAAAACGCGGTCAAGCGTGAGCGTGGGAGCTAAAACCAGGTGTATGGCCTCTATAGTAGATTATACCTAAATGTACTGTGTCGTGCTTCGGAGAGCACGTTAAATTGTCGGTCCCAGCTTTTAAGCCAAGACGGAGGCCTTTAGGCGGCCTAAAAACTCCGTCACCAGAGATGACCACTTGCTCATACGAACGAATGAATGAATGAATGAAAATTCTTTATTGGACACCTTAATATAAGTGAAATACAACAATGACAAAACAAAGTAACAATGTAGATACAATGGGCGGCCTTATCGCTAAGAAGTGACCTTTGAACCTTTGAACTTACATAATACCTCTTGAAAAAAATATTTTCTCGAAGTGGGCGGTGGGCAAAAGGTTGAGAAACTATGCGTTAAATTAAATAAAGCATAAAACATTGGCCCTAGTAATTAAATTAGTGTTTGAAGAAAGGTAGACTAATCAATTGTGCGGTTAATTAAGAACGTTGAGAGCCGACCAAAACAATAGGCCGCTTTTAAATTACAAATAAGTACCTACCTAAATGAAAAAGGTCCGATTTTGTCCGAATTTCTAAAAATACTAAGTACCTAACTGTTTTGTTTTAATTTACTTAAGTCTGTTTTTATACTTTTTAAAAGTCCGGCAGCAAAATTGTTGAGCTGGCAACACTTAAAAAAAAATTAAGCTCTTTGTTTTTTTAACCTTTCGAATGCTAGACAAAATTTTTTATTATTGTTTAAAATGTAATACATAATTCTAATAAAAATAAAATAACAATTGATTTAGACTCAATGCGCCAATTTAATGTTTTTTTTAGGAAACAACAGAGTAAATATAAAAACATAATGGTGCCAAAATGAAGGTCATATTTTTACTGTGTTATGTAAATAATAGCTTAAGCTATAAATAATAATGTCACGCGTAATGTAAAACATGTCAACTTGTGACAGATCTCATTTCCTAAATGAATATTTCTCCCTTAAAATATTTGTTATGCAAATCGCATCTACGCAAACTAACCGTCAGTTAAATCTGAGTGACGTCACACGTGTCTGACTAGAACCTATGTTTAACTGCACAAACATACAAATAACAATTTTAAAATTGAACCTTAAAATTAAGACGATAAGTTTTGAATTTGTAACCCAACCAGAAATCTCGAGCAATTTCGGCGATTCTCAAAGAAATTTGAACCTTAACGCGCAGTGATAAAACTCAATTGGTATTATGATTTGTGGTTATGCGATGTCCGATTTAATTTTGAAAATGACACGTTAGAATCAGCTCTAATCCGTTGTGATAAGGAGGATAATGGAACGGATAATTGGATGGAAGTTTTGACAAAGTGCCAAATGGATCGTTGAGTTTTCCATTTTGCACTAAAATAATTTATATTTTTGTTCTATCATTCCGTTTGGACGATATTAAAAAAACTGCTGAATTTTATTTGTCAAACGAAAATCCTTACTAAAAATAAATACGAAAGTAACTCTGTCTGTTACGCTTTCGCGGCTAAACGGCTTGTCCGATTTTAATAAAGTTTGGTAGTTAATTGATTCAGGCGTGACTTTGCGGAAGTCCATATTCAGATTTTTTTGAAAATTTCAAAATATCTAGTACTCCTCCGCCAAACTATACCAAAAAAGATTCGTCAAAATTTTCACGCTAAAGCCACCCAACCACCCACTTTCCACAGCCTAACCTTACTATGCCAGGCTAGTCAGGGCAAATCCGGTTGGCTCACTTTCTGTTCGGCGCTCGAAGCGACAAGACGTCTGCGCAAGCACACAGAGGGAGTCAATTATTTCCTGAGGATGCCCCGTGGAGGGGTGAAACACGTGTCGAAGACCATCAAGTTTTTGTTTTTGTTTTCGCGCTGGTGCTGTTCCCGGATTTGCCCTGACTAACCTGGCATAGTAAGGTTAGGCTGTGGAAAGTGGGTGGTTGGGTGGCTTTAGCGTGAAAATTTTGACGAATCTTTTTTGGTATAGTTTGGCGGAGGAGTACTAGATATTTTGAAATTTTCAAAAAAATCTAAAGTTTGGTAGGTATACGTACTTAATCATAGTTTGAACCCTGAAAAAGGACATAGAATACTTTTTATCCCGGAAAAAAACCTATTTTCCTAGATAAAGAGTCTCTAGTACATAATATAGACATCTAGTACAAAATATATTTTAAACAAAATACATGAGACCATAACCTAAAAACTTAATTTAATTTTCATTTAATCTAGGTCGGATTTAGTGTGAGTTTTCAGATTTGGTTGCCAACTGTTGGTTACCAGTATTAACCACAACATTTTGACAAACACTGCCAAAATGTACCTACAGGTTACGAATTACGATTGAATTTGATAAAACAAACAAATGAATGTATCACAAGTGTTGTAAAGCACAGAAGGATTTTGTCTAAGGATCTAAAAATGCCTAAAAGAGCTGAAAGAATATGTCTACCGCACCTCGGAAATACAGTTATTGTGATCATATATATATTTTTTTTAATTTTATTTATTTATTTTAGGAAGACCATCGGCTTAAAATAACAAAATAGCAACTAACTTAGGCCACTAAGAAGCCATTTAAGAAGCCATTTTTTTGCAAAACAAATACAAGATCAGTAATTTGTTTTAAAAATAGAATTTTAGAAATACTAAATAAAATATTAAGTAGGTACCTACCTACCTAAATTTTTTTTTTTAAATAAATATAAATATAGCATTAAATGCTTGCGTGGTTAAAATGTTTCTATTTTTTTCATTAAAAATATAGAGAAAGAGATTACTGTCTTGATCCTGTTTTGTATTATTATTGAAGCCTCTAAACTCTAAAGTATTTGTTCAGAATAATAAAACTAATACCCTTCGAAAAAAGTAAATTCAATAATAAATTGTTGTTTGAAAGTGAACTGTAATTCTAATAATAATAATGTCTATTTTATCTATAGCAAGTCTAACCTTCGTTTGAACCTAATTCGTATTACAGAAGAGTCTGTACTGTACAGTGTGACGTAATGTCGAAACCTCTCATAAAGTTTTTAAACTTCTCAAATAAAGTAAATCTTTAAAAAAACAAAATTTAAATGAATGAATGAACGAATGAAAATTCTTTATTGCACACCTTAGAATAAGCAAGAAACAACAATGACAAAACGAAGTAACAATGTACAATGGGCGGCCTTATCGCTGAGCCGAGAAGCGATCTCAATTAAAATGCTTAGAAATGCTTAGTAGTAAATGTTTTTATGACGTGTTTTAAAAAACGTTTTATTATATTCTGAAATTAATTGAAACCGTTATAATTGATACAATAACTCCATTAAAAAAAAACGTGAAAATTCTTACGACAGCATCTGGACTTTACCTATGTATGTTCATATTATGAGCTATGGCTATCTCTGGTGACGGAGTTTTTAGGCCGCCAAGGCCTCCGTAATGGCTTATCGACTTAAAAGCCGGGACCGACAACTTAACGTGCCTCCGAAGCACTCCAGTTGTTAGTCTTTAAGTGTATGCGTTACAATGTTTTCGGAAATAAAAAATATCTTATCTTAAACATTATCTTATCTTATCTTAATGCTACTTGCGGTCACCCATCTTTGACCGCTAAGTACGTCACTTAACTTCTACGATATAATATGTATCGTAGAAGTTAAGTTATCAAGAAAGTCTAAGCTACGCCACGAGCGCTTCAGAAATTATCTAATGTAACCTCTAAGTTCTGTCGCACTGGATATATTGCATTGTACACATTGACAAATCACCTTAAATCTCATACGTTTGAGCCAAATAAATGTATATCTCTTATCTAAATCCTAGCTTAATCGAAATTCATGAAATTGAGAAAACTAATATTTTATTTCGAATCAGTAATTTCTTCGAACAGATTGTATGATAATTTCATGGAATCAGAGTCAGAATGGGAATTTGATAGGATCGTAGAATTTTATGAAAATGGCTTTCTTATTAATGTTATTCGAACACTAAAATCTGTATTCGTAAGAAATAAAAGAAGTTATTTATAACTCATTTGTATTATAATTAATTCAATATATTTTTGTAGACGTGATCGAAATTGTATCAATGTTTTTTTATTATAAATATTGAAAATCTCATACCTAAATTCTTATGTCTTTCTGAATTTGGTATCATGTTAAGCTAACCAAGTATTACAATTTATCAAATATTTTTTCATACTTAGATAGAAAAACATTTTTAAACAAAATTAACGTTCTACCACAACTAACATAGGCACAAAATGATGAAATTCTCGAAAAAATTCCTACATTTTGAATAATAGAATACAACAAAAGATTACCTAATTTAAACGTTCGCAAATTTAGATTTTTTTTATCGAAACATAAGTAAGTATTTATTGTTTTTAGAACTTAAACTTTTTTTTAGAAATGATTTTATTTTCCTCAAAGTTTCGAATGAATAGTGACCGTGGCCACGTAAAAAAACCACGAAATAAAGTTACTCAATTGACTTCCTCACCAATTTTTTTTTCATAGTGCTTCAACATTGCAAAGGGAATTAGGTACCCCTCTGCTCCATTATACAAACGATGTAACGCGATACCGTTCGCCATTTTCTAGTTTTACATATCGCACCTCACAAGTAATATAGTTGCAACTCAAAATTTTGCAATATTGAGCTAAGTATGCTATTAAATACAATTTTTTTTTCTCTATCGACTGGTGAGACCCTTACATTTTTACCTCTTTTTATCGCTAAATGGTAGCACTAAAACTCTTTATTGACTATCCATCTCGTTCATTAATTTGTCAAGTAGCATAGTTACATCTAAAGTTGAATCCCTGTTGAATAAGTCACCACTCGTGCCAGACGTGTTTTGCCTGTCACATCTCAAAATAAAACATTGGAGTGTTAGCTTGGATACAAAAACATAGTATTTAAGTAATCAATATAGTTGTATTATCTAGTTGTAACTGTATTGCCTGTCAATAAAAATAAGCCATGAGGTTCACATTAAGAGTTGTAACTGTATTGCTTGTTAGTAATTTCCTTTAAATAGACTTTTACGAAAAACATTTCAACTTACAACTATATTGCCGCAATTTTGTTTGAGTTAACACTATATGACCTGTTAAGATTATCGCATAAATTCTTCGAGGTATTGCTTATTTCTAAATGTAACTCTATTGCCTGTGCATATTTTTACAAGTTTTTATTTAGCTTCACCTGTTTCAGTGTCTGTCTGTCATTTTCTTGTGTCCGATTGAGCTGAAATTCAGCATACATTACCGATGCAATAAAACAGTGACAGCTAATTGTTTATTTCAAAATAAATTAGGTACATACATACATAAACTCACGCCTGTTTCCCATCATAGGGGTAGGTAGAGACCACAGATCTCCACTTGCTACGATCCTGACACACTTCTTTGGCTTCATTCACTCTCATCACATTCTTCATGCAAGCTCGTCGGTTTATGGTACTCTTGACCTGGCCTTTTTCCAATAAACTTGATACCCGTACAAGATCAGGGTGGCCCTGAAGCAGCTTAAGAACAATAAGTTGTTCTCAACAAGGCGCCGGGCGAAGACGGAATAACTTCAAGAGCTTTTGAAAGCGGGTGTACCACCGGTAATTAAAGTCCTTCAAAAGCTCGTCTTGCTCGAAGGTATTACGGCAGAAACATGGAACAAGAGCGTGGTGTTGCTGTTCTTGCTGTTGAACCATGTTTAATAAACATGGCTCAACAGCAAGAACAGCTAATAAACATTGTTTAAAAGCAGTTTTCAAGAATTATCACGAATTGTCTCGATCGCAGGTTTGCAGGATGACTTTCAGCCTCCCAAACACACACACGTTGCGGCAAGACATACAGAAGACCGAAGAATATAACTTGACGCTTTGTTTCGCGTTTGTGGACTATGAGAAAGCCTTCGATTCAATTGAAACATGGGAGGAGCTCGAGTCTCTCCAGCGATGCCGAATTGACTATCGGTACATCGAAGTTTTGAAGTGTTTGTTTAAAAACGCCACTTAGCTTTTCATCCAAAATACGTCAATTCATTAAGACAAAAGTCTTCAATCAATACGTGGTTCTTCACTATTGGCCTCAGAGTAGCTCAACGAGCAATGGAGAGGGCTGTGCTTGGGGTTTCACTGCGGAATTGAATCAGAAATGAGGAGATACGTAGAACTCGGGTTACAGCCAAACGGATTGGCACGTTGAAGCGGCAATTGGCAGGCCATATAGCACGCAGAACAGATGGCTGATGGAGCCAAAAAGTTCTCAGGAGGAGGCCACGGACCGGCAAGCGCAGCGTTGGAAGTCCACCGACAATATACATACGACCTTGTAAAAACTGCAGATTTGCAGAACTGCAGGTAGTAGTAGATGCAGGCCGCCTCCAACCACAATACATGGAAATCTTTGAAGGAGGCCTATGTCCGACAGTGGACGTCCAACGCCAGAGATGATGATGCTAGTTTAGTAGTTGTATTTTGCTCTTCTACATTTTTGATAATTAGGTACCTAAACTGTGGTAAAGTACTTACTATTTCTCTTCGGTTTCTTATTTTTTGTTTAGCTACTGTTGATTTTTAAATATACATAGTATTTTGTTATAACATTTTTTGAATTTAATTTACGAGAAATACAAGTTACCTTCATAAAACGCATTATAACTTCTGAAACACTAGGAAAATGTACATTAAAACGTTAATTATAACCGTCGAAACGCACAAAAGTTAGTTTTTAAAACAGGCAATATAGTTATATTTCAAAAAAGTACCTGAATAGATAAGCAATACAGTTGTAACTCTGAGTGTTATTAAAATAATATTCATTTTAAGAAAGCTATTTACTATAAACTAACTAGAATAGGAAATATTCATAGCCAAGCGACATACCTATATATTTGCATTTAAGTTAAGACATTACTGTCAATATTTTAGACGGTACGATTTTTTAAAACTTCAAAACGCGATATCTCAAAATCATTGTTTTTGAGTTGCAACTATATTACTTGTGAGGTGCGATATGACTGGCTACACCGCTTACCATCTGTCATTTATTTAAAAACCAGCTACACCCCGCGGAGTTATTACACTATCACACAATAACATTATCACACTTATGTGCGGTCTGAGGGGCGAGGGGGGGGGGGGTAATGGGGGTCATGACCCCCCAAAATCCCTGATAAATCTCTAACATCCAGCAAAAAAATAGGTAGGTAGGTACGCACTACCAAAACTAGTGACCCCCCCAAAATCTGCGACCGCCAGTGATCACACTTCACATTATAAATTATAAATGCGAAAGTTTGGAAGTTTGGTTGATGTTTGTTCCTCTATAACCCGACAACCACTAAACCGATTTGGCTGAAGTATAAATTATACGTAGATAATGACTGGGAAAAGGACATAGGCTACTTTTTATCCAAGTACCATGCGAGCGAAGCCACGGGCAGAAGCTAAGTAGTTTTACATAAATCTAAATGAAGTTTCAAGCAAATAGCACTACGCGTTAAAAAGTTCCGTACAAAAGTTTTCACCACTTTTGGAATTGATTTTCTTAAAATTAGATTAGACTATGTGTCATTCCAGAACCTAAACTATCTGCATTCCAAATTTTATTAAAATCACACACACACACACACACACACACACACAGACACACGGATTTTCGCCTTCTTAATATTAAGTAGAATGGCTGACCATAAAGGAAAGTCAGCATGATTCCTAAAATTTAAAAATAAACAAATTAAATACAGTCCCCCATTTTTGCCCAAATCGTCCCTAAAGGGGTTACATATTATTTATTCACGATATTTTAAACGTTTTAATAATTTGAAGCATCTTGTTAATGCGATGCTAAATCTTTCCCTTTTTAAAGGGGTGAATGTTAAAAGGGATTGACATTAGTAATTAATGTTTATTGATTGAACCAAAATGGTAGAGACATTTGAACCTTAAAATGTTTATAAACTAGGTCAATACGCTTTCAAACCTTTAAAAATCAGTATCTGTAACCTGGTAAGTAAATCCATACGCATTTTTAAAATGTGAAAGTGTGTGTTTGTTTGTTTGTCCTGCTTTCACGTCAAAACAGAGAGACGGATTGACGGGATTTTTTGTGTGGAGATAGTTGTAGGGCTGGAGAGTGACATAGGCTACTTTTTATCCCGAAATGCATGTTTCCCGTGGGATAAAAAAGTAGTAGTCCACGCGGGCGAAGCCGCGGGTGTCCGCTAGTATCTTTATAATTAAATTTCTTAAAAATCATGCTTCCCATAACTTATGTATTTTGACGTGCCTGCGACTACCCCTTTAAACATCTTCAAAAAAATATTGAATGACTATTATGATCCGAGAAAATGTCTACCATACTATTTTTCCCTAACGACAATATTTTTCATCACTTTGCCTTCTAATCTGACAAATTGTAGGCACTATAAACAATTTTTCAGATCTTTTCAGCGATATGTCCTAATAGCGGCCTTTACACGTAGAGATCGGAACACGGGAAATAGCTCGCGCCATTGCAACCTTCGCTAAAAACCTTACGTGTAGATGCGCGACGCTGACAGTTCGATCTGGCAAATTAGCACAGTTTTTGTGACAGTTTTTTTGCACGCATCACCGTTCATAATCGTACCACGCGCCAGTCTAAACTGTGACAATAATTAGGACGACAGTTTTATCCGCGGTTAAATCTGTACAGATTTATCCATGGTTCGGAACGCAGTCCAGATGCGCGGTTAAAACTCTACCGTGTAAATGCCGCTAATATATACCTATTTGACACAATATTATTGTTTGTTTGACTAAATTCAAGTTGAATAAAAATTTTAGGGTAAATTATAAAACTTTAAACTCTCCATGAGATTTCAACCGGCATTGACAATATAATAACGTTGTTGCCATGTAAAATATTTTACCTAATAATGTTTTTGGAAAAGGAAGTCATTACTCAAGAGGCTAACTCAAACAATCTGAGCGTTGATGGCTCAAAGATCCGGTCATTGACCTATTAAACAGATACATAAACTATCACGTGATTATAAATTGGCACATTGACATAGATTTAGCTGGATATTTAAGAATTTTAGGAAATAATGTGAACTCAAAAGAAAAATAGAGTAGGTTTTCGCATTTTGGTTATTAGATTTTAATGTATTGCTGAATTGATTGAATGATGAATGAATGAGAATTGAATGACGCTAATTGATTGAACTAGTCACTACTATTATGTTCGAAGAATAAAATGTGACGGTTTAATCAAAAATAACATAAATAAACATTAAAAGCATGAACGAAAACTGATGAGAGTGAATGAGGCGAAAGAGGTGTGTCAGGATCGTAGCAAGTGGAAATCCGTGGTCTCTGCCTACCCCTGTGGGAAAGAGGCGTGATTTTGTGTAGGTATGTACAGTTGGGCCGAGGGATCTCGGCGTTCGTGAAGTTAGGCTTTTCGCTGCGCAGTAGAACATTTTGTATGAAAAAGTTGCACTGTGCATCGAAACGGCTAACTTCACGATCGCCGAGATCCGTTGGCCGTACTGTATGTATGCATTAGAACCATTTCTTCAAGAGAAGAAATCCATAAAATCCACACATCTGCTGGCATGTCTAACTTGTCTCAAACCTCAAACTGGTCTCAAACTGTAACGCGTAGCTATCTTTTGTCTCGTTGAGATGAGATTGACAGAGCTACTTGCGTGGTCATATTCATATTTGAGAGTTTGAAACCGATTTTGGTCGCTATCAAAGATAGACAATCGAGGGGCAGAAATCTGTCACTGATTTGACATTTATGTGATTTCAAGAAAACTGTTCAAAGTCTTATTTCCTAGAAGTTTAGGTTCCTTTTTCGAAGCTCAGTTTGTGTCGGGTTATTTGTAAGCGTTATTTCATGTTTTATTTGTGTTCATTGAAGCTAAATAAACAGAGGAAGAGGCCAAGAAGAAGCTTCAATAGGAAACAGGAAAATTTACGTAAGACACCACAGATTATAATAATATCTACTACGTAGGTACAGTATTGTTATAATCTGTGGCGAGAGCGTGGGTCGAATGCGGCGACCTTGACGAGACTGCACGCCACAGCTTACACAACAGTTAGTGCGCTAAATCTGGCTCCATTTGTTTATGTAGTAACTATGCTTGAGCTATGTCGGCCGAATGGGATAGACTTTCGATTCAAAAGTTTTGAATCCTGTTCTAGTCATCCTATCCTACTAAAAAGTAAGTTCGTATGAGCAAGTGGCCAACTCTGGTGACGGAGCTTTTAGGCCGCCTAAAGGCCTCAGTCATAGCTTAGTGAGTTAAAGCCGGGACCGACAATTTAACGTGCCCTCTGAAGCACGGAAGCGCTCAGCTCGTAGTGCCCCTTGCGGTCACCCATCCAAATTGTGACCGCGCACAACGTTGCTTAACTTCAACGATCAATCAAGAACGTCTAAACAAGCTACGTATAATACGTATAAATAGTATCATACTAATATTTCAAGTACTGTAATTATAATTATAGGTATCTACCTATTATAGTGACCTTTATTCTAAAACTGTAAAAGTACATCTAAAGCCCCTAATTACTTTATTTACTTCAATATGTATACTTAATTATTTAAAAAAATCTTCCTACTTTTTCTTCTCTCTAAAGCATATTAGCAAACTTTTGCCTAGTAACTGTTTAAAAAATGATTCACGCTAACAACAGAGCCACAGAAGTAAAGTTAATGCCACACACTGCGGCACCGCAGCGCAGTGATTTCGACGCATTGACACACAGGCGATGTGGTTTTGTGGTTTTGCTATTAGTGAAATTTGAACAGCACATAGCTTTAGTAATGGATTGTATATTATTAAAACTGTTCACAGAGTGAGATTTGGCAAACTTTCAATCCTTCTTTTTAGACTACTTCAAAAATGTGGAAATGGGATAATTGTGTGAATAGAATTGCAATTGACAAACCCTGAAACATTTTAAAAGGACTGTTTTTGTATTTGTATTTATTTATTTAAAACATTAGTTGGGCTTACAGATTAAACCAAAGCGCCCAAAACGTCTATGCTAATAATAGAATGTGGTAGGTATCTACTTAAAACTATCTTAAATATGTCATTGACTGAAGATCATAGCGAATGTCAAATTTTAGCAAATTACGGATGTGTGCTAATCGTGTTTTTCTCAAAAATAAAAGACATGCCTCTGACTACCTCTTTGACATCTTCAATAAAGAGTTTTAAATGCCTGAAATTCTTTCCAATAATGAATGAGAATAGATGTCTCTTTGTTTCCCTTTCATCACACTGTGAACTAAGCCGCGCCGGTGTCGTGTAAGCTCTTGCGGTGTCACACCGCATCATGTAGCTAGGCTTTAATTCACGTACCGCCAATGCACCTCGCTTGTCCGTGGCACAGTGCCAGCTATTTAGCCGCTTCCATTGATTAGTCATATTTCGTATTTGGGTCATGACATGAACTTCCTCTGTCATTCATTTTGTAATTAAATCGTGTCGAAGTTGCGGTGACCGTTGTCTGTAATTAGCTTTAGAATTCAGTTTCAAGTTTAACTTTCAAAGAAAGTTTATATATTTATTTATTTTAAAAATTCGTGGTTGTTGATAATTATGTATGGTGATAATATTGGAATAGATTTTTTAGACTGATTGAAGGCCTTATGTCAGCATCGTGGTCTAGCAAGTATAAAAATCTTCCATTGGCTGAGATTTGATCTCGCGGCCTTCGGTTGGAAGGCGGACATCCGACCACTCAGCCACTTTAGTCTCACTCAACAAATTGCGTGAAAATTACGAACCACATTGCCACATTGCATTGGTAAATCTTTTTGCGTGAAAGAAAACGCCGAGATAACTAATTTTCTCAGATATGAGACCTAGCTAGATCGATTGTTCGCCCCCGTAAAAAAACCCCGCAAATTTCATCGAAATCGTTAGAGCCGTTTTCGAGAACGTGAGTTCAAACAAACAAACAAACAAATATTGCTCGTTTAATAGAATAGGATATGAATATAAATAAAAATAAAAATTTAAATGGACCAAAAGTAATGTCGACAACAAAATTGGTTACTGAGCAAGGTTTCGAATGGTGCCACAATTTTCAGCTTTCATCCATTTAGTAGCTTTATTTAATAAAAATCTATTAAGATTTTTTCCGAACAGGCTTGCTAAAAGTTTTTACTAAAAATAGCGTTTATTGAGTGAAAACATCTGTTAATAACATTAACGCGTTTTCATACCGCGAAAAATTGAGTGAATTCATGTACAGTTAGTGACAAAAATCTATGAACATTTTGAGTTTTAATATCTACTGAGCACGTGAAATTACGAGTATAATCAAAATTTTAGCTAAAACGAGTATCAGCAGGGCAATTCTAATAGATGACAACGTCAATCATTCCGCTGCGTTTTGTTTCGATCTCTTAAATTTCAGCCATTTGATGAATAGTAGAATGGCTTTTCAAAAATGTGTTCTGCCAAAGTCCAAACCTTAGCTAAAACCTCACCACAACTGAGTCGTTTGTCATTAGTAGGATAGAAAACAGTCGAAAATCTAAGGTTTAGTTGAGGTTTTGCTTATGGTTCATAAAAGTTTTGTACTAGAATTGCCACCCAGATTCTTTTGCCCTGCTCAATTGTTAACTTTAAACAGAAGTAACCGATTTCGCACTAATAGTGAAGAAAAAGTGACTATTATTATAAAACAGTAAATATGAAAAAAAAACAGAAATGTGACTTTAATGTATTTTATCGTTTCACTACTTATTTTTGGTAGCTATCTTAAATATTACCAGAACGTCAGCGAACAAGTCCAATGCACTGACATCGTGTCAACACTATTTTATTGCATACCGTTTTGGGCTCTTGGCCCATTATAATGATTCAGGGAAGTTTTGGTTACACCTCATACTTATTTATACATCAATGACCTATAAATTATTGCCACCTTATCCCTGCGTTTTAAAGTCTATTTTTGTTTACCACAAAATCTATAAATTCAAAGTTATTTTAAGTGTACTCTACAGTATTTGCCATAAAGTTTATTTTTGATTGTGGCGTGTACTGGGTTCAATTTGAGATATTGAATAATTAATGGACGGCTGATATTTTTGGAGTTTTATTCATATTTTAGGTCAAGTTTGTGGAAACGAGGTTATTTTCAGCGGTTTTTTTGCACATGTTTTGTGAATTTGTGCTACTAGATAATAATAATTGCGATGCTAAGCGTGTAGTATTTGAATGACAATGCATTTAATAGAACAAGGGTTTTGTATTTACTACTTTTAATACGTTGATTTTTTAAATATTATTATGGTAGCAGACAAGCATACGGCCCACCTGATGGTAAGCGGTTACCGTAGCCTGCGACACCAGAGGAGTCACACTCGCGCTGCTAACCCTTTGAAAATTTCGAAACTTTTTACAATTTTTTTTAATTAATAACTAAGCATTCAAATAAGCAGTTATAAAATAAACTTTTACGATTCATTGACTCAGTTTTAATGCAAAAATTTTGCATACACCGTAAATTAAACTTACTTATAAGTATCACGATTTGAATTCGTACACGATTTGCCTATTTAATAAATATCAAATAAAACCTACCTACTTTTAAAAACATTTTTACATAGCTAAAAGAAATGCAATCCGTGCAAAGCTCTTAAAAAATAATAGGAATAAAAATGTAGAAATATTTTTTGTTTTCGTACGAAGCTCAAACAAATGGATGGGAGCCATGTTGGCTTAGTGGGGGCCTTGACTTTCGATCTGAAGTTCATCAGTTCGAATCTTCGTGCACCAATGAATTTTTCGTTTTGAAAAATTTATATGCGTGAGCTCTAAGAAGTTATGGAAAATTCGTAAAGAAACCAGTTAGCTTTTCTAAAAGCGGCGATGGGTTTGCAACCTGCCACGTATTGAATGCTCTGTAAAATGTGGGAATGGACCAAATATTTGGACATAGCTGTGACTACCCCCTTCCTTATCCTTAAAGGATCTTATATGCCTAAAGATGTGATAGAATGTCTACTGCGCTGTACGTACAATCGTAATCATTTTCGTGAAACAAATTGTACATAAATTCAGCTTAAAGGAAGATGTTTTGTTTCTTCTGAATATAAATAGAAAATAATGAGTCTTACTGTCACCATGACGTAACGTCGCTGACACAATGTAGTACACAGAAATAAATGTGTAGTAACGACTCATTCTTTAGGATGCTGAGTCAATTGATTACAAAATAAATTAATCCTCTTTTTTTTCTTTTGACGACTTTGGCGAGACTCACACTGTTCGACTGGCTCCACACTGGAGCTTGCCTATTTAGATTTTAAGCGGATGGATCACCGAAAAGAAAGCTAGGCCCCGTACCGTGTGTGTTGCCCTGATTCTTCATGGTGTTGGTCGCGAAAGAACAGGAGTAGAATCACCTTTCAAAGTGCTCATAACGGTCCTACTGAATAAATGATATTTGATTTTGATTTGAATTAAAAAATACAAATAAACTGGGTTTTTGTAAATCTGAAGCTCATTTCAGACTACGCTATAATATAGCATAGTCTAAAGCACAACAGTATAATCGTACAGTGAAGTGTGAATGTGTCCATAATAATTGTATGGTGCGCGATATTGTTGTGCTATGAACTAATATGCTATTATGCTATTTAATTATAGCGTAGTCTGAAATGCGCTTTACGGTAGAGAAGCTCTCAGATTTTTAAATATCAAATATCAAATAACTTTATTTGTAACTTGAAACTTTGTAACTCTGAAATAACTTTTTCAGACATTTAAAAAAGAAAGTCAGAGTGAATCCCAAATAACTATGTATTAAACATTTTTTTACATAATACGTTGCATTATCTAAGATTTTTACACAATTATTTTTAAAAAAAATTTGTTTTTTTTTTACTTTTACTTTTATTAGTCAATTTAATTTTAAAGTATGTCTACAAAATTATCACATGATCGTTAACCTGTTAGAAATATATATTTTACTCAATATTTTTTATTAATTTGTGAAAAAAGCCCAGGGTTTTACTTAACTACATCATACAAGGTTATCTGAAATAAAAACCTTATTAAAAAGTCTTTGAAAACCTTTTTTTTATAAATGGCGATATTTGAAAGGATGTTTGGATATTTATGACCCAATCACGGCGTAACGATTGAATCAATATCAATAAGAGTACGTAGAGGAAAATAGGTCACCTAAATCCAGACTTTTGTTATCATCTAGAAAGGAATCAAATACCTAGAATTGAATATTCTGTTTTATTAAAAAAAGTAGATACCTACTTACCTACATACTTTTACCAACCTCTGTGAATTAGTCGGCCGAAATAATCCTTTCTAAAAGCAAGCTAGGCAAACCGTGTTTGATGCCCTGATTCTTCACGGTGGTGACAAAAGAACAGGAGTAGAATCACCTAGCTTTTTCTTAAGAGCTAGGTCACAGAAAAGATAATAATACTACGTATAGAATGGACACTGTGAGTTTGAGCTGGCGTGGAGCTGACTTTGAGCACAGAACACACGCGCAAACGCATAGACGAGACTGAGACCACAGTGTACGTTATTCATACGGTGACAACATTACTGTGTACAAAACTGACATTGTCTAGTGTAAATATAGGTAGTTAGAAGCCGCTTTTGCATAGTTTCCTTCGAGTGTCCGGGGTGTGGCTAGGTGATTCATCCCGTGATATCCTCCACTTTTTACACGAGTATTTCATAATACAAAATAATAAAGATTATTCTATGATATTCAATTAATTTTAGCGATAGACTATTCAGATTCATAGACAAAGACATTTCTATACTCACTAATAAGCACACAAACACATGCATCAATATCAGAAGAAGACGAAACCATACAGAATAAAAGAAGTAAGACATAACGTGGATAAAAACATCAATAATCATACATTTAACCTAAAAGTGCTGATTCAATATCTCTCACACCATGATATCAGAACTAGAAATAAATGTGATGTGTGCGGCATTGAGGTTATTCGCGTTGTCTCGCGGTGCATGGATATAGCGCTGACTGACTACTGTGCCTAGAGCACGAGTATGCACAAGTTTACTATTCTATCCGTGACTACAGTAAAGTATGGACAGTTGTATGGACTGTCCTTAGTTTAGTCAAGTTACCGCTAGAGGCGCTGAATGCCATACAATTGAGATACTTTACTACAGTCACGGATAGAATAGTAAACTTGTGCATACTCGTGCTCGAGGCACTGTTCTCGGCTTTATGTCTTGTCCGATCGCCGGCGACGAAAACGAGTAGAAAACGACTGACTATCGACTACTTTCTCGCATAAGAAACGTTCACTGGTTTTAAGAGTGTGTGTTTTGTGTGTCGCAGTCAAAAAGAAGAAATTTCCAGAAGATTGTTTTATTAAAGAGGCGCTCTCCTTCGGAGAGCCGGGTGGGGGTGGGTGGTGATTCTGGAAAACTCACACACTCACTCACACAAAACATAGAAGGATATATACAAATTTCTTGTGATAATATTAAAATTTTACCTTCCAATAAAATTTGTATTATGTTTCCTAAGACGTCTGAAGTCCATTATGAGAGTACTCGTCTTCGTTCCACGCCAATCCGTCAGATGTCGCTGTTTCCGCTACGTGTACCGCGCCCCTAGCGCCACGGTGTCCGTTTCTGGAACTAACTTACTTCTACAAGCCACCTAGAACTTTTCCTCATTGTTCGGCTCATAAGGATGTTGGATTGGTGACCACCAGGAAGACATTGTGTGGACTTCAGACGTCTTAGGAAACATAATACAAATTTTATTGGAAGGTAAAATTTTAATATTATGTGTTCCGTTTGACGTCTGAAGTCCATTATGAGAGATGTGTTTGTTATCTCCTGGTGGCTTGTAGAAAAGAAACGCAACAATGTGATAAGAAAATCACTAAGTATAATTCAAACTCAAAAGTTTTTTAAACAATAAAAACATGTAGATCACTTTTACATGTCACTGTTTGATGGAATATAAACGGACTGCAATTTGCTTAGAAATCATCTATGATTATTATTATTATCTATGATTAAAAAGTCTAGAAAATCACAACGATTTGAGAAACTCATAGAAATCAAACTGTAGAAAAATATTGAGATAAAGATTTTTGTGAGGTAACATTATTATCATTTGAGACATTTACAGATTTCTTATAGAATTTTTTAAAAGTACATTCATGCTGCCAATTAGCTTTTGACAAAATTTCATCGATGGGATAATGTTCTATCCAATTTAGAGAAGCGACAGCAGATCTAAAACTACCTGGCGAAGCTTGTATACCCGCATCTGACAACAAACGTTTTATCCAGCCTCCAATGATAGCCGGAGTCGCTGGCTTAGTGGGGCATTTAGTTGTAATGAATAAATTAGTTAATGGTTCTCTACGATCTTTAGCAAAGTTCTTTAAAGTCCTGAGCCAGAATACTGGGTCAATATTACGGTCTGGGGCCTGTGATAAGATCCAACTCGACTGTTTATGTGAAGCGCAGTCAGTCTTTGACCCAAAAACAGGATGAAGGATAATGCATTCACCATTATCAATAAAATGATCACTATCACAATGTAAGAGAGTTAAGTCATGGACTCTACGTCCGGATGTTAACAATAGTACTACAGCAACTCGACTAGAAATATCAAATATACTATTTAAATTTGGAGTAGTTTCTTTTAAATATTTAATAACTACTCGTGCATCCCAAATTGGAGCTTTGGGTGGTACAGGTTTAGCCAGGGACACTGCTTTAAGAATATGTTTTATGATATGACTAGATGACAACTTTATGTTTGAGCTTGTTTCACAAATTGAAGATATTACCGATTTATGGACCAAGATAGTACGGTAAGCTAAATGATCAGACACGTGAAGAAATGCTAGATATCTGGCTACATCTTTAGGTTGTGGTAAACAAGGATTTATATTATTACGACGACACCACGTAGACCACCTAGTCCAAATAGGAATATATGTTCTAACGGTAGAAGCTCGCCAACATGAAGACAAAAGTTCCCTTTCCTGAGTAGACCAGTCTTGTGTTAATGAGTCCCACCCGAAATGAGCCAGGCTTCCAGCTGTAGACTGTTGACATGAGCTGGAGGCCGACTCGTCGACGTGTCTACTAACGTGGTTTCCAGGTTCTGTATCTTGATTGGACGAGCAAGGGCGCGGCTCTTCAAGTCTGGGCGCCAGAAGGGTTTCTTCCACTTGGGTGCTACTATTATGAACCGTCCTGTTGCAGTGTTGAGGTGGCACAGAACCCGCGGAAGGAGATTCGGTGGCGGGAAGACCCACGCTAGGTCGAAATTCCAATATCTGCTGAACGCGTCGTGAAAGTAAGCGCTGGAGTCTGATAAGTCTAGAGAAACATAATTCGGTACGACATACGCGGTTTTTGAGGCAAACAGATCGATGGTCGGTGTTCCCCACAGGCGGAATATTCTTGACGTTGCTGCGTCCAATAGATGCCACTCCGAGCCAGCGCGATTGCGCGAGAGTTGATCGGCTTCGGTGTTGTACACTCCCGGCAGGTGATGAGGGAGTAGTACCAACTCGTGGTGATCCGCCAGAGCTAAGAGTTCTTTTGTTAATTCTAGAAGTAAGCGAGATTTCGTTCCGCCTTCGTTCTTTATATACGCTACAACTGTTTTGCTGTCTGTCTGTAGAATCACATTGGAACCTTTCAGGCTGGCCGCTGAGCTGGATATTGCCGCTATCACTGCAAACATCTCCTTCAGATTGCAGTGCCAATCTGTCTGGTGCCGATCCCAAGTCCCGTAAAGTCTTTTGTCGTTGACTACAGCACCCCACTGAATGTCCGAGGCGTCCGTGATTATATAGTTCGTTGGACGCATCTTTGGATGAATTGGACTCGTTTGACTGGCATTTTCGAGCCACCAAAGAATTTCTCTCTTTACTTCTTCTGGATACCGAATCGCTCTTTGAGGATTTTTTCGAAGTAAGTTGCTGTGACGCTGCATTGTTCGGCAATGCAACCTTCCCCGGTGGGTGATGAAGGTCGCAAAGTTGAGAAACCCTAAGAGGCGTTGCGCCTGCTTGAGGGTCCAACTGCCCGCAGCGAGAAGAGACGACAAGCTCTGGCGGATCCTGGCTAGTTTGTCTGTGGGCAATGACTTGGTGTTGTGTCGTGTGTCCCAATCTACACCTAAAAAATCGATCAGTTGTGTTGGAGTCGTAATCGATTTTTCGTGATTGACGCACCATCCGAGGCCGCTCAGGAATTTTATAGCCATCGAGACGTGTATCTTTAGTACTTCTCTTTTCTGATGAACAATTAGAAAATCGTCCAAATATACGGCTATGCGCAGACCTTTCATTCGAAGCACTTCCGCTGTCCAATTTGTAACTGTTGCAAAGATGCGAGGCGCTGCTGCTAAACCGAACGGAAGGCACGTCATCTGGAGTAAGTTCCCGTTGTAACTGATACGAAGATAGCGCCTGTGCTCCTGGCGAATGGCAAGATGATAATACGCCTGGCTGAGGTCCAGCTTCACCATCCAATCTCCGGGTTGTAGGAAATGAGGAACATTGTGAAGATGAAAAAGATGAAAATGCCTGGGGTTCATGAACCGATTTAAAGCCTTCAAATTGAAAATCACTCGATTTTTTCCGTTCTTCTTGGTTATCAGAAACAGAGGCGAAATAAAAGACGGAGTTGGTGGCGCTGGCTCTAATACTCGGCAGTGAATCATATTTTGAATTTCTTTCGTCATCGCCAGTGAGATTGGAGTTCGAAACTGATTTAAAATTTCTAACGACGGAAGAACTAACGGCGGTTGTTGGTTGAATGGAATTCGAATACCATGAATCATTTTGAGAATTGATTTGGGAGGAACTAAAAGAGTCCAAACATTTATGTAACGACTTATGCAACCGCCCGAAAAAGTTGGATAGTCACCTGCTCTTATTTCTATATCCCTTCCCGTTTCTGTCATTTCGCCCCCCTTTCTTTTTTGAAGCGGCAGAATCTCCGAAATATTTTCTGTTGCTAGATTCCTTTTTGTCGCGACGCGGTTTACTAGCGGCAACGGCGGTTGAGCGAAAGGGCTTATCTTGACGCGAAGTCGAAGCTACAGGCGATTTTGAGCGAGGGTACTTAGGAATCGTGGGTAATTTCTCTAATTTTTCTATACCACCGATCTTTTGTATGTAGGCAGATAAAGACTGCGGATTAAACATATACTCGGCTGAAGGCGGTATTTTTTCCAAGTCTTCCTTCACATACTTGCTTTTCAAATTTTTTAAAATCGATCGCCGTCGCAGTTCAAGTACTTCAGCTCGTTTTCCGCAAATTATTTGAAAAATGTCGTGAGAAACAGTTTTATATCTCGAATCATTGCTGAAAAGTTCTTTTAATTTTTCGTAGAGGGTAGTTGGAGAAAGTTGAAGACCAGGTGTGGCAGACCAATCAACTAGGTTTTGTAAGGCTGAATTTACGGAATCATTCTGATCTAGAAATGCATTCGATAACGCTGCAAAGCTCCGCTCCATTTGAAACCATCTAATCGGAGCAAACTGATCCTCAAACTGTCTCAGTTCCTCGTTAACTTTCAATTCTGAGAAAGCAGGAAAAGCAGCATATTTTTTCTGGATGTCCGTATAACGAACGCAATTCCAGTCGGATGAGTCAAATCTTTGCATCTCACTTATTCTAGCCACGCGATCTGGATTTGCCTTCGCTACAGCCGGTTCTTTAATCGACACGCTCAACTCCGCGATATTCTCTAAATCCGTTTTAGGTAGTGGCGGTGGACGTAAAAATGGGTCAGCCGCAGCAGACGCGGGTGTGGTGGCAGGCGCGGGCGCGGGCGCGGTTGGTTGGGTGCGGCTTGCATTTTGCATGCTTGAAACAATGTTTGCATTCGGAAGCTGCGCGGGAGTCATACCGGCATAATTGGTACATAGGATATTTTGAACGTGACTCACCAGTTGTTGAGAAAGCATCTCAAACCTTTTATCCAGATCCGATTCCCGGGAAAATGACCGTGCACGGTATCGGCGTCTTTTTCTGGGCGGTGATCCATCCTCTTCCGACGAACCCGATGCTCCGTTTCTGCTCTCTTCCTCCGATGATGAATCCGATGTTCGATGATCCGGTTGTGCGATGTCACGCTCGTTACTCATCGTAACGAATTTAAAAACACCGGCACTAACCAACACGTAACGGAATTTTTTGCAAAAAATTTACTGAAACTTTCTACTTTAAACTCGAAAGCAACGTAAAATAAAAATTTAAATGACGGTATTTAAATAAAAGTACGCGACGAAACTGACGACTGTGCGCAAAGTTCGAAGGACAACGCAACAATGAGGAAAAGTTCTAGGTGGCTTGTAGAAGTAAGTTAGTTCCAGAAACGGACACCGTGGCGCTAGGGGCGCGGTACACGTAGCGGAAACAGCGACATCTGACGGATTGGCGTGGAACGAAGACGAGTACTCTCATAATGGACTTCAGACGTCAAACGGAACACATAATAAAAAATCAGTTCAAAAACCAAAACCCGACTACTGAAAAATCACGCGCTTAAAAGTATGAAACAAGAAAATATGTTGAGAATGTTTTGAGGATAGCCGTGGTCACTGGTCATATGCTACGTATGCGATCATAAGCTTTAGGGCAAAGTGGCATATGACCACGGCTATCCTCAGAACATTCTCAACATATTTTCTTGTTTCATACTTTTAAAAGCGGGATTTTGCAGTAGTCGTGTTTCGGTTTTAGAACTTATTTTTATTGAAGTTAGTTATAAATATAAACTATAATGTAGTTTCTATTTTTAACCTAATTAAGTTCTTATTATGGTTTCTTTTATGATTTTTATTACTAGAGAAAGCTAAACTTTTTCTCAAAGATGTTCCTCTTTGAACAATTAACCTTTGTTAATCAGATAGTTTCATAACCAGTTGCGTAATTTGTTATCATCCTTAGGTACTGTCAGCAATGAAAGCTGATAGACAGCTTCGAAACAAAAAATCAAAAATATAATCTGCCATTGGCGGTGATTGCGTTGATTTTGACTAAAAATGATAAAACTTTTGAACTACCCACAAACTCGCTAAAAACTTTAGTTTACCGTGATCATGACGCATGCAACTGTGCCGAAATATCGGGAAACTCAAAAATCCAAAAATCATGGTAAATATCCCGTTTATAGTGTTTAAAAATGTTAGCTCTTATTTCGTTCATGCTAAAGACCAAAACAGAATGACGTTAAAAGTGACTTTTTAGATCCTTAGAAAATGCCTAAAAAGATCTGAAAGCATTTATGTCTACCGCACCTTGAGAGTACCTACAGTCGTGATCTTACTTTTTTTCTATGTAAATACCTATGTAAAGTTTAGTTTCGGTAATTTTATCTCTATATTCTCTAAAATTATACTACTTTATAATGAAAAAATCTTAAAATGTGTGCCTTTTCGTGTAAGGACCTATTTTTTTATTTTTATTTATTTACTAGCTGACGCCCGCGGCTTCGCCCGCGTGGACTACTATTTTGTTTATCCCCCGGGAACCATGCATTTTTTCGGGATAAAAAGTAGCCTATGTCCTATTCTCGGTCATTATCTATCTATGTTTCAAATTTCAGCCAAATCGGTTCAGTAGTTATCGAGATACGTGGTAACAAACATTCACACACACACACACACACACACACGGACTTTCGCCTTTATAATATTAGTAGGATTAAGTATTTATTTTATTATTCTACACAACGCCCACTCAAATAATGAAAGTACCATTTTTTTTAAATATACTGTTAAGCAACTTTTACAGCTGACTGTACTAAAAGAAAGTAGGCGAAGATAAGAGTGAATCTAAGTAACAAAGGTTATCAATAACTGATGTGCAGTATTGGGCAATGGACGCCCGCTGTGGCGTAGTGGGTGAAGAGAGAGTCAGAGGTGCCTGAGACGCATGAGGTTGCCGGTTCGATCCCCGCCGCGGGACAAATTTTTGTACCTATGATCTGCAAAAGTTTGGATGGATGGATGTATGATTGTTCCTCTATAACTCGGCAACGACTGAACCGATTTGGCTGAAATTTAAAATATAGGTACCTAGATAGATTCTTCTTCTTCTTCATTCGTATGAGCAAGTGGCCAACTCTGGTGACGGAGTTTTTAGGCCGCCTAAAAGCCTCCGTCCTCATAACGTGTCCTCCGAAGCACGGAAGCGCTCAAGCTCGTAATACGACTTGCGGTCACCCATCCTAAAAGTGACCGCGCACAACGCTGCTTAACTTCAACGATTAATCAAGAACGTCCAAGCAAGCTACGCCACGAGCACTTCGATAATTCGCTTATATAGATAGATAAAGATAATGACCGGGAATAGGTCATAGGCTACTTTTTATCCAGGTACCACGCGAGCGAAGCCGCGGGCGGAAGCTAGTGCGAGAGTAAAGGAAAACCTAATACAATGTTCTATGCAAAATTCTCTGCGTTGAATCTGTAGCAAAATTGAATTTCAGTTTCCAAATGTCCACTCTAGAAGAATATTTAGAAACGGCAAACATCCCAAACGTATACTGCACTTAGTGTTATGCCTCGTTTGCTTGAGCGAGCTACTGGAACGGGCGAGTTGTTAGGAGAGCCCTACTTGTTTCCTGAAAACTATAATCTAGGTGCCTTCAAGGCTAGAGTGAATATATTTTTTATAGATCGATGTGATCCATCCTCGGCAACTCCGTCGCTTAACATCAGACGAGTTGGTGGCCAAACATAGATCTATTTCCAATTAAAAAAAAATAGAGTGAGTTTTGACTTTCTATAAGTACGGTTTTTGAGTAAAACTTCTTTGGGCACGGTCGACTTGGGGAGTAAGCTGGTGAATGCGTGATGAGCGTTACGTAAAAGCGTGATCGGGGCGAGTTTTTTTTTATTACTAGTAGGTACCTAGCTGAATTTAAATAAATGAAATATTTAAGTAACTACCTACCTAATTATTTTGTTTTTCCTTTCAAGTTCAAAGATTCAAATTGAAAAATAACTATTCACATTGAAGCGTCCAAGAGCTAGGTGATTCTACTTCTGTTCTTTTGCGACTAATGGACGTGAATCCGTCAATTCTGACAGTATTTTTAAGATCAGCGGGGTTAAAAAGGCCGTTATAGGAGAATCACAATAGGAATTGAACTATATGCCGTCTCTTTTCATAAACTGAGAACTAAGAACGGCATATATTGCAATAGGCAATATGCGTCTGATTCAAAAGCGGGTTAAATGTATTTTATTATGAACATTGTTGCTTTAGAGCAGTGTTTTTCAATCTTTTTGATTTCGCGACCCCTTTTGCAGGTTGAAATATTCTGGCGACCCCCTTGTGTCATAGAAAGCCAAAGAAATAATTTAAATAAAGGCTACATACGTTAGTTAGGCAATGTGTTTTTCCTATTTTAGTACATTTATCTATTACTAGCTGCTGCACTGCTGCCCGCGGCTTCGCTCGCGTGGTACCCGGATAAAAAGTAGCCTATGTTACTCTCCAGCCCACCAACTATCTCCACACAATCCGTCGCTTTGTTTTGACGTGAAAGCAGGACAAATAAATAAACAAATAAACACACTTTCACATTTATAATATGGGTACGGATTTACGCGGGCCAAACTGCATCGGCGACAGTGACGTTGCCACACCGCATTGCCGTTGCAGCAATTTGGACAAGAACCTTCAAGGAAGAGAAGAAAATATTTTAACAGCTAAAGATAAAGTAAAATCATTTCACGCAAAACTTCGTTTGTGGCAACTTCTCTGCAAAACAAAATGTTTGAGTCTTTTAATTAGAAAATGATTTGAACATTAACGTTTCAAAAATAGCACCACAATTTGATAAACTTTTGAAAAATGAACAAGCACATCCTTCTCACTAAATTGTGTTTTTTTTTTGTGTAAGAACATCGACTTTTTCTTTGAGCTGGCGACCCCCCGAGTAAGGCTTCGCGACCCCCCTAGGGGTCGCGACCCACAGATTGAAAAACACTGCTTTAGAGGTATGTGTGTGTAATTATTTTTTAATATTAAACCATTTTCGATTAGAAAATAAATTTTAAAAATTGCAAAAAATAGCAGGAATTTCAAAATACTTGAAAAGGATTTGAAAGGATGTGACGTCACGAGTTCATAAGAAAAGTCAAGGACGAGTCAGATATGACGATCCATAGATAAGTTTTTTTTTTAATTTTCACAATTCCTAAGCTCGAACTTATTATTGTCACAGATTACTGTTGTACTTAGTATCAATTTGTGAACTTTGACGCGTGACGTCACAATTCAAAAATTGTTACTACAACAGTAATCTGTGACAACAATAATAAACGTGTTTCAGATGCCTGAAAATGTTGGTAAATTTTAAAAATTATTTTTGTTATAAAATTTTAGTATTTCGGCGCTGGAATTTTTATTACGGTTACTTGACAATATAACCTATCGTATAAAATCATAAAAAAAAATTGTGGGAGTTCCCTATTCCTTTTGTGATCATGCTACAGTGGCCTTTTTGTGTGTGTGTGTATTATGGGTCCAAAAGTGTTCGAAATAAAAAAATTAATATTTATTTATTTTATTTTTAGCCCCGCTTTCTACTGTCTTCTGTCTCACACACTCACTCACTTTTAAATCGAGATTTTTAAAGATAATTTTTTCACTTTTACGTATGGTTTTTCAAACGGTCGGATATTCTCGTGTGCTATTAAAAAGTCAATTGTAACGCAAGTTTTGAAAGTAAAGTAAATAATTCGTTACTCGCCTCGTGTAAATTCTCCTTCAGTATTAGCACGCTGGTACTTGACCTAGCCTAGATTCCGAATAACCGCTGGCACAGTACAAACGAACACAGTAACTCATTTTACTTTCAAAGCTACCGATGTTAAGCGTTACAAAGTTTTGTGTTGACATATTTATGGTAAGCTTTCTAAGTTTCAGAATATTCAGCAAAAAAGCAACAAAAAGAAACTAGGTTCTCGAAATTGTTGACTTGTTTTTTCGCAATGTTGAAGACTTATAGTGTGTATTACTCAAGCCGCTATAACAAAAACTACAAAAAATAAAGCTAAAATTAAGAGAAAGTACAATAAATACAAGAAATGTGTATTTTTTTTTCGAAAATAATTCGCTCGTGGCATAGCTTGCTTAGATGTTCTTGATAGATCGCTGAACTTAAGCGATGTTCTGAGTGGTCCCAATTTAGATGGGTGACCGCTAGAGGTGTTAACAGTTGAGTCCGTGTAACGAGTAATTTGTATTAATTCTAAGATAGATTTTGAAGGTCAAAGCTGTCTGAACCTTTCATACTGTTAACATGTTACTGTGTCATTTAATGTATCTATATTTTTTAATTTAATGCAATTACTTTAATGCACATCTCTGTAATGAGATGTGGAAAATGTAAATTTCCTTGTGAATTCAGTTTTACCCTGCATTTAACCCGCCCTTAGTAATGTTACCCGACTACAGTGAAGCAAAAGGAGAATTAAGTATGTGTGTATTATGCGAGAATTCTGTGTCTATTCAAGGGACCGGCGACAGGCGAACTGTCCATACCAACGTAATACCAAAATAATTTTACATTTGAGCATATTTTTATCACTTTATGTTATTAATTGGCTTAAGGCAGTATTTATCTAGGTTCCTGTTACACTTTTGTTCCAAATAACTTACCTACTATAGAACAAATGAAAAGAAAGTATGCCATTTTTGGTGTACCTATAAAGATTTCAATTCAATTTGCTTACATTTATTTTTAGTTAAGTTTTTCGGAACAAAAGTGTAACTGGAACCTAGATAAATACCTACTGTCTTAATCTAATAACATAAACTGATAAAAATATGCTTAAATTTTAAATGATTTCGGTATTATGTTTTTATGGAAATTCGCCTGTCGCAGGCGATGGCATGCGCTGACGCTAGTGGTAGTGATGGGTGACGCTAGTGGAATTAACAGTTGAGCGCTTCCGTGCTTCGGAGGGGCACGTTAAATTTTTCGGTCCTGGCTTTTAAATTGTTAAGCCATGACGGAGGCCTTCTGGTGCCTATAAACTCCGTCACCAGAGTAAGCCACAAGCTCATACGAGTATTCATAATAATTTTATTGTTTTGATTAATTTTAGCTATTGTAATTTCAATTTTGTGTATTGTGTATGTTTTTAAAATGTGTGTTTTGATTATGGAATTGGAATTGTCTGAAATAAATGATTTATTTATTTAATAGCTACACAAAATGAAACTTTAAATAAAGTAGGTTAGAATCTTCTTCCGGGCGTCAGTCGACGCAAACGAAGCCACAGGCTTATGTTAGTAAATCAAAACCAACACACAATGCGTGTAAAACAGCTGTCAGACGGTAAAGTATACGTCAATTAATTCGTAATATCACGCCATATTAAACGGTAGATGGTAAACAGTAAACAAGGTAGTTTGTTCAATGTTTAACATGTCCATGTCCGTCCATACCTTAAAACTTTATATTTCACGCCTCCAGATGATTAATAAAACTGAAATGGAAGATATCTGCAACGAATTATCCATAGGCACGGCACCAGCGCATACTGCGTAATCCTAATTGCAGCATAGAGTGTAAATTGGTAGAAATGTAGATAAAACGTGACATGGAACGCCACCTGATTTCATTGTTTTCCAAATTCAAAACTAGATGGAGTGACTAAAAATGACCCAATCCTAGATCGCACTAATGAAAACGCGGGACTGCTACTAAACTATAGAAAACAGCTGATGATCTTCAAACGGCTGAACAGATTTTCATAAAACATAGCTAAGAAGAACACTCAAACCAACATTAAAACCAAAAAATAATATTTAAAATCGGTTTATCCGTTTAAGAGCTATGATGCTACAGACACACAGATACACACTACAAACTTATAACACCCCTCTTTTTCTTCGGGGGTTAAAAATATAATTAAAGTATAATTAGAGTGCTTACCGAGTGGTGGCCTAGAGAGGGGTACAGGAGTGTAGGTCGTCCACCAGCAAGATGGGTCGACGACATATTTAAAACCTCAGGTCGCACATGGGCTAGATTGGCGCGAGACAGGGGCGAATGCCGGAAACGAAGAGAGGCCTATACCCAGCAGTGGGATGAGAAAGGCTGATGATGATGATGATGATGATGAATTAGGGTGTCTTCAAATCGAGAGTCAATAAGTTCCTTTTAGGTAAGCGTGCTCCATCTTAGACCACACTGTTGGTTTACATGGGTTAGGAGCTTTACGACTAGATCTCTATTTGACTAGGCAGCAGATATGACTAGATCGCAGGCAGGGTGTGGTCAAACATGAACCTATTTTCGTTAAAAAAAATACAAGCTTGCATACTGTATCAAAGTGACCGTCGCGGCCGCATGTAATACGCGGTTACACGTGTCAAAGCGCGCTTTGATCGAAATCGTCCCGATCAATTCACAAAATTGATTGTTTCATTCTCATATTTTGCACCTCGCTTCTAAACTAATTATAAGTTTAATTACTCTTTTGTTTAGATTGAAAGTTGCGGTTTTAATAACAGTTCCGTACAACACAATTTATCCTTGTTTCAACGTTTGAAGCAAATTAATTATGAATCAAAATCAATGTCAAATCCTACTAATATTATAAATGCGAAAGTATGTGAGGATGTATGGATGTCTGGATGTATAGATGTATGGATGTTTGTTACTCTTTCACGCAAAAACTACCAAACGGATTTTAATGAAACTTGATATTATATACGTAGTTTATGACCTGGAATAACAAATTTACTTTTATCCGGGTACAAGCGGACGCCCGCGGCTTCGCCCGCGTGGATTACTACTTTTTTATCCCACGGGATACATTCATTTTTTTCGGGATAAAAAGTAGCCTATGTCACTCTCCAGCCATCCAACTATCTCCACACAAAATCACGTCAATCCGTCTCTCCGTTTTGACGTGAAAGCAGGACAAACTAACAAACAAACACACTTTCACTTATAATATGTGTATGGATGTCTCACGCGAGCGAAGTCGCAGGCGGAATCTAGTATAAAAATAATTACCTGAAAAAGTGTGATATATCAAATGCATTCCTGCACCAGAGTTAAAATAAAAAGGTACAAAAGTCTCCGTTGCAAAAACGATAAAGTAATGTTTCTTGTTCCTGCACAATTTGTGAGAAAACTTTGCCAAAAATGCCAGAAACAAAACAAATAAAACCTTTAGTCCACCTCAGCGGAAGTCGGCCAATACGACTGTGTTAAAATCACCACTCAATACGCTTACAGATAAAATACAAAAGATTTGGTGTTTTCCGTCACCATTCGACTTCAAAAAAATGGAGGTTCTTAATTCGTCGGAGTCTTTTTTTTTATGTATGTACACCGATTACTCGAAGACGCCTGGACCGATTTAAATATTTTTTTTTGAAAGTGTATACTTTCCGATTGGTGCCATAAAAATTAGGTGAGGGTCTGTCGAGGGTTTTCTAAAGTGATAAACTCGAGGCTCCGAACAATTGTTTCATATTTTGATAGTTAATATGCAATTAATAAAATACATTAGAATATTTTGATGAAAGTGTTCATTAAAAAAACTGATTACACTGATTCTTTTTAACCTACCAAAAAAGTGTGTAAAAAATAACAAAAATTATCAAATTTAGGCGACTTACAAAGTTCCTAAGAATTTTAAATCCATAAGGAATACGTACCTCATTCCACAACATACGTTCCATAAATCAAATCTAGCGTCACCTCATATTTAAATTAATGTATCAAATATACGGTTTTAGTCAAAGAACAAATAATTAACTAGCTTTAAGACAAATTGGTCCCTTGCTCATACAAACTTACTTATTTAAGACAAATTAATTCTTTGTGATACAAAAAACCGATGCCACAACCTTAATTCTGAGGTCACAAAACAGTGTTTTACCCACGTTCCTTTATACATTCTGGGCCGTACCACGAACTCTAAGAGCAATGTTAAAACAAGTTTGAAACAGTCCTGTTTGTTTCAACATTCCTAAAGCAGGACTATTTCAAGCTTATTTTGACATTACTTGGATTCGTACTAAAACAATATTGTTTTAGTCCTGCTGCATGACTGCTGCAGTCCTGCTTTAGTCATGCTTAATGACGTAATACGTCATTCGTGACAACGAATGTCATAAGGCAGGACTAAAGCAAGAACAGTCATGCAGCAGGATTGAAACAATATTGTTTTAGTACCAATCCAAGAAATGGCACAAGCTTAAGGCAGAACTGCTTTAGGAATGTTGAAACAGCATAAAGCAGCGGTCCTAAAAAGGTCGCTAAAGCTGAATCACAATATGAAATTAACTATAATGCCGTCTCTTTTCACTCTCAGTCAATGAAAAGAGATGGCAATAGTTCAATTCCTTTAATGCGATTCTGCAATACCGACCTTTATAAGCCCACAGGATTGTTTCAAGCTTGTTTAAACATTGCTCAAGAGTTCATGGTACGGCTCCTATAATATTCTTGTTCAATGACACTTTCTATACCTACCAATACTTTTGTGCCTTCAAAAATTTACCCACGTTCTTTTAAATTGTTTTAGAGTATCGTAGGAAAATATTAATATTTTCTTTTGAAAACCAACCATCTATTCAAGTATTGAAGGCTGCCAATTAAAAAGTATTAAGGTATAGAAATGTGTTCTGGAAATTATAAATACTAGGAAATGACTACTTAGTTTTGTGAAATATGGAATTCAGTATTGAGTGTCTGAATTCTACGAGAGTTTGGTAGTAAATGTTTTAAAAAGATAATATTCAAATATGAAGCTAGAATTTTTTTTTTTTTTTACTATGAAGGTGCATTGAAGCTGTTCAGCTACTGGCAACTTTTGTGGAAAGCAACATGTTGAAAGCAACACACGTTGATCGCGTCGATCATTCTACGAAGCCGCTTTGTTGCAAGACTCATTCTATAAACGGCAACAAAGTGTTGCTCTCCACAAAATTGCCAGTTGTTGAACAGTTGGTATTGCACCTTTTAGGTGTCGGTTCACGCCCGAGACCGAAACAGGAGACCGAGACCAGCAGGCTGATTGTCTAACTCAGTGTTTTTCAATCTGTGGGTCGCGACCCCTAGGGGGGTCGCGAAGCCTTACTCGGGGGGTCGCCAGCTCAAAGAAAAAGTCGATGTTCTTACACAAAAAAAAAACACAATTTAGTGAGAAGGATGTGCTTGTTCATTTTTCAAAAGTTTATCAAATTGTGGTGCTATTTTTGAAACGTTAATGTTCAAATCATTTTCTAATTAAAAGACTCAAACATTTTGTTTTGCAGAGAAGTTGCCACAAACGAAGTTTTGCGTGAAATGATTTTACTTTATCTTTAGCTGTTAAAATATTTTCTTCTCTTCCTTGAAGGTTCTTGTCCAAATTGCTGCAACGGCAATGCGGTGTGGCAACGTCACTGTCGCCGATGCAGTTTGGCCCGCGTAAATCCGTACCCATATTATAAATGTGAAAGTGTGTTTATTTGTTTATTTATTTGTCCTGCTTTCACGTCAAAACAAAGCGACGGATTGTGTGGAGATAGTTGGTGGGCTGGAGAGTAACATAGGCTACTTTTTATCCGGGTACCACGCGAGCGAAGCCGCGGGCAGCAGTGCAGCAGCTAGTAATAGATAAATGTACTAAAATAGGAAAAACACATTGCCTAACTAACGTATGTAGCCTTTATTTAAATTATTTCTTTGGCTTTCTATGACACAAGGGGGTCGCCAGAATATTTCAACCTGCAAAAGGGGTCGCGAAATCAAAAAGATTGAAAAACACTGGTCTAACTCAATCAAAATCAAAATCAAAATCAAATATCATTTATTCAGTAGGACCGCTATGACCACTTTGAAACGTCTTAAGAGCTAGGTGATTCTACTCCTGTTCTTTAGCGACCAACACCGTGAAGAACTTGTCTCAAACCTCAAATCGGTCTCAAACTGTCGAAACGATCGCTTAGGTATCTTTTGTCGCGTTCGGTCTCGTTGAAATGAGAGTGACGGAGCGACTTGCGTGGTCACTGAACTGTCATATTTGACAGTTTGAGACCGATTTTGTCGCTATCAAAGATAGACAATCAAGGAGTAGAGACAGGCTTTGTAGGAGCGAAAGTGACACGAGACAGAGAATCTTCAGTTTATATGACAACGGTCTCCTGTTTCGGTCTTTGGTCTCGGTCTCCGGTCTCGCTTCCTTTAGCCATATTGTTTTCTAAGTTTTTGTGATCGCGCAAGTGTGTATTTTGTTTAGAAACATAGACTCACAGAATTATATCGATAGAAGCAAAAAGTGTATGTAGCTCGCGTGCCGAAAAGAAGGGTACTTCTTTGCTCGCCGCGAAGTTCGTTCGGAATTAATTCCATTGCGACTTTAACTTGACGCGCTAGACTTGGTGAGTATTGAAAATCAGCAATGTAATCCAAACTATCAAGTGCGTTCGTCAAAGTACCTACGCAAAATGTTACACGATCGGTTTCCATACAAATCAACGAACTTTTTGCATCTATCTCGATATAGTTCTGTGCATAGACTACATAATGTCCAGAACCCTCTAATCTAAACCACCACACACTTATCTTTCGATATTTCGTGTAAAAGTTCCGATGTTACGCTACATTAGTCATTAATTTTACAAACTTCTTTCAAACTCCAAAGTTCGGAGTTCGTATAAACTTGCGCCGAAGTTTTTTGTATAATTTTAACATAAACACCACCTACTTCTTGAATAGCTATTTGAAGGTCCTTGTAAACTTTTGTGTTTTTTGTTCGGACATAATGTGGGAATTTTGTTTGTGTTTAATAATGGACAATGAATGTATTTATATTAGTCACTTTGACTGGCCTTACACCTAAGTTGGTAAGTAAGTTCGTATGAGCAAGTGGCCAACTCTGGTGACGGAGATTTTAGGCCGCCTAAAGGCCTCTGAAAGGCAAAGTCTGAAAAACAAAGCCATGGCGGCTTAAAACCTTTCTGCACTTTTTTTTTTCATAATCATAATATATTTATTGCGAATCAAAGGTAAACAGATGACAGGTATAAAACTTTATTTAGTGAGATCAATTCCCATCTAGGACAAATAGTCATGTCATAAACAATGTTTGTCTATCTTTGATAGCGATCAAAATCGGTCTCAAACTGTCAATTATGACAGTTCAGTGACCACGCAAGCTCTGTCATTCTCATCTCAACAAGACCGAACGCGACAAAAGATACCTTACCTTAAGGTTTACCGATTGTTTTAGTTAGTCAGTAAAACGTGAACTTACAGACACTTCGCTAAAAAAATCATAAAAATAGCGACCCTTGTTACGACGCAACAAAGTGCAATTCAGCTCGCATTTAGCGCTTATCCCCTTACTTATGAAAGATGTTTAAAGTTGAACACTGGTTAAACAACGTCCTGTCTCTATTCGTCACTATCCACAAATAAAGACAGGTCGTTGTATAACTAGTGTTCAAGTTTAAATAATTCTATGTACTTGTTTGTGACGAAAATAAACATTTTCTATTCTATTCTATTCTAAACATCTTTCATTAGTAAGACCCTTAGTGCCTAGCGCTATATTCACCTAAACATTGGCTCTCTTTCTAACTCATAACTCTGTTGTTGTCTGGTATTATGTAGTTAGCGCCGCGGGGCGATACATCAGGCACGCTTGTCTCGGTATTGACACAAAACGTCGCGTTATGAATGACATTACCATAATGTTTAACTTATCTTTGCGATTGTACGATAGATTATACAATGCGGCTCAAGATAGGTGTTACATAATATTTGGTAAAGTCAAAAACTACTTTTCAATAAGATCAAACAACTCAGTTGTTTTTTTTTTTTTTGTTTTTTTTTCAATTTAACTCAGTATCAAATTATGTTACTTGACACATTTTCCTTAAAACGTTTATTTCCCTACATTTAAATTATGAGGGGGGGGGGGGGGGGATTAAGAAAGTGGTCCGCGATTTCAAAAAGTTTAAGAAGCTCTGGCTTAGATCCTATTTATTAAAAAAAAATTGTAAAACCAAAACAAATGGACTAAACAAAAATGTCTCTCATAAAATACGAATTATACTCGTCGATGTTACTTCTGTTTTGTTTTTGTTTTAATATGATTGTATTCCCTACGTCAACTGGTAATAGGCTTTATGGATCAAGGAAGTGTGTTCTCGACTGTACCTTTGTAAGATTTTCCGTTTGACGTTTGTTTGACGTTTCAAATTATTTCACGGTACAGAACAAAAATTATATCCTTCCGGGCCCAAGGCACAACTACTATGCTCAACTGATTGTGCCGTGGGTACTTTTGATTCCCTTCTACACAACTAGTTGGTCCGTTCCGGAAAAAATATGTACCTATGACCCAACTGACGAAAACTCGAATCCCTGGTTGTGCCGTGGGTTCTTTTGAGACACAACTGATTGATTCGTTGGGAAAAAAATGTACCTTTGGCCCAACTGACGAAAATTAGACGCAAATATGCAAATATTTCAAAATGACAGATGATGTCAAAAATGACAGATTATTTCAAGAATGACAGAATATGTCAAAATGACAGATGATGTCAAAAATTACAGATCATGTCAAAAATGACACTTTATGTCAAAGATGAATTTTTATGTCAAAAATGAGAGATCATGTCAAAAATAACACTTTATGTCAAAAATGACAGATTATGTCAAATTGACAGATTACAATAAATTGACAAATTATATTAAATTGACAGATTGGCCATTTATCTTTAAAACTACTTATCCTAGACTCTCCGTTCTCAGTTCCAGTGAAAGCCATTGATAAATCTTCATTTAAAGTGACAGCTGTCAAACTTCAAACGGGGAGTCTAGGACGAGTAGTTTGCGAGATATGGCAGTTTGAAGTTTAACAGCTGTCACTTTAAATGTAGATCTTGGTCATAGCTTTCATTTGAACCGAGAACGGGGAGTCTAGGTCGAGTAGTTTCCGAGATATGGCCGTTTGAAGTTTGACAGCTGTCACTTTAAATGAAGATCTATTCAATAGCTTTCACTGGAACTTAGAACGGAGAGTCTAGGATAACTGGTTTTTGAGATATGGCCAATCTGTCAATTTAATATAATCTGTCAATTTATATATCATCTGCATTTTGACATATTCTGTCATTCTTCACATAATCTGTCATTTTTGACATCATCTGTCATTTTGACATAAGTATACTGTCATTCTTGACATAATCTGTCATTTTTGACATAATCTGTCATTTTGACATATTCTGACATTCTTGACATAATCTGTCATTTTTGACATAATCTGTCATTTTGACATATTCTGTTTGTCTTGGTATAATCTGGCTTGAGAGAATTGAAGTAGTTGTACTATGGGGTATCAAAGTGGTTTCAGAATTCCCTACAACTCAACCAGGTGGGCATAGTAGTTGTGCAGAAGGTCTGGGTTGAGTCGCAGGGAACTCAGTTGTGTAGAAGGGAATCAAAAGTACCCACGGCACAATCAGTTGAGCATAGTAGTTGTGCCTTGGGCCCGGAAGGAATTATATTTGGCTGCTTTGTTTTTGAGACTACTTTATATCACACTAATATTATTAATGCGAAAGTTTGGATGGTTGGATGAATGGATGTTTGGATGGATGTATAATAATAACACAGGGGACAGTGACCAGTCTAGGTGAAAATGGGCTGAAATGATGATGATGAGATAAAAACTTATTATTTTCTAAATCTAAGCAAGTGCTTCAGTAAAAGGAGATAGTTATAAAACCGCAAAATAACCGCAAACCACAGTATAAAATAGTAAAACTTAATATAATATAGTAGGTTCTTTAGCCCTTGAACGAGCAGAGTCGGGTTACAAACCTGTCAACGACCAGAGGACAACCTGATATTCTATATTAGTAGATATTATAGTACTATTATTGTAGCTTTCTCGTGTGGTAACTACCCGGATAAAAAGTAGCCTATGAGTTATTTCAGGTCATAAACTATGTATGTTCCAAGTTTCAGCAAAATCCGTTCAGTAATTTTTGTGTGAAAGAGTAACAAACATCCATCCATCCTCACAAACTTTCCCGTTTATAATATTACTAGCTGCTGCCCGCGGCTTTCGCTCACGTGGTACCAGATTAAAAAGTAGCCTTATCCTATTCCCAGTCATAATCTAACTACATTTTTCAGCCAAATCGGTTCAGTGGTTGTCGAGTTATAGAGTAACAAACATACATCCATCCAAACATCCATCCATAAATCCAAACTTTCGTATTTATAATATTAGTGTGATTAATTCCGATAGTCGAACGTGCCTCGCGATGTTACCACATACACAAGTTTAAAAATAAAATTACAAATAAAATGTTTTAGATGTTAAAGTTTTTAGTAATAATTTAATGAGTCATGTACCTACACCTATACAGGGTGGAAAAAATGAATGGGCCCCGGAGGGAAACTACTTAAAATCCTTAAGATAAAGTATTTTACTTAAAGGAAACATTTCTTTATTTTTAAAAAGAAACAAAACTGCATTCATAGGTTTTCTAAAATTCGCTTGCCTCACCCAGAATCGAACCAGCTAAAAATTAAAAAAACAAACCTCGCTCTATTTAATACCACTAATCGATAGGATTAATGTCAGGATAAAATCTTTATATCACACATTTGGTTTCCATCCGATTCGATGATTTTCTTCGAAAAGTTGACGGTTTTTCAGCGAAGAAACGTTATTTTCCGAATTCGGAATAAATTCCGAGAAGGTCTATATCACACTACTGGATACCTCTCACCATTCCACTGTAGAGATAAATTGCAATTAAAGCCCTTATGTACTAAATATTAGATTTCATTGATTTTTTGAACGACAGACGAGTGTAAGACCTCATGTTTCTTTGAGAAGTTTTATATTTAGTATTGAATGTATCAACTAGTGGAATAAAATAGGAAGTGTTTAATTTTTGAATTTTTAGCTGGTTCGATTCCTAGGTGAAGCAAGCGAATTTTAGAAAATCTTTGAATGCAGTTATGTTTCTTTTTAAAAATAAAGGAATGTTTCCTTTAAGTAAAATACTGTATCTTAAGGATTTAAAGTAGTTTCCCTCCAGGGCCCATTCATTTTTTCCATCCTGTATATGACTAAATAAATTGTCACTAAAAATTGTCACCAAATTAACACAACAGAATCATCGCCAGAGTCCATTATAAAAACTTATTTTGCAATGAAAAATGAATCGTAAAACAATTGCCTTTAGAGTATTTAGTGTATTGCATTTACGTTGAAAAACCCTTTCAATATTATTTTAAATCCGCATCGAAAATCAAAATGTAACAATAAATCCGTGTAACATTTCATTTTAAATCATTTTCATAATTAACGAAGCATTTTAATGAATTAACTTTGACGAATTTAATACGATGAATGTTTGTGCGTCCTAAATAAATAAAATACAATGTATATTTTTTTATTTCCTTCTTTTCCCTTTGTGAAATTTTGTTTGAAATTGTACTTAAAAGTTTTGGATTGAAGAGATTACTGCAATAAGACTGTTAATTATTCTTTTTTAAGAAGTGTACAATTGGAAAAAACATACAGTCGACTTGAGAACCTCCTCCTTTTTTAAAGTCGGTTAAAAATCAAAGCGTTCATTTATCTAAGTACAGAAATATATTAAATTTAAGAAAAAGATCCTAACTCTTAATAAAGACAGTCAGTACCTACCTAGAGTCAAAATAAAGAAAAATACCTTGGCTCTGACTACCCGATTGTCTTTTCTTGTTATCTGAGCTTTTCGATATTTACCTACCTACAAATGCCATCTCAAAAAGTTTTTGCATAAGTACTTAAATATCCGAGCAAGTACCTAAAACTTATTACTTTATTTTATTTATGTTACAAATACTCAAAACATTAGTTTAGCTCGGGAGCCATAGATGTAAAGTTTCTAAACATATTTTATGTGAATAAAAACTAATAAAAACTACTTACCGACAGGTAAGGTCATTCCCACAATCCATGCGAGTTTATTTTTATCTACTCGTAAGTCTTGGATATTTTTAGTTAATTGTTACTTGACTTACAAAATATAAAACAAACAAAATTGAGCAAATTTATTCAAAAGCCCATTTCTTGAAGAGAATAAAAAATTAATAGATGCGAACCTCGTAAGTTTAGATTTCAACTTTCTTTGATACATGAGAACGTTCTCGGATCACGGAACAAAATATGGTTATCGAATTTCCACACTAAGATTTTTCCAATGTTCGCGGAGGAACAAAAATATCGTATTTACAAACTCAATTTCTATGGATTATCTATCTTGTGTAGCATCGAAAGGAAAGAAAATGGATCTATAAAGGTTTATTTTTGTGGTTTGTTTTCCCCCACTGAGTATTTTGACATTTTTCCTCTCTCCTTTATGGTGAGTATTTTAGTAAATATATGTAACAAATTGAACACGGAATTCCCAAGAATGTTACAATTATTTAGTTTCACGTCAGAAGCTTTCAAGAACCCAAATTTTATAAGTTATTACAAATAGTACCGACTCGCAACGCTTCCACGAAAAGCATCTTATGAATTGTATGTATAGTTTCTTACGTATGTTTCCATCTGACATTTGAGCGAGCTTTCCATGCTTACAAAGATAAATTTAGACCGCGCTAGAATTTAATTCGTTCTGCGTCATCGAAGGTGTTTTATCAAAAGGTTCATTTTGCTGAAAAAATATAAAATCTATCATCAATCTTCTTAAATCGAGGTCAATTAAAAAAAAGTTGAAATAACTCACGTTCACGCAATTTTCCGAATCGCACTGATTTTTATTTACATCCTTTGCACAGCACTGTTTCACATAATTTTGGCACCACTGTTTTTTTTTTCGGGAACCGCGCGGGATGGAGCGATGGGCGACACGTCCGACCGGTCGCGCGCTCCAGCCGAGACTGAGCCAGCCCCGGCGAGAAGTGGGTGGGGTGTGTGGGCATGGGGGTAGTTTGTGAGTGTGTGCGTGCTCTTCAGGTCACCAGAATTCGGTGAAGACAGTTTTGGAGTGGCATGCCCTATATCGGCTTCAGTTTCCGCGCTTTTTACGGATTTTCCATTTTTTTTCTCGAATTCTAGATTCTATTCTCTTATTAAACTGGAATTTCGAATAACTGGTTGTAATTTTCGAAGTTCGAGTGTAGAGATTGTTAGATCAGTGAATACAATGAAAAGTTTTGAGAAAGCTCGGTTCAGATTCTGAATGCGTGTGACGCAAGATTTATTTTTGATCGTCGAATTATACATTCCCGTTGCGTTATCCAAATGTCGAGTATTGACCTCTATTAGATGATTTATAAATACTTTCGCGGAACAAAAATAAGAACCGGATCTCTGTATCCATTGTAGACATTGTCTAGGTGCACGGTAGACATTGTCTTCAAAAATTGAAGATTTTTAGACAGTGTTCGAGGCACGTCATTAATTGTAATAAAAACACATTATTTTTTACAAAATGATTAAAAAAACATGATAGAGTAACCTACCATACGTAAACAAATTAAATTCTAAAACCAGTTTTTCAAACATTCAGTTCGTAGTAAACTAAATAGTAACTGGCCGATCGAGCTCTGAGGCATCATACTTTAAGTAAGTATGTAAGTTTGGTGATTATAGTGGCAGCGAACTGTTCTGATGATGAAATCAAAAGCTGTTTTACGGAACTCCTCATTGAAAACAACATTTAAAAGGCTCATTTGAATCACTCTCGATCGCGGTTACTGGAGCAAACGAAAAGACATTTCCAATGTCAAAATCCATCATTTATAATCGCATCATCGTTCAAACTCCAAAACAGAACAATTCAAACTGCCTATATCCAAACAGTACATCTACTGTACAGACAGTAGCTAGTAAGTACATCGCTTGTCAAGCCAGTCTGCAGTCTGCAAATGGATGCGTCAATCAAACACCCGATGCTCACTCTAATCGCTGTCAATGTAGCTTTGTCTATCGATATGTGCACTAGTGAAGCCCTATTTCACTAGGTCCTAGCTCCTAAGACGTTTCGAAGTGGTCCTAGTGGCACTACTGAATAAAATAATGATATTTGAGGTCATGTAGAGAGGATGAATAAAAGAAGATTGACGAAACAGGTATATAAGGCGAGTGTGAATGGGACCGTCGGAAGGGCACATTCCTGGACCAAATTAGCGAATTATTGGAAAAAGGCCAGGTCAAGATTACCCTAAAGCGACGAGCTTGCATGAAGAATATGATGAGAGTGAATGAAGCGAATGAAGTGTGTCAGGATCGTAGCAAGTCTAGATCTATGGTCTCTGCCTACCCCTATGATGGGAAACAGGCGTGAGTTTATGTATGTATGTATTTGAGTTTCATGTTTTAGTTTGAAGGCAGACTTGAGTATGTTGACGACCGCTGTGGCGTAGTGGGTGAATATAATTTCCCTTTGGTCCATTTTCGTTTATTTATTTAATCTTTCTATAAGAATAGGTACCTAAAATCTGTCAACTCGAAAAATTGATTCGTCATTTCCATAATTTTATAAGGGCCTCCAGACTCTCTGCGAGAACCCCCGAGAACACCCGAGAAGCGTGAGTGTGAAGAGCTTCTCGCCTTCTCGTTCTCTGGCTCGCCTGTTCTCCGATCGGTGTCGGTATTTTTGGCCGAGCCAAAGGATTTCTCGGGCGAGAAAAGAGAAGGGTCCTACACTCACGTTTTGTCTCATTGCAGATTAATGAGCGGCGGTGGGCAGACATCCATATTGTTTGTTTTTTTCGAGAATTTTCTTTCGTAAAAATATGGAATAATGAATAGAGTTGAAATTTATCGATTTTTTTCAATCTGAGCCTATTTTATGGGATGCTAAATATCGAAACTACTAAGATAAAAGTTTTTTATATTAAGTTTTTTTTTTTAACATTATTTTTAGTTACAACATTCACAAAGTTACAGTATGCAATGGCACACAGAGCCAAACCGGCTGCAGTTTCAAAATCAACGTCCATACCGGATAAGCAACAGATCACGACTGAGAACAATTGAGAGTGTGGATAGCTTGTTTGTTCTTCGCGAAGTCTCGGGCGAGACTTCTCGCCGAGCCTTCTCTCGAGAGTCTGGAGGCCCTATATCAATTCTCAGAACGATTTATCTGACGTTTAAAATTAAGGTCTATCACTCTATAAAATGCCAAAACTTTATAAAAACTAAAGAAATTCTAATCCAAAAACGATTACCTTCGACTTTTTATCTTTCACAGTCGAGCGCGCGCGCCCCCATCTGTGGCCCTTAGAGGTGTAGTCAGCTAGATGTGTAGCTTATAGGTATGAACTACAAAAAAAACGAATATCATTTCCTGCCAATGATTGCGGCCAGGGTGGACTGCCCCTATACAAGGCACTGTTGTGAGCGACACCTGGCCAGCAATCCAATTAGTTTTTAAGTACTTTTGTCTTTTGTCTATAAGTTATGCTCGAAATAAATGTATTTTTTTATTTTTTTATTTATTCAGTAGGACCACGAGGATCACTTTGAATCGTCTTAGAAGCTAGATGAATCTACTTCTGTTCTTTCGAGGCGGCTTAGTGCGCGAAAGCGCTTAGTCAGTCAATAAACAAAGTACCACGCCACTTTCTGCCTCGCACAATAGGCAATATGCGTCTGATTCAAAAGCGGGTTAAATGTATTTTATTATGAACATTGTTGCTTTAGAAGTATGTGTGTGTAATTATTTTTTAATATTAAACCATTTTCGATTAGAAATTAAATTTTAAAAATTGCAAAAAATAGTAGGAATTTCAAAATACTTGAAAAGGATGTGAAAGGATGTGACGTCACGAGTTCATAAGAAAAGTCAAGGACGAGTCAGATATGACGATCCATAGATAAGTTTTTTTTTTAATTTTCACAATTCCTAAACTCGAACTTATTGTTGTCACAGATTACTGTTGTACTTAGTATCAATTTGACGTCACACGTCAAAGTTCACAAATTGTTACTACAACAGTAATCTGTGACAACAATAATAATCGTGTTTCAGATGCGTGAAAATGTTGGTAAATTTCAAAAATTATTTTTGTTATAAAATTTTAGTATTTCGGCGCTGGAATTTTTATTACGGTTATTTGACGATATAACCTATCGTTTAAAACCATAAAAAAAATTGATGCATATTGCCTATTGCCTTGTGGAGGTCAAGACCAGAAACAGAGACAGGAGATCGTTGTCATTTAAACTGATGGTTCTCTGCAGGAAGGAACGACGATACTTGATCTTTGGTTCTCTATCTCCTGTCTCTGTCATGCGCCCCTACCAAACCTGTCTCTGGCTGGTTGCGATGTCCAATCTCGGTCTCCGGCGCAAACTAGCCGATACGACTTTGGGTTCAGGTTTTATAAAAAAATAATCCACATCGGTAATTATAAGTACCTACTTAATGTTGTCTTAACTATTTAGATTTAAGCGGATGGATCACCGAAAAGAAAGCTAGGCCCCATACCGTGTTAGTTGCCCTGATTCTTCACGGTGTTGGTCGCATAAGAACTGGAGTAGAATCAGCTTATCTCTTAAGATGATTCAAAGTGATCATAGTGGTCCCACTGAATAAATCATTTTTTAATATTGAATTTTTATACTCTGAAAAAATACCGAGAAACACAACAATCTCAAAACGAAATAAGAAAGATAAAAGCCACTGTTCATACCTATCCACTATCCCTAAAATAATACCTCCATGCACTAACGGTTGCCCGCCACCTGTCATGACAGGTGCCGTGAGACAGGAGGGTGCTGTCTCTGTCAGAGGTCAAACAGGTACACAATGTATCCCGACTGCGGTCAAGGAGGTGTATGTTGGTCAAATAAAATTAAAAAAAAAATACATACAGCCGAACATAGAACCTCCTCCTTTTTGGAAGTCGGTTAAAAACGAAATCGAAATTAATTGAAATACAACTGTCTGCATTCTGCAGTAGCTAGTTAGCATTGGCAGGTTGCACATTGATTCTTACAAAAGAAACCGGTATTCTGGTCATCATCATCACTTCAGCCGTTGGACGTCCACTGTTAGACATAGGCCTCCCTCAAAAATTTCCATGTGTTGCGGTTGGAAGCGGCCTGCATCCACCGCCGACCTGCAGTTTTTACAAGGTCGTCTGTCCATCTTGTCGGTGGACGTCCAACACTGCGCTTGCCGGTCCATGGCCTCAATTCGACTTTTCAGCTCCATCGGCCATAAGTTTTGCTTGCTATATGGCCTGCCCATTGCCACTTCAACGTGCTAATCCGTTTTACTATGTCGGTGACCAAGGTTTTTCTACTTAATACAAGAAAATATGAAAATATATTTGTATTCTATTAATCTTTGATCAGATAACATTTCTTTAACATAGTGAAACTAGAACATCAAAATAACGGCAAAACATAACTCATAATATATTTACGTCGAACGTAAATATACCAGAACGTCAATAGCGCGACCTTGCCCGCCACCCGTCATAATTTACGACGCCGTAAACGCTATGTTTATAATATTAGAGGAATAGAACAAACAAAAAAAGTTTTTATAAGAATCTAGACAAGATCTAAATATGAATAAAAACCTATAAATAGCTGATTAGTTAACTATAAATATACTGATTAAATTTCAATGTTAAGCACCACTTAAACTAAGTAGCATTTTAGTATTCGTGTGTTAGTAAAATCCTATTCTATGAAACGAGCAATATTTGTTTGTTTGTTTGTACCTACTCACGTTCTTGAAAACGGCTCAAAAAGATTTACCAGTGCAATGTGGTTCGTAATTTCACGCAATTTGTTGAGACTAAAGTGGCTGAATGGATAGGGTGACCGCCTTCCAGTCGAAGGCTGCAAGTTCGAATCTCAGTTACTGAAAGTTTTTTTTTTTTCTTTTTTAATTTAACCCTATTTGCACCCGAGCAGAGCTCGGTCGCCCTGATATTTTTATTTAATACGTTAGCACACATTTAACACTTATAAACATTTTGACCGGAATTCGAACCTCCCATCTTTAGATCGAGTGACACTATCTCAGTCGGCCAACAAGGCTCGTCTATTTCCCAAATTAATAGCTAAATTATTTGTAATATTTGAAACTTAATATTCTGTCTCGAACCAAATTGTAATGAATATTGATCGAATAAAGTTGTGAAGTTGCTAGTTTCTAAAGTTTATAATTTGATAGTGTGGTTGTAGCTGTGTTAGCTGGTCAATACAGTCAACAACAGAAGAAACTGGCCTTTACTAATAAATAAGGTAACTATAACTTATTTTGACTGGCCTATTAGCTCAGTCGGTAGTAGCTCTGCCTTCTGTGCTGTAGGTCATGGATTCGATTCCCACCCAGGATAGACATTTGTGTGATGAACATAGTAGATTTTTGTTCTGTGTCTGGGTGTTATAAAGTACTAGCAGCTGCCCGCGGCTTCGCTCGCGTGGTACCCGGATAAAAAGTAGCCTATGTTACTTTCCAGCCCTCCAACTATCTCTACACAAAAAATCACGTCAATCCGTCGCTCTGTTTTGACGTGAAAGCAGGACAAATAAACACACTTTCACATTTATAATATGGGTACGGATTCTATTCTTCTATATTTATCGAAATCGTTAGAGCCGGTTTTGAGAACGTGATTGCAAACAAACAAATAAATTTACAAATATTTCTCGTTTAATAGTATAGGATTAAACATCGCATAGGAGGGCGCCCAACAGCTCGCCACCCCTCACGGTCCATTAGTGCACTCACTCAAATCTGCATACATTTGCGAAAGTTAAAGAATATGGTAAAAAGCGATAATCACTGGCTGTCCAGAGCTGAATATTCATGGCATTGAGTTATCAAGTTGCCCGCGGTGCCCGGGCTTTAGTTGCTTCTTTTTAGCCGACTGCAGTGACGCGGGGGCTATGGTTTTTGTCTAATTCAAGTATTTATTCACAGTGAACATTAACATTCGAAGGTCGTGGGCTCGAATTCCGGCCGTGCATCGATGGATTTTTCATTTCGAAAAGTTAGTAGGTAATAATAACCTTATAATATAACACGAGCTCTAAACGGTGAAGGAAAACATCGTGAGGCAACCAGTTAGCTTTTTAATAGCATCGATGGGCTTGCAACTTGTCACGTATGGAATGTTAACTTCTGCAATATGTGGAAATGTACCTACTCCAGATGTGTTTGAACATACCTCTGACTACCCCCTTAGACATCTTCGAAAAAAACTTTAAATGCCTAAAAAGATCTGAAAGAATGTTTACCGCACCTTAGGGATACAGTCGTAATCATTTTAATTTCATTTCTTAATTTTTTAGATGTCGCTTTAATGTATGCCAATTTGAGCTTTACCGTGAACGAAATAAGAACGTTCACAAATTCGTCACTCCATCATCTTAAAATGCCAAATCTGGTTCTTTTGTCATTGTGTGATTAATAAGGCTGTGCGCATACGCCTCTCACTTCGTCGACCAATCAGAGGCGAGCGTTGATGTCTGTTGCGCCGTGATTGGCTGGTCCATTTTAAGGCTGGATATTTGCTACAATACAAGTTTGTGGGAATGAATTTTGGGTAATTATTGTTAAATAACCAAGAATATGTGATATTACCTACTTTGCGCTATTTTTGCGGCGAAATTAGAAACTAATTTTTACACGGGTAAATCTTTTTGTGTGAAAATGCCGAGAAAATGGATTTTCCCAGATAGGTATGTGACCTAGCTAGATCAGTTTTTCGCCCCCGTAAACCTCCGTACCTACTGCAAATTTCATCGAAATCGTTAGAGCCGTTTTCGAGAACGTGAGTAGGTACAAACAAAGAGAAACAAACAAATATTCAGTGGGACCTGAACTTTATAATCAAAGTTTATTGAACCTTACCCGACGATACTAAAAAAAGGGTTATTATGAGTTTTCACACGAATAGTTTTTACCCGCCGAGGAAACGAACGTGGATTCCTTTCACATTACAAATAGAAAGTTTCAATATTCGTTCAGTTTTTAAAAAACGGTGACCGCTTTATGACGGATGTACGGAACTAAATAAAATCAAAATCACCGTCAGCGCTGATAGGCGAGTGATCTTTATTACAATGAAATAAGGATACTGATTGTTTAGCAGAAATGGCTACGCTGATTGCTCTCGTCAGTGCTGGACAATCAGTATCCTTATTTCATTGTAATAAAGATCACTCACCTACCAGCGCTGACGGTGAGCGTGAGGCTAAAACTAGCCTAATAAGTTCGCATGGGTTACCCCGACTTACGTAGATGTCTGTAGTAAAGAAAGACATAGAAAACAACAACATTAACCCAGTGACGACCCAGAAAAGGCATCTTTGGAGAAGAAAGATTAGGAGAGCCGACCCCAAGTAAAGATGGGATAAGGCCAGAAGAAGAAGAAGAAGTTGATATGGGATACTGAACCACTCTAATGAAAGAGTTTTTAGGCTGCCTGAAGGCCTCCATCGTGGCTTAAACTTAAAAGTCAGGATCGACAATTTAACGTGCCCTCCGAAGCACGGAAGCGCTCAGCTGTCTTCTTCTTGAAACAGATTTACGTTTCCTATATAAGTACTTAGGTACCTAGTACCTACTTACTGAATTTTTTATCGTCATAATTATACAAATACAAATACAAATACATTTATTTACCAAAAGAGAATACAACACATACAAATATTACTGATGGTCCCCGCACTAGGGCGAGCCTGTATCGCGGGAGACCGAAAATCAAAAACGATTACCTACTACAATACAGAGAGGATAACACAAGACAAGGCAAACCATTAACCATTATGCTGTAGTTTTTTGTATATATTTTTAATTAAGAACAAAATGCACAGCTCGCTTAAAAGATATGCTAATACTTGCAAATAATCCTTGCAGCCAATAACGGATTTACATTTTTTACAATGTTTTATAACGTTAATAATTTCTTAGAAAACTAACGGTTGGAAATAGGATAGGATTGAGGGCATCATTATAACCGTTAAAAGAACCGTAAAAATAATGATATCTTATAACTAATACACATGTTGCTTGTTAAAACTTGTAGGCAACTTAAACGTGCGTATTCCACTCTACCATGTACCGTGGCTGAGACACGAGTTGTTTAAAGTGTAAGCCAGCTTGAATTCCCTTAATAACAACCTCTGTAGGCCCTCCTAAAACACAGAAGCATTTTTTTAATGGAAAAAATACATGGGATTTGTTGATTAGTTAGTTTTTTATTATTTTGATACAGAAATTGCTGAAAGTTGTTTATTTTACCCTTTCACGGATTTTATACGAAACTTTCGCCAAACAGCCCCATACTTGTTTTGGGAAGTCAAAGGTAAATAAACTGAAGACGACCCGCGGTCATAATTGGAAAACTTCTGCCTGTCTGAATATCCAATCCATATTTTCGCAAAATATTCCAGCCGTGGCGAAAAATGGAACTAAATGTATACGAATTTCGGATTTCACCAGGAAAGTGGCGCCAAACGGAAAATCGGAAAAGTGGGAGTCTGACAATGGCGTACTGAGGGTTCCGTTACGTATGCCAAATCGGATTAATACAAAATACCTTCACTACATCCCAACAGAAAATGCATTTTTAATGTGATGTAAATAAAAAAACACAACTTTCGTTTTTTCCTGCTTCTCACAGCATTAAGATCGTGATCGTGATCAAGATCGTGGCAGACAGACAGTCCGACAACCAAGTGATCATAAAAAGCGTTCCGTATTTTTCTTTTATTCTACTGAACCCTAAAAGTAGCCGGTTGTAATTCATATTTTGTTTACTGCTGGTAAGTAAGAGTTTTGATTGGGGTTGTTTGTTGGTTCAAAGACCACGTGTTTGTGTTTTAAGGTTTACCTTGTGGTAACGCGGAGTATTTCATTCGCTGACGTTTTCATTAATTAGTTTACATTACCAACTGTTTTAGTTGTAAAACCAATTAATTTCAATTTAATATGAAAATGTGTTTCTCACAACGTCACATTAAGTGAAATTCATGTTTATTACATTTTACATGGAAATAAACAAAAATACAGAAACTGTGAATTTTATTCAATTTGCAAAATTACAATTTAACGAAAAAGTATTACATAACAGTGACGGTTATAAAAAGCTTCGTTTGCAAACAATATTCTGTCAAAATTGATAGAAAAAAGTTGTTAGTAGTAAAAGTTGGCGCCCCAACATGGGGCAAAATTATTACATGAATTTCGTTACAACCTCTTAATTTTACCACTATATCATTTTCTTGTTTATGCAAAAGCAATTTACAGGTGTATGCAATAGACTACCTTGGCCAGATTTCCTTACAATCTGTAATAATACCATTGGCTCCTAGCTGCCGTCAAATCAATTAAATCAATTTCCGCAAGCTCCGACATTCTACGAAACCTCAAACCAACACAAATACCTAGCTACTAGGGATGTTAGACTCCACTCTAATTCTGACAAGTGGTTAAATAAAAAATTTAAAACTCTGACTCATTACCGGCCTTTACACTGTAAAGCTTTGACCGCGCATCTGGACTGAGTTAGATAGATCTGTGCAGTTTCTTGTTTGTATTTTGACCGAACTGTCAGCCATGTCGCATCTACACGCACGTTTCGGAGCGAGGGATGGAACGCCGCGTGCTGTTTCCCGCGTTCCGAACTTCACGTGTAAAGGCCGCTATTGTTGTAAGCTTAGCAATTTTCAGTGACGAACAGAACCTCAAGATCGTATCTTGAGGTTCTGTTCATCATTCCGAAGATCCTCATCAGATCCTCAAAAAGGATCACATTGGGGGTATAATGAAACAAAACGAAGACATGACTTTTACAATTTTCGCCAAAAAACCCCTGGACTTTATTGTATTTGGGAATATGTCTGACTACCCGGAGCTTCGGTTCCAATAACGCCTCTGCCTCTAATCGAGGCACTGTAACATCCCTACTACGAGTATGTACCATACTCTGTGGTCCTTTTTGATTCCAGAACCTACCGCATAATGTCTGTGACGTTTTATTGTTGTGGGAGAGCTTTGTTGTAATACAGCAGAGTTAAAGGAAATTATTTACCTACTCACCAATTTATGGAAATCGCATATAAATGCGAAAGTTTGGATGTTTGGACGGATGCACCTATGTTTGTTCCTTTATAGCTCAACAACCACTGAACCGATTTGGCTGAAATTTTAAAAATAGATAGATAATGACCGGGAATACGACATAAGCTACTTTTTATCCGGGTACCACGCGAGCGAAGCCGCGGGTGGAAGCTAGCTATAAAACACAAAATTTTTTAAAAACATGTCCAATTTTGACATTTATGTCAAACATTTTGACAACTGAAGCAAAAAGTCGATAAGCGCCATCTACGTTCTCAATCACATCGAATGACAATCGAATACACTGACACACAATCTAGTGGTGGCATCGACAATTCTTATTAGGCGCGGATGCGCTCACCATTAGAAGTAAGCTGGTTTGTATTCCAAAAATAGTAGCTTCTTTTAATTTATAATTATTGTTCATATTGGACATACAAAAAAATGCCTCTAGGCGGGAATCGAACCCACAACCTTCTGTGTTCCAGCCGGGCTTTTGGCATCTGCGCCACAATTAATGTAAGTTCGTAAGAGCTAGTAATAAAATTGACATACATTTTTATCATCGTAAACATCGGTGTCACTCCTACTTTCGGTCACTCTGTCCTATGAAAATTTAAACACGCAGCGAGCAGTAAAACCGCTATAAACCTCTTTTATGGCGCATTGTCTGTCTCGCTCGCACACAGAGATTAAAGTTTTATTTCATGTGTTTCAGGATATGAAGCTTTTTAATTGATGAGTATAAACGTCTTGAGGATCTGTAGACGGTTATCTCAGATTGTTCTCTATATTACGACTATTGCTATTTTATTGGGTTGAAGACATGGATCTTAGCCAATTTCAACTTTCTTTGAAGCGCTCGTGGCGGCTTATTCCATTATTCTCAATATATTTGCATTAATAAATTCAAAAAGTTTTATAATGATCCCACTGAGATCACGAGAGTGGGAGCATAATGGAAGAAGCCCTCGCGGCGTAGCTTGCTGAGACGTTCTTGATTGATCGTTGAAGTTAAGCAACGTTGTGCGCGGTCACAATTTGGATGGGTGATCGCAAGTGGCGTTATGAGCTGACCACTTCCGTGCTTCGGAGGGCGTTAAATTTTCTGTACCAGCTATTAAGTCGTTAAGCCATGACGGAGGCCTTTAGGCGGCCTAAAAACTCCGTCACCAGAGTTGGCCACTTTCTCATACGAACTTACTTCAACTTTCTTTATTGTGGGGAATTTCATTTTGAATCTGGCAACTTCTCCACCAACTCTCGGTTCGCGTTTGTATGAATGGATACAAACGTGATGCAAACACGCTGCTCAAAAGCGCGCTTCAGAAAACATCGTGTGCCCCCTCTCTTAGTGTGGCAAAACTAAAGGCCAAAAATCATTTTGGTTATTTTTAATTCATATAAGTACTTACAAACGCAAACATCAAAAAAACTAATAAAACATATTTTTAATTCGCTCGATAAATCCTCTCACAGAAGAGAGGTATAGAATAGATACCTTTCCAATCGCTCCAACCCTTTCAATAAAAACCTACTCACACTTGACTGCTCCCCAACCCTTCACCGGTCAAGCATTAAACAATAAGACAGCCGCTTTAAGGGCCGGTGCGTCTTTGAGCTGTGTTTCACTGTAATTATTAAAGAGCCGCGTTGGCCGAGTTGGTTAGTACCTCGACTTCCGATCCGAAGGTCGTGGGTTCGAATCCTGAATTCATCAATGGATTTTTTCGAAAAAAAAAAAATATGCGCATTAACACAAGCTCTAAACGGTGCAAGAAAACATCGTGAGGAAACCCGCAGCTTAAGTCAGCTACGTATCGAGCATGTCTTTCCTGTGGAAATGGCCGGTTAAGCTGAGAGGATGGTTTAGGTGCTACAAGCCTACTCCATCTCAAACAATGTCCCAGGCACTACAGTGTCCCGATAGCGTAGGTATAACTCATTTCCTGCCACATTTCCCGGTGCTCTCCGAAGAAAAGGGCCGCGGTTCAGCCTGCTGCCGGAGCACTTGGGCAGTCATTGCGTTATGTGTAGGCGTAGACTTCTTCCTACCGATGTTTAAAGGTAGACGCACACCTAACCACGCCGAACGCGCTGAACGAATCGAATTTTAGAATTATTTATATGAAATCGTATGAAACCTCGCACACCTGTCCGAATGTGCACCCCTAGCCATATTACACTATCTATCGTCGCTTTAGAATAGAAACACTTCAAAATGTATAGGATTTGACGTTTCAAGTAGATGAGTCACGTGGTCAGAACGTCAATTCGTCATCGTCAAATCGGCCCCTGGGGCCCTAGCCATATTACACGATCTATCGTCGCTGTAGAACGATCTATCGTCGCGATAGAATAGAACACTTCAAAATGTATAGGAATTGACGTTCGGACCACGTGACTCATCTACTTGAAACGTTAAATCCTATACATTTTGAAGTGTTCCATTCTACAGCGACGATAGATAGTGTAATATGGCTAGTGGCTAGGGGGGCTGGGCCTCTAGCCAAGTGGCATCAATCTTTTCTATTCTACAATTCGCTTCGCTATCGCCGATGTTTCATTGGTGGAAGACCACGTGACCTTACGTTCGACCTTGGTTCGACCAATGAAAACCTCACGTTCGAGTGTTAGCGAAGTTAGAAATCGAATCGCTTCATAGCAAAGGCCGGTTGGCTAGGCCCTCAGGCAGTATTTCGAGAATTCCGCGCGTTTGGCTTGTTCGGCGTGGGTAAGTGTGCGGCCACTATAAATCATCTACAATACAGCGCCATCTATCTCCAAACTAAAGGAAACAAAAGCAATAATCATTCTAGTCATACATCATGAGATGACAGTTAACTATAGTTCTACGAATAGCTCTCGCAGATTCTATGAGCTCCTAGATTCTAGATCAGATGATTCGGCTAAAAATTTAATGACCAATGTTAAGTGTAATCGTCTGCCACTGCAAGAGGGTCATTTGTGGAGGTGGTGGAGTTTTTTCATGGACATTCAGTAATTAACATTAACTAAACATGACATATCAATTTTTTTTAGTGACGTTATTAATAATCCTATTTAATTCAATTTGTTTTGTGGGATTTAATGAATGATTGTTTGATTTATTTATTTATATTATTGACTCTCCACTGGAGCTTGACTAAGTATATTATATTTAAAAGGATAAATCACCGAAAATAAAGCTAGGTCGCGAAGGAACAGGAGTAGAAGCACCTAGTTCTACGCCCCACTGAATAAATGATTTTTCCTTGGTCAGTTAGTATCTGAATAGGCCTCAGCCGAACCGTGCGGTTCATGATCGGTGGGTTGAAGTGAAGCGGGTATGACATGACGTGACGCGTGACGTAACAGACGGACGGACAGCCCGCTTTGTACTAGGCCTGACTACCCCCTGTTAGAGCCGTATAATTACTTACTGGTATCGAAGTAAGATGGCCATAGATGGATAGACTGTTTGGAAATAAAAATAGAAAATTTTAGTGTCCAAAACCAAGCTTGTGTTTTTTAGATGTTTAAATAAAATATCTGGGCAACCGAGCTCCTCTCGGGTGCAAGTAGAGAAAAATTAAAAAGAAAAAAGAACAAAAAAAAACATATAAAAAAGAATGGCTGAGATTCGAACTCGCGACTTTCGATTTAAAAGCGGATATCCGACCACTCGCCCAATTTTATATCAACGAGTCACTTGAAATTACGAACCACATTGCATTGGTAAATCTTTTTGCGTGAAAAATGTGAAAATGCCGAGAAAACGAATTTTCTTAGATATGAGACCTAGCTAGATCGGTTTTTCGCCCCTTTCATTGTAATCGTTAGAGCCGTTTTCGAGATCGTCAGTACAGACAAACAAACAAACAAATATTGCTCGTTTAATATAATAGGACAGACATTTGGCACTCATTTTTATTGAAATTGTAGCTACAGTAAGTATAAAGAATTAAAAAAAAAGTATTCTAGACTAGACAATTGACTAGGCAGTAATTTGGTGCCTAGGTACCAAAATTGTCTAGATACTTAGTGTGTAGGTATAGTGTTAGTGTGTGAGGTACTGAACCGCACTGGCGATCACTGTTTAATTATTGAAATGCGTAGAGACGGGTGCTTGTCGATAGAAAATGAAAAAAAAATATATATATACTTACTCAATACTGTATCCCCAAGGTGCGGTAGACATTCTCTCAGATCTTTAAACATTCAAGATCCTTTGAAGATGTCTAGGGGGTAGTCAGAGGTATGTTCAAAGATATTTTTTGTACATCCGCATGCCCACATTTTGCAGAAGTTACATTGTATTGCGACCGTGACAGATTGCAAGCATGTCGACTCTATTAGAAAACTAACTGGTTTCCTTCACCGTTTTTCTTCACCGTTAAGAGCTCGTGTTAATGCGCATATAAGATTTTTCGAAACGAAAAATTCACTGATACAGCCGGGTTCGAACCCACGACTGAAGTATAGATAGATAATGATCGGAAATAGGACAAAGGCCGGAAAATGCATTGCAATTTATCCCGGAAAATGCACGGTTCCTGTACCTAAGGGAAAAAAAATTGTAGTCCATGCGGGCGAAACCGCGGGCGTCCGCTGTTAGGAACATAATTATAACAATGGCAATAAATCATAAATCATTTATTGTTTGTGAACCTAGGTTACAGTGGTGATTAGATAGTATTTAGATCTCTAGATTCTGGCGGTTGGCCATACAAACATTTTACAGAAGTCACAAAATTTCACAACGATTGATGACAAGTAAGTAAGTCAGTTATTATTATTTATACAAAATTTATTTATTTATTTATTTATTTATTTATTTACCACCACATAATTATAACTATTTTTACAGGCTTTACCTAATGCAATAGTTGTGATAAAGATAAAGAGAATAAAGTAAAAAACAAACATTAGATAATTTAAATTAATGGTAATATGAATGGTAATCGATAACGTTAGAAGAATCGATAAGTTATCCAGTATCCCAACCCTAGTGATGCACAAAATGCTGCGTCGCAAATAACGACAGACAAATAACGCCAATGGCACAAAACTAAATAAGGGTAGTACACACACCAATCACCACACTTACACTTATATTGTAGGTATATCAAAATCGTTTCCACAAAACTTTTATTTAATTTTAGGTACCTACATACAAATTTTTGTTGTTTTTTGCTCTGTTCTCTATCTTTTGTGTGTTGTAAATCAACTATACTTAAATCTATGCTGTTTTAAATTCATATTCTACTAGCATTATTTGTCTTTGACTGTACCAAAACACCCAACTCTGAAAGTGGTACCAGTTGCAGAACGAAAAACTAAAAATATTATTTTTAAGTTTCCCAACTCTACCACCTGGTACAAGAATTTTCAGTTTGAAATTAGAACTACTCATTCTATTCTATTCTATTTTAATTATGGCCATTGTCAAAGGACCCTGAATGGAAAAAAAAAAAGTCAAAATCTAAGTTTACATTGAATGCAACCTCTTTTGCACAAGTCCAAAACTTCTTTTTAAAACAAAATACTACCACCATTTCCGCAATCTAAAATCAACTTTAACGTCCATCGTATACCTTATCGTATAAGTTTCAATATTGCTTAATAATATTTAATCTGTACCTGTCTAATAGTTGTCGGTATAATGCCAGTAACAGTATTAGTAATGGCCGTCAGTCGATTTAATATTCAAAATGATATTATAAGATGTCAGAGGGTTTAAAATGGACGATATGCAATTCCTTTTATGAATCAGATTAATTTTAAATAACGTGTGCATTTATCAGCTATGGTGATTTGAATTTGTTCTATATTGTCATAGATATATGAAACGTTGGCCTTGGCTGAGGGGATTAGTACGTATGTACGTGGGTTCGAATTCTGGCCGTGCATCAATGGAATTTTCGTTTTGAAAAATTTATATGCGTATTAACAGGAGCTCTAAACGGTGAAGGAAAGCATCGTGAGGAAATCTGCAGCTTAGTCAGTCCCACACGTATTGACCATGACCATGTCTTTCCTGTGGATATGTCTGGTTAAGCTGAGAGGATGGTTTAGGTGCTAAAAGCCTACTCCATCTCAACATTGTTCACTACAGTGCCCCGTGTAAGTGTAGGCAAATATTGCCTCCTGACACTGTGTAAATCATCTAGTAAAGATGTAAAGGCCTAAGGCTGGTTTTTACCCGGCTGACTGTCAAGTCAGACAGGGACCATATATATAGATATGTAGATCGCGCGTTTCTATGTATGTTCGTGGGTATGTAAGTAATATTCTTTATTACCACGTTACTCCTAAACGGCTGGATGGATTTTGATGAATGAGGTATCGTTAGAATCGTCTCCATCTCGATTGTGCTCTAGGATACTTTTTATTTCGATAAATCAAATAGTGCGGCTAGAAAATGCAACAATGTGTGAATTTTCAAAATGAAAATCACGCCATCATATCAAAATCCATGTCAAAATCAAGAGGTTGGTGGACTGATATCAAATATATTTTTTTTTAAATCTAACATGACATCTTCGAAGACTAAATCGAGTCTCAAAATTTTTGAAAATCTATTTTTCGCCTTAAACAGAATTGCTAAACAAAATGCATACTAAAACTTTATATTTAGTCACACGCAACGTTTAGAATAAACTGCATCGGAATTGGTTCAGCCATTTAGGAGATATCTCATATTTAAGAAATATCTTACACGCTTTTAATTTTACACACAGAGCCATCTGTGTGTCAACTGTCACAACAACGTTTAGGAAAATGCGCACGGCATCGAACCCTAGATACCTACCTATTAATAAAATTGTAATTTAATTTTGTGATTGATAAGATAATGCTGTTTCCAACTTTTCAGTTCAGCCGGGTTTTTTTATTTTTGAATAAATTGCTTGTTGTCTCACGCCGACGGCACGCGTACCGTCGGCGCTGATAGGCGAGTGATCTTTATTACAATGAAATAGGGATACTGATTGTTCAGCACTGACGAGTGCAATCAGCGTTGCCATTTTTGCTAAACAATCAGTATCCTTATTTCAATGTAATAAAGATCACTCGTCTATCAGCGCCGACGGTACGCGTGACACTAAAACCAGCCTAAGTATAAATTTTTAAATCAGTTTCACGTTCGATGGTCTAAATAAAGCATTTACCAAATTTCGGTATATTTGCGTGTCGTACCCCATTTGTGTCCATTAATTGTTAATAACGTATCGTTTGACGCGAGTTTGATTCAAATTAGCTTTACATTAAATTCAGACTACCTGCATATTTAACTAAAGTAATTGAATAGCGATGGATAATAAACTTTGATTGAATAATTTAATAATGTAATGTGCGCTGAGTGAGATTATATGCTTGACCTTTGATCCAAAATATCCCACTGGAAAAGTACCGCCTTACAGAATCATCATCATCATTATCATCTCAGCCGTTGGACGTCTACTGTTGGACATAGGCCTCCCTCAAAAGTTTCCATGTGTTACGGTTGGAAGCGGCCTTCATCCACCGCCTTACAGAATATCGCAGTCAAATAACATCATTCTTCTCTAATGGTGTTGTGTTCTTGCAATGAGTAAGGTTGCCAGAGCTCTGCGAGGTAGCGCCCAACTGGTGGAGCAGTCTTGTCCATTGTGTTGTCGGCGCAGTGATTCCTCGGGTCAGCAGCGCGAGCGTGACTCCTCTGGTGCCCAGCGTAGCTAAAATGGTCGCTAATGCAGATTCACAAATGATTTGCGTCGAGATTCTCGTATTAGAAATCACAAAGTTGACAATTCCGTACCGGCAATATCATCTTATTGTTTGACAGTTTTGTGGCGAATCGTAAAACAAAATTGGCACCTATGAATTGGAATTGCACTAAGTGTCAATCAAATATTATTTATGTTTAATAATGATAATAAAACATACTAAATACTTACTTAAAAACCAAATACTTATTTACAGAGTATTAGTAGTAATAATACGATGCAATATTAAATGAAAACCAACCGGGTTATTTTTTTTCGTGTGGCAATTTAAGGCCTAGCATGTGATTCTGCTGTGAATTGAATTGCGTACAATTCAGCTAACATTCGACGGTAATTAAAGATGAAATGCTTTAGCAATATCAATACAAATCACCCGTGAATCATATTATTGTGAATCTGCATTAGCGACCATTTTAGCTCTGCTGGTGTCTTCTCATGCAAAAATTCCCAGAAAACTGAAAATTGGCATGAATGTTTAAAAACAGTTTGTTGACAATGGTGTTCTTGCCATTGTCAACAAACTGTGAAAAGTCCCCATCGATCCCATGTATGCTAAACTTTTTATTCAAGGTCAAAGTTGGTCGCTGCATTTTGCTTCTGAAAGGCGACTAAATCGCCGATCGACGATGCTAAAAGTAGCATAATATCTGCTAGAACCCTTAAAACTACGATATGTATAATGTAGTTTGTAATTTTTCCTTTGATCTTTAGTTTAAATTTTATAATTTTAAGTTTTTCTTTTATTAAACGAACTGATTTTATAAAAATTTGGAGTTGGTATCACTCACAAAATCCCATTTGAAAACTAAAATTACCATTTCAACCAGACCCCAGCGCTTTGAGGAACTTTTTCAATCAACTTTTGCTGAAGACTGTACCTGTGCTTAAGTTACTCAAGTTACGAGTATCTACTTAAGTTCTGGTTATTTCAAAGTTTTATTTATGAACTGTCTTTTTTACGACCTATGTGGTGCAGTGGGTGAAGGCCTGCCTTAGGCTGCGTTTCCACCAGAGATGCGCGAGGATGCGTATCGCGTAGCGAGGGATGTGTTTGTAAAGAACCAATAGAATCGCTTCATTTACCTCGCCTCGGTCAGCACAGCTCGTAACGCGAACACATTCACACATCCCTCGCAACACATCCCTCGCACACATCCCTCGTACACATTCCTCGCACACATCCCTCGCTTGTTTTGTATGCGCAAAAATCTAGCTCCACTGATCCGTTTCCACCAGAGCTGTGCTGACCGAGGCGAGGTAAATGAAGCGATTATATCGGTTCTTTACAAACACATCCCTCTCTACGCATCCTCGCACATCTCTGGTGGAAACGCAGCCTTAGGCTAATCGCAAACCTATCCGTGCCGAATTCTCGAAGTACTGCTAGTTTCGAAGTTAGTAAGTAAGTACATAAGTATAGTAAGTTAGTTTAGTTTGGGCAGATGTGCGAGGTTTCATAAAATAGGCATGATGACTAATTTTCAAAATCTCTTCTATGATATTCAGAAGTATCTATTATGTCTAAAATATATCATATTTCTGTAGAAAATTAAGGTTTTTGTGCAATAAAAGTACATTTAAATTTTAATTTTCAAATTCACGCCAAAACGCTCGCCGGTGTCATGGCGTCTGTTTTTACGTCACGGCTCGGTATATCAACCAGTGATGACAACTTAGCTACATAGAAACAAAATGACATTTACCGAGACGTGACGTAATTCGCTCTGATGGGTGTTTTAGCTATCATGGCGGATTGTTGTATTTTGTAGATTTATTTTAACAAATTTATTAATCTCGACATTAATAAGAGAATAAATACATTTTTCAAAATCTTTGAAACCTATTTCATTAGATCAGATAAATATTTTGGCGAGACTTGACTACTGTCATCATGCCTATTTAATATCTCTCTGCAGTCGACCCCTCATGACTGAGGATCGTGGTCATCATCGGTCTGCATCTAGATTGGATGATCTGTCTCCATCGGCTTCTGTTCATCTCTCACAACGTTGTGGAACCTGACGGCTGATGACTCTTTGATTTGATCCGTCCATCGAGCTGGGGATCGACCACGCGAGCGTTTGCCGTCTGTGTTCCCAACCACGATGAGTTTCTCCAAGCTGTCATCGCCTTTAATATAAAGAGTTCTTAAATTAAATTCGTTCGCGGCGCGTTTGGCGCGGATAGGTGTGCGGTCACCTTTAAGGCAGGAGGTTGTGGGTTCAATCTCCACCACGGGCAAATGTTTGTATGATCTGCAAATATTTGTGTCGGTTCTGGGTGTTTTCTATGATAATTGAAGTAAGATTTAATGGATGCGATGCGGTGTGGGTGTGGACTTGACACGTCAGCTACAACCTTAAGGCTGGTTTTACTGTCACGCGTACCTACTGTCGGCGCTGATAGGCAAGTGATCTTTATTACAATTAAATAAGGATACTGATTGTTTAGCAGAAATGGCTACGCTGATTGCTCTCGTCAGTGCTGGACAATCAGTATCCTTATTTCATTGTAATAAAGGTCACTCGCCTATCAGCGCCGACGGTACGCGTGACACTAAAACCAGCCTAAGTCATGACTAACAATTAATTATGTTGTTGATAATGATGGTTACCTTCATGTATCAAAGAACAAAATCATTAACCTATACTTAAGTTAACAAACAAAGCTCTTTGATTCTTGATTCTTGATTATATTCCCAAATTACGTTGCTTTGTTCCGTCCAAGGAAACAATGGTTTCGACGTTTTTAAAATCGAACCTTTTATAACTGCGGTCACACAAAACGCAGGAACTGAATTTTTAATCATTTAATCATAGGTCAAACATTGTATGTACCAAAGTCAAAAATGTTTTATTAATTTAGATAGAAAATACTTTGATTTACAAACAAACAATAACAATATTTAATTAGTATGGAATATTTTCTTAAGAGCTAGGTCCTCTTAAATTTCTAAACTCCAGTGGGGAGCCAGTCGAACAATTTGATACTCGCAGTGGCGGATTATCCTTAAGGCAAACTAGGCAACTGCCTAGGGGCGCGAGGTTACAGAGGGGCGCGCAACTCCAGGCGCAGGCCAGACAGAAGAAACGTAAGGGAGTGTCCACATTGCGTTTTCTGCAGCGCGTTTTTGAGCTGCGCGTTTGTATCGATACAAACGCGCGTTCGCAACGCGTATTTTTCCATACAAAAGCGAACCGGGAGGGGCTGCGCGGGGGGCTGCGCGTTCGCATCGCGTTCGAATCGCGTTTGTATCGATACAAACGCGCTGCAAAAAACGCAATGTGGACACTCCCTAAGACGAGGACGCGTCGCGGACAGGGCGCCAGCGAACAGCGTCGCGCCCGCGCCCCGTCTCTTCTGTATATTTTGCGTCGCGACGCTTCTAGGTATAGATTTTGTATGAAAGGGACGCGAAAGAGACAAATGTCCGCGCCCCTTCTGCGTCTTACGTCTTTTCTGTGTGTCCAGCGCCCTACGTCACCCTATTCGATTCAAAAGACAGAAAATTTACGATGTTGGAGGTGCGGGCCGCGGGGGCGCCCCGTATGGCGGCGGTCGGGGCGGCGCGGAGGGCGCGAGTCAGTCGTGACACAGGTGGTCGTGAGCCGTGTGACAGGGATGATAATCGCGTCGCGATCATAGACGTACGTACGATCTGGCGATTTTTTGGATCGATCGAAAGTCAAAATCAAATCAAAATCAAATATCATTTATTCAGTAGGACCGTTATGACCACTTTGAATCGTCTTAAGAGCTAGGTGATTCTACTCCTGTTCTTTCGCGACCAACACCGTGAAGAATCAGGGCAACAAACACGGTATGGGGCCTAGCTTTCTTTTCGGTGATCCATCCGCTTAAAATCTAAATAGTCAAGTTCCAGTGTGGAGCCAGTCGAACAATGTGAGTCTCGTCAAAGTCGTCAAAAGAAAAAAAGGAGGATTAATACATCAACAAAACTTCGCCCGGCATCACACGCTACACTTGGCTAACTTAGGTGGTACCTAGCAGTTACCTACTTGAAAATAATTATAAAACTAAGCAAGATAGTAAAGACATTGCACAGTACACATCAGCTGTCGAGGGGCAGAGCGGCATCAGGCCACGCGACTTTATCATTAATATAATTATCAAGAGAATAGTACGCTTTCTTAACAAGATTATTCTTTATGTATGTTTTAAATCTGCGAATGGGAAGTTTTGTTGCGTTTTCTGGAAGTTTATTATAAAAGAGTACAGTATTTCCCATAAAAGAACCATTTACTTTTTCTAGTCTAGTCATTACTTTTTCCAGCGGATCGATTGAATTTAATCAGTTATAGCCGGATAGAAACAAACCGACAAGCACTGAGCCTTTTCTTTGAGCACCGCAAACAAAATCAAGTGTCACATTGTTAAGTTTAAGTTTAAGCAATTGTCTAAAAAAAAATCTGCTCGCTTCGCTCGCATTTCACTTCATAAGTAGGTATGTTGCGAATAAAGTGAGTTATGTCTGACCACAGAATGAGAACCGACAAGCATCGAGCTTTATCTTTGATCACCGCAAACAAAATCAAGGGCCACATGTTGCATTTATCTTAAAAAAAATATGCTCGCTTCGCTCGCATTTAACTTCATGTTCTGATGTAAGTAGAAATATTGCGAGTAAAGTGAGTAATGTCTAACCACAGAATAAGAACCGACAAGCAGCGAGCTTTTTCTTTGATCATCAGAAACAAAAAAATTGCCTCGTTGCTCTTAAAAAAAAACTGCTCGCTTCGCTCGCATTTAACTTCATATTATAAGTAGATATATTGCGAGTAAAAATGAGTTATCTCTGACCACAGCATAAGAACTGACAAACAGGGAGCTTTTTCTTTGATCAGTGATCACTGAAAACTAAATAAAGTGCCACATGTTGAATTTGTCTTAAAAAAATCTGCTCGCTTCGCTCGCATTTAACTTCATTATTATGAGTAAATTTTATATTGTGAGTGATTTTAAATTGTGACAAGCATCGAGCTTTTTCTTTGTACCTACATCGAAAACAAAATCAAGTGCCACATGTTGCACTTGTCTTACAAAAATTCGGTAGATTGACATTTTTTCAGCACTTATTAGGTGCAGGCCAGATAGAAGAGACGGGGCGCAGACATTTGTCTTTTCCACGTCCCTTTCATACAAAATGTGACGGCGCCCCGTCTCTTGTTTTGCGGCGCGACGCTTCTATACATTTTCTATGAAAGGGACGCGGAAGAGACATAAATGTCTGCGACGCGTCCTCGTCCTACGTCTTTTCTGTATGTCCCGCGCCTTAGACATTCTAGAATTCTAGATCCATTGCAAATGTCTCCTTAGGTGGTCAGAGCAGAGCTACCCCCTTGGGTAGTCAGAGGTTTGTCCAAATACGGTATTTGATGGTTTTTGTTACCAGAGGGGCGCCTATGAGGAGCTTGCCTAGGGCGCTCTTGAAGCTTAATCCGCCCCTGGATACTCGTCAAAGTAAGCAAAAGAGTTTGTGCAGTTTAGATAAACTTATGGGATGTAATCCATTTCTTTTGCACACTGATGGATTTTTACATTGTGTGACACAATAAAATAGTAAACTGTGTCAAATAGGATATTTTTTTTTAATTTGTTTTTGGATAAAAAAAAGTGAGTAGGTAGGTACAGTCGGGATTATTGTTATTTTCTTACCAAAAACAATCTTTTAGTATGAATAAAGGTTCTATTCGCTTTCTAACCCGCAAGCGATATAATTTCTTTGTATTTCAAAAAATCCAATTTACTAGCCTATTATCAAAACATTCGATAAAGGGAAATGGGCAGTTTTGGCCTCTTACAATAATAGCTAGCTTTTGTATGTTCGAAATTAAAAGATTTCTGCTTTCACGCGTATAAGTCATCAAACCAGAGATATCATATTTTTTGTAATATGTTATTACTAGCGGACGCCTTCGGGTTTACCACCATGGACTAAATTTTTTTAATCCCACGGGAACCGTGCATTTTTCGGGGTAAAAAGAAGCCTCTGTGTTATTCCAGGTCATAAACTATAACTATGCATAAGTATTCCAAGTTTCAGCCAAATCCATTCAGTAGATTTTGCATGATTGAGTAAAAAACATATTTGTATTTTGTAAAGTTATGTAAAGTAGGCCTTTGCCCAGCATTGGGACACTCACAGCTAATAATAATAATATGGTAAATATGTATAACATGATACATAAAAACGATTTTTGTATCAATTGAAGTCGAAAGTTTAAATGTGCAAATTCAGCCCAATCTCCTTTCCGGGGAGTACCCTATTAAATCAAACCTTCCCGAATTAAAAACAAAAGGTATTAACCCATTGAATTTCGGACGATAAATTAAACAGAGGCTTTTTTTATTCCTGCGCGGACAGTCGCGATAAATGTTGTGGAAACCATTGCTGTTTTTAAATTAAATTTATAATACATAAAATCATGCCTCTTTCCTGTAGAGGTTAGCAGAGACCACGGTGTGATGATAATAAAATACTTATAAATAAAGTAACAAGTAGCTAAATTAAAAATTAAAAAAAACTGACTTCAATTTTATGAGCAATTTTCTGCACTCTCGAGGTTCATTTCTGTTCATAACTCCGAAGATCCTCAACAAATCCTTACCAAACTTTTGTGGCACCAATCGGAAAAAACACAAAAAATAATTTTCCAAATCGGTATAAGCGTCTTCGAGTAATCGGTGAACATACATAAAAAAACCCGCAACCTCTTGCATCTCAGGCGGACCTTAACCACTGCGCTACAAAGGTCGTATTTGTATGATCTTTAACAATAGTTTTAAGTTTTTTGGTCATTTTGGTAATGGAACGATTTACATCTAGGTTTTAAATGTCTTTTTAAAAACTTTCCCAAGTATTCATAATAATCCTACTATCCTACTATCCTACTAATATTATAAAGTCGAAAGTCCGTGTGTGTGTGAATGTTTGTTACCACGTATCTCCATAACTACTAAACCAATTTTGATGAAATTTGAAATGCAGATAGATAATAACCGGGAATAGGACTAGGCTACTTTTTATCTCGAAAAATTGCACGGTTCCCGTGGGATAAGAAAAATAGTAGTCCACGCGGGCGAAGCCGCGGGCGTCCGTCCGCTAGTTTGTCAATAAACCTTTAGAGAATGTTTTTTTTTTCTTGACACAGAGATGACAACAGATTTAGCAGACGATTGAGCTCTAGCAAGCCTATTATGAATAACAGAATAAGAGCAATGAGGAAGTCAGTAGATGTCATACTGGTGGAGACATCACATTCAATAAGTTGAAGTGATCATTCAATAAACAGCAAATACGCGAAAATTATATTTAATTGAGTAGGTGCTGGAAGTTAAGGGGCTGTTTTGAGAGAACAAACGTGCGTTACATAACCTGTTTAGAGTTAAGTTGGCGGTTCGCGCCACAGACCGGAGCTGCAGGCTGATTGTCTAACTTGTCGCAATCTTCAAATTGGTCTCAAACTGTCAAAATGATTACGTAGGCATCTTTTCTCGCGGCTGGGCGCAAACGTTCGGATTCCGGATTAGGTTTCCTGATCAGGATTTCAGATTCGGAATTTACGCAGACGTTCAATTTTAATTTGTATGACCCGTCCGCACGGTTTGTTTTCGAAATGAATGTCAAGATTTTTCCGTTCGGAAAATATACAAACGTGTGCGGCATGTAGAACAAATTGTATTAAATGCGTGCATTCCAGAGGAAAACGAATTCAGAAACCGAATCAGTAAACCGAACGTCTGCGGCAGGCCTTAGATCTCGTTGAGCTGAGTGACAGAGTTACTTGAGTGGTTTGGAAGGGTATACTTCCCGATCAGTGCCATAAAAAATTGGTGAGATGAGGATCTTCGGAGTTATGAATAGAAGTAAATGCACCTCGGAAGCGCAGAAAATTGCCCAGCTTAACATTAAAGCTCCGTTGGTTTTTTTTTTTTTTTTTTAATTATCAACTAGGTAAAGTATCCATTCATTTGGTTTCATCACAAGCCCTTCGACATCACCCTTTGTTGTAACGCTCGTGTTTGTGGGACGTTCCCTTCGGAACCGGTCGTGAGTTAATAAAAACATCTCAGTCTCGGAATTTTTCATTTCCTCCTCCAGACGCGTTATGCGGACAAAGACTTACGTGTCCACTGATGCTGAGGACTTGTGACACTTTGTAATCGTCATTTTAAAAGCTAAAGTACGTAGGGATATAAGGATGGGTGACCGCAAGTGGTATTACGAGCTGAGCGCTTCCGTGCTTCGGAGGGCACGTTAAATTGTCGGTTCCGGCATTAAATTGTCATCAAGTTGGCCCGAGGCCGAGACAGGACACTCACACACTCACTCACACAAAACAAAGAAGGATATATACAAAATTCTTGTGATAAAAAGAGACAGACCATAATATCTTTTGTACCTCATCGTGTGCCGGCTCTTTGTAGGTAGAGAACATCTATGTTCTTTAATTCTGTACTAATATGGACCTTATGTGTACTACGAAACATGGATCCACTTATTTTTTTGTCCCTTTCGGCGGCACGCTAACTGGTAGTCCATATCTATAATAGGTCCATGGTTTATGAAAACGATATCCTGTTTCGTTCTCTAGCGCGATCCGCCACCTTTAGTGGGTCGTGTCAACGTTTTAAGGTGAGTGTAGGATAGGCAGCGTGGGCGGTTTATAAGTTTTTTTTATTTATTTATTTATTTATTTAATAAAAAGTTACATAAGGTTTTGTTGTAAGTATCCAAAAAACTTATATTAAGTTTGTCCAGGACACTGTGTTCTCGATAAACATAAAAGAAGGTAACATACATTAATAATAGAAACTAAGAAAAATAACGAGGTAGTTACCTATCAAAAACATACAGGTAAAAAACGCGTTCAGCGAACGCACACAGAGACAAATATTCCGCCATTGCGTTTACCTGTAAGGCGACTGAGCGATAACATTATGACCGGCTGACCGGCCGGCCGGCGCGCTGTATCTACGCATTATGCACGGCTCACATTTATACCTGTGTGCGTACCCTGTTGTTCTAATAAACTACAGGATGCTTCATTTTACGTTTTTTTAATTTTAAAGTTGGAATGAAATTAAGTTAAATTAAGATTTTGAGAAAAATATTTTTTAAGGACTCTTTTTATATTGTTTTTTGTAATTTTGTTTTTAATTTCGGCAGGTAAGTTGTTAATTAGATGGGGCATTAAATACTGCGACGTTATTTTTCCATACTCATTATTAAATTTGGGTTTGCATAGTTTTTTCAAAGTGATACTTCTGGTGACTATATTAGCAAGGTTGCTTTTCAGGACTTGTATCTCTGTGCGAAAGTATTGCTCGAGGAGTAAATTTAGATCTACTTTTTTATGAATTGGCATCACACCGCAGTACTTAAAAAGTCCCATAGAATCATCAGAGTACTTATTTTTCATAATTCTGGGAACTATTAATTTAAGTATCCTTAATTGCAGATTATAAACTTGGTCTAGATAGGTTTTATACGTGCGACCATAGCTACTCAGCCCGTAGTTTACAATGCTATCTATAAGAGATTTGTAAATTGTGATTAATACATAAAAGGGTACTTTGCATTTGATAATATAAAGTTTTGCCATGATAGCTCGAAGTTTAATACAAACTTTGTCTATATGTTTAGACCAGTTGAACCTATTATCTATCACGAGTCCAAGATAGGTGTACTCGGTCACTTGCTCAATTAGCATACAACTACTTGTACAACGCGAGTTAAGGTGGAGGCAGTCATGACTATGAGACATCACTGTTACGTTTTCTTTTCCCGGAATAAAGTTATGGCTGGATCGGACATGCATAATCTTTGTTTTATCAGCATTTATTACCAGACCTGCATCATGCGACCACTTGCAAATTGCTGTGAAATCTTTTTGAATGTAATCTTGAGCTATTAAAGGATCCGCGTCAGCTGCTACTATGCAAGTATCGTCAGCAAATTGGTAGACGGTACAAAACTTAATGACATTATTCAGGTCATTGACGTATGTCAAATAGTGCATTGGACCTAGTACAGATCCTTGCGCCGTTCCCTCACTAACATTGACACTGTCGCTGTACACGTCACCAATTTTGACTTGGTAGCTACGGTTGTGTAGGTAATCCTTACACCATTCTAGCAAATTGCCTCTCACTCCAGTGTTACAAAGTCTATCAACAAGCAAGTCGTGTCTCAATGTATCAAACGCCTTTCCATAGTCTATAAAGACTAAGATTACATGTTTTTTCAAGTTTAGGTAATTATTTACTTCGTCCGTAAAAAGAGACAACAGCATCGTAGTGCTCTTATTGGACTGGAAGCCGTATTGTTGGGAAGATAAGACGTTGTTAATGGAATAGAATTTCTGAACCTTATTGCATACGTACTTTTCAACTATTTTATCCAGAACAGGCAAAATAGTAATGGGTCGGTACTTGCCGTAATCCTGAGTACTGCCACCCTTGTGTATAGGCCGAACAATGCCAGTTTTTAGCTTGTCAGGATAACGACCAGTAGTGATGCTCACGTTAATTAGTCGCGTTATAGCACCTACAATTTTGTCTGATAGTCTTACAACATCTATGGCTCTAATTCCATCAATACCTGGAGCTTTATGCGGGTTTATGTGTCTAATTATTTTTTGTATTTCATTAGTTTTAGCTTTAGGAAAGAAAATTGATCTATCCAAAATTTTCGTATAATCAGATTTATTCAGTAGGTTATTTGTACAATTAGGTATGATCGATTTAACATTGTTTTGAAATTGACTTGAAAAATTATTAGCTATATTCTTTAAACTTACTTCTTTACTAAATGCTTTTGTAATGATAGTATCTATTGAATTTGATATTTTACCTGTTAAATTATTTATTAGTTGCCATATTTTTTTGATATCATGTTTATGCTTATTAAATTCTGCCTTTACGTGTTTATTTTTATTTTTGTAAACAAGCTTATTGGTTTTATTCCTTATCTTATTGTATTTTAATCGAATTTCTTTATTACTAGTATCCTTTAACCACTCTGAGAATAACTCGTCTCGTAATTTAGTTAGTTTTAAGATATTTTTATCGATTATTTTTAGTAAAACGATTGAAGAACTTTGAATGGCTATACACCGTTAATTCTGGGTCAGTTTAAAGCCAGCACCCACTGCTTGTATTGCTTAATCGTATTCGTGTCGTTGGTTTAGTTTTTGAATTTGATAAGTATTTCATACGAAACTAAATAGTTGAAAAGATTAACAAAAGTGAGTAAAACACTTGTTATGGTGTCGTAGGCGCGCAGAGCTAATGACCTAGGTATGTATGTATGACTACGACGTAGCATAGACTCTATGCCGTAGCAACTGCTGAGCACAGAGCACGTATCTCCGTGATTTATCCTGCCTATGTTTCGTGATAATATTAATTGCAAAAAAATAGATCTCATATTTACTAGTAGTTCGCCCCGAACTGAGATCTCGCGCACCGTTGTGTTGATAGCCTAGATTTGGACTTGTTTCTGACTACCCCTATACCTACGTTAAGTGCTCCTTCTAGTGTTTACCACACAATGATATCTAATGCGCTACCTCAGTATGGTAAAGATTATAGGCATGCATGCAATACATTAAGTCGTGTCGTGTTTATATTCAATAGTTGACCCCGCGAACTTCGTACCGCGTCTCAGGGAAGGCCTCTTAGTTCGAGAAATTATTAAAATAGCAGTTCAATACAAAATGTATGAGAAAATCAATTCCCTCCCCTCCCCCTCCCTCTCCCCCTCCCCTCCCTCCCCCTCCCTCCCCCGCCCCTCCCCTCCCCTCCCCCTTCCCTCCCCCTCCCCCTCCATGGTTTCCCCACGATGTTTTCTTTCACCGTTTAGAGCTCGTGTTAATGCGCATTTAAATTTTTCTAATCGAAAAATCCATTGATGAGCACGGCCAGGGTTCGAACTTACGACCTATGAATCGAAAGTCGAGCACTCTTCCACTCGGCCAACACGGCTTTTATTTTCAATCTCAAGAAAAAATATCAAGTAGCAACTAAAATCATTGCAAACCAAACCACAACGATGCCACACTCTTTGTCTGTTAACCAGACCTACGAATACATCGAACCTCTATGAAACGGGAGCTCTCTCCATACTTCCGTTAATTGGTTTCCATAATTTTTCTTTTTCACTGTATTTCAAAAACTATAGAACCTAGAAGAAAACTAAAAACCATTTTGGAATGTATAAATTGAGTACTTTCATATGACACCCCACTCAATATATTTGGGTAACTTTGAAAAAAATTTACCCCCTTGGGAACCCCATATCTTTACAACCCCTTCATCGATTACGCTCATATGCTCCACAGCAAATTTCCATAGCACAACCTATTGACCCATCAAGTTTCATACAGATTGGATAAGCGGTTCGACAGTTATGCGAGAACATAAAAATGAAACATACAAACATACAAACATACAAACATACAAACATACAAACATACAAACATACAAAGCAAAATCGCCTAACTTGCCACTAAGATCTTCGCTCGCTTCGCTCGCTCGATCGATTATTATTTTTGAGTAAGGTTATCAATATAGATTACGTAGGCGCCGGCTTTAAACTGACCAAAAATAAACGGTGTATATTAATTACTTTGAGAAAAATTGTAATGATCGTGTCGTCGTTGGGGGACGCGTATGAAAAGGGAAGATGGCTGGCCGGCGCGGCGGAGGGGCACGGCGTCAGAGGGGCTTGGCTGCGCAAGCGGCGCGGCGGCGCGAACTGTCAGTGTCAGATAGTGTTGTCAAGCTGCGTGCGTTGACAGTGAGAAACTTCCTTTATTTCCATAATTTTCATATCCAAAATGTACTCAAGTCCACAGCGTCGCTATCACAACAAACAAACAGCGTCTGTCCCTCCATTACTCAATTTCCGATATTCGATTGTTGATCGACAATAAAATTGAACAATCGAATATCTTCAGAATAAGGAAATTAGGGCGGCGCCTTCGTTCCAGACCGAATGAAATTATCACTAGGGCTTTTGAAAACATTGGGGAAGCCTTTTTATCCATAAAACCCGCGTCTATAGCCGTCTTCTGTTGTAGGCAGAGGCCACAGGTTTTGTTATTGGGGGGGGGGGGTGTCCAAGGGTTCCAAATACAAAGATTGGCTAGGTTTCCCCCGAACTTAATGGGGTCAACTGTTCCATAGTTTTTTCTTTGGACGTCATGAACCACATGTATCACGGATATTCCATGTCGGATACAAATTATAAATATCTAATCTAATCTAATGAGCGCACTGGATCCCACTGCTGGGAAAAGGCTTCCCTTCCCTTTTTCCATTCACCCCGGTTCAAGCCTTTTGTCGGCCAGTTAGTGGAGTAGTCGTCAAGTTCGTAAATATAAATATCTATTCCGCAAATTTTTTTTTTGCTCTCCGTCCGGAATATATATTTGAGGCTATTTATTTTAGCTATTAATACCTTAATAATCACTGGCCAACTAAGATTTAACCCAGAATGCCTACAACAGCGAGGGTCTCCACGACATAATAGCATCCATTACGGTAGGTATTTGCGTGTCCGTCCGCGGTTTATGGGCTCAATCGTAGATCTGGAGGTATTACTGCAGAGCTCTGTAGACGGCTGGTCTTCTCAAGCAGGAACAAGAAACAAGCAGGAACAAACTAAAATCATTCGCAGATAGACCATATTCTATCATCATCCTCATCATCCTCATTATCATCATCATCATCATCATGTAGAAGGCTGGTCTTCTCAATGAAGGTAGCTAAATATAATGTTTCGCAGACAGACCATATTCTATCATCATCATCATCGTCATCATGTAGACGGCTGGTCTTCTCAATGAAAGCTGGAACAAAATTTAATGTTTCGCAGACAGACCATATTCTATCATCATCATCATCATGTAGATTGGCTGGTCTTGTCAATGAAGGCAGGAACAAACTAGAATGTTTCGCAGTTCTACCATTATTTTATCATCATCATCGTCATCATGTAGACGGCTGGTCTTCTCAATGAAGGTAAGAACAAAATATAATGTTTCGCAGACAGACCATATTCTCTCATCATCATCATCATCATCATCATCTCAGCCGTGGGACGTCCACTGCTGGATAATAGGCCTTCCTCAAAGATATCCATGTGTTGCAGTTGGAAGCAGCAATGCCGCGGCAGCAATGCAGAACAAATGCACCACAGTGGCACTGCTGCGTGCAGCTGAGATCGGAATCATACTTTTATGGTTGTGGAAGAAAGCCAGCTGTCTCCACCGCCCTGTAACACCGAGGTCAGACTGGCATTAGGCGAGTGCTTTGATTCAAATAACATAAACGTTGGTCCCGCGCCTGTCACGGCGCCAGGCTTACTCCACCTTCAAGTATTTTGTGGCTTCGAAGCCTTCAGTCTGGCCGCACACGGGCCACCGACCACAACCACAAAACGCCGCCACCGATCTATTTCCTGTCGTTTTCATACATCTTATATGGACTCGCCGCACACGGTTGACGCGGGTGGTCGCCACACCTTTGTAGCTTCTAGCTTCAGGTGGCGTTTGTGGCTGTGGCATGTGGCCCGTGTACTTCGACCCTTACTAGAGCTGTATTGGCTGGGAGAGCAAAAATGGCTATTATAAATCATGTTCTGTAATTTTCAAGAAATTAAATAAATAATGCTGGACATTTCACACATCATCGTGTAGCCCCAAAGTAAGCAGAGCTTGTGTTATGAGTACCACATGACTGATTACTACTTACATACTTTTTTTGTAAATACCTACATAGAAAGGCCCAGACCAGAGACAAATATTTGCAGATGATACAATTTGTCCCGCGGCGGGGATCGAACCCGCAACCTCCTGTGTCTTAGCCAGGCCTTCACGCGTCCCACTGGTCGCGAAGGAACAGGAGTAGAATCACCTAGCTCTTAAGATGATTCTAAGTGATACATTGTGTGATCCTATTGAATAAATGACTTTGACTTTGACTTTGACTTTGCGCCACAAAGGTTCTTCAAAGATGCGCGAAGCACAGTTTGGTGCGCGAACATAATGTAGACCAAGCTTTACAAATCACATTTTAAAGATTCCTATAATTTCTGTGAATCCATTGAGTTACTGATAGAACTCCTTCCAAGACCGTCATCATTTGTGAGAGAAGTGCAAGTATACGTAACATTAGTCCACACAATACAAAGATTTATTGTTGAACAATAAAGTTGAAAGTTGAGTGCTACACTAATGTTTAAAAACTGTCATGCTAAATTAAACTTTGTGCGACAACTGTAAGGTTGAAAGTTGATTGTGAGTAAAATACATATCAAGCCATTGTCCATTTCATTATCTGTGTGGTTTATTTGTGCGACGTAACGAATGGATTCCGTCATTGGTTGGGATTTGTGTGATATAGCGAGTGCCCGTGACTTGGCGTGGGTTCTGAGTCCTTTGATTGATTTGTTTTGTCTGGATCTAAAAAGATATTTTCTGAAAATACTTAAATTCGACTATACTTCCTTACTTGCTAACACCACAGAATAAATAGGTACAGAAGCCTAACATCGCGAAAACGTTTATTTAAATAGCGACTATTGCAGCGACGCAACTAAGTGCAATTCAGCTCGCGTAAGCGCTCATTGAGTAGCTAGTGTAATATTCAACTAAACAAATCCTCTCTTTCTAACGCATAACTTTGTCACAGTGAGGCTTATTGTTCAGTAACTTCAGTCAGTTAGCATCGGTAAAAGTAGGATGCACAATACGCAATTCTTAGGCCAAGGAGCGAGACAGAGCGCTAATTTTATGTATGAACAAGCAGTTAGCATACTGAATTCAGCATAGTCTAATGGCTCCTTGAGGAATCGATACTTTTACTCGATACAGCATCGATCAAAAAATAGCGGCCTTTACACGTAGAGATCGGAACGCGGGAAATAGCACGCGCCATTCCAACCTTCGCTAAAAACCTTATATGTAGATGCGCGACGCTGACAGTTCGATCTGGCAAAGTTTTAAGCACAGTTTTTGTGACAGTTTTTTGCACGCATCACCGTTTATAATCGTACCACGCCTCGCACGCGCCAGACTAAACTGTGACAGTAATTAGCACGACAATTTTATCCGCGGTTAAAACTGCACAGATTTATCCGTGGTTCGGAACGCAGTCCAGATGCACGGTTAAAACTCTACCGTGTAAAGGCCGCTAATACCTACTCAGTATCGATTGAAAAGTTTCGAAACCTTCTCGTATCGATCTCTTTTTTTTTTGTAGAATTTGGAGAAAGTAAACAAAAAGCTACATAGATAAGTAAATAACTGAGAAAATGGTATGTACGTTCATTAATAATTTACCTACTAAGAAAATCTATGATGAATGTGTATACCCATATAACCCATATCTCAGCTTATCTTCAAACCAGTCCCAAGAAACACCCGGGATCTAAGAGATCCCCATCGCTCAATAACACAAATGTACCTTATCTTATCTTATCTCGGGGCACATACCCCTAATTTGGGGTAATTGGAAAGTCGGAGCATTGTGGATGTTTTCTTAAGCCAGAATTAAGGTTTGTTTTACGTAAAGGACTGTTTGTATCAAGGCGAGGAAATCTAACGCACTGAAATCGGATATTTCTTACTTTCGTAATTAAGTAACTATTCTTAACCAAGTCAATAGAGGAAGTGCAACCTATTTGGAATCATTATCATCTCAGCCTGTTGCATCCACTGCTGGGTATAGGCCTCCTCTTTGTTTTGCCAATCAGTCCAGCCCAACCCTGATCCAAGCTTTCCCTGCCACGTTTACAATGTCATCTGACCATCGGGCCGGTGGTGGTCTGCCTCTTGGTCGTTGCGCATCTCTAATGGCGGCATTGGTGTTGCAACCTGTCACGTATGGAATACTAACTTCTGCAAGTGTGGGCATGTAGGTATGTATCATCTTTGTCAATAAATTTCTGATTCTGTACCAAGTGACATACCTCTGACTACCTCCTTAAACATCTTCAAAGGATCTTGAATGCCTAAAGATCTAAGAGAATGTCAACCGCGCTTTAGGGATACGTAATCATTATTTCATTTAATTATCAAATAAATAATGTCAACTTGAACTTTCAAAGTAAAGGTCAGTTCCCACTACACCTGAGTAATTAGAATAAGGTAACCTAACCGTGCTCGCTTATCCAGATTGGCGGTGTATGGCTTCGTGAGGATTACATGTGTAATCCTCATTCATCAGGGTCGATGGTCACGAGCTCAGCCTACCCCCTTTTCCCCTAGTTCATTCAAGATATTGTATTAAGTTACGTTACTCACGTAAAAATATTGTCGATTTAAGTGCTTGAGATGGAGTAGGCTTGTAGCACCTACACCATCCTCTCAGCTTAACCGGCCATATCCACAAGAATGACATTCTATACGTGTGGGGCCGATTAGGCCGCGGGTTTCCTCACGATCTTTTCCTTCACCGTTTCAAAGCTCATGTTAAAGTGCATGTCATTTTTTCGAAAGGAAAAATCCATTGATGCCTGGATTCGAACCCACGACCTTCGGATCGAAAACCGATGTACTATCCCACTCGTCAACACGGTTCTCCAAGAAAAAATAAAATGATAAAAAAGATTAGACAAAATGTTATTTTTTATGTGTTCTCAATATTCTTTGTGTGACACAATTCACCTTTTAAGATTATTATGGGGAAATTATTCACTTGAATTTCACAAATTCTTTCTGACGCTCCAACTCCGCTAGACTCCATTGTAATGGATTAAAAGAGATATAAAACATTTTTAAACAAAAGTTTCAAAAAGAATTGATATTGTGACAAAAGGAATGTTCCTTTTAACTTTCGACTCCCAAATAAAACAAGACAAAAATATGTTTTTATGCTGAAGTTAAGCGGTGAGCGGTCACAATTTGAATGGCATAAGCGCAGAATACACATGCCTGTAAATGACATGCCAGGTTCTGGTAAACTAGCATGCCGGTTACTGGCATTCCGTGCAGCGATGATACAATGCCTGTGGGTGGTACACCAGTTTCAATTTCTAGAATCTAAATCTTGATACTTATGCCAGTAGCTGGCATGCTTTTGTGCGAGTAACAAGCATGACATATATTCTGCGCTTTACCGCTCACAGGAATATTTTTCAAATCCGACTGGTAGTTCCAGAGACTAAGCGCGTTCAAACAAACAAACAAACAAAAAAACTCTTCGGCTTTACTATAGGTATTTTTATACTACTAAAGTAGCAGACAAGCATACGGTAAGCGGTTACCGTAGCCTATGGACGCCTGCGACACCAGAGGAGTCACACTCGCGCTGCTGACCCTTTAGAAGAGGAATCACTGCGCCGACAACACATTGGACAAGACTGGTCACCGCAGCGCTTCCTCGCAGAGCTCTGGCAACTTTACTCAACGCAGGAACACAACACAATTCGAGAAGAATGATGTTATTTGGCTGAGATATTCTGTAAGGCGGAGGTACTTCTCCAGTCGGGCTGCTCGAATATAGAGTGGGGAAAACCCACTATGCCCTTCCTCCCTTAAAATTTATAATCCTGTTTTCATACTACAATATTTATTTATTTATATAATGATCTAGAATTTTAGAGGCATCCCATATAGGACTTTTTGCAGCATTTCCGGCAGCAAGGGTAATTTCTTCGAGTGTTCTTCTTCTTCTTGCCACTTCGACGGTTTTTGCTAGTTTTGGACCCCAGACCGTGCCTGCAATGGTACACCTATTTTCAAATAGTGTTTATAATGAATCCTAGAGTGTTAATAAACGATTACGAGTAAGTATTGTTATTGTTCAATTTTATTTTTTCAATCGGTCAGTTTTGTAAAAATTTCTTTTAATTTATCGTGTTTTTTCGCGTGAAAACGCTAGCCGCCATGCTGTTCAGCTCGGGATGCCACTGCACTGGTCAAAATTTGAAAAAAATCGAAATTACAAACACAGTGGCTTGGTTATTGAAGCAGTGACGTCACGACGGAATTAATATGGCGAATAGCGTTTTTGACATTTGAGGCACAGATTAAAAAATTTAGTCTAGAAATTGAATTGTAAAAACTTGTAGCTTTGTACCTCAAGTGCGTAGAGCGCTCTCTGTAGTATTCTGTGCACTTACTTACCTTGGACATTTTTCAACACGAACATCCAGCCTCTGTCTGTCCTTATACTCCTTAATCTTCCTTTTCTCCTCTTCCCTCTCTAAAATCCACTGCTGTATCTTCTGCTGCACGAGTATCGTATTTGCATCTTGTTCTTCTTTCTTCTTTGTTTTCTTATTTTTCTTAAAAACTTCTGCTAGGTCGAAAACATCTAGTTTTAATAAGCCGCTTCGTCTTGTTTTATTCGTTTTCAGGTCTTCGTATGCTGTTCCATTGATTTCTACCAATTGCTCTTTAAGTTTTGTCATGTAATTGACTCCTAGTTCCGATTCTGTATCGTTACCATCTTTCAAAACCTTGATACTGTCATCAATAGCTTCATTTATCTGTTTTAAGAGTTCAAATTTCTCTGTTTCTAGCGCTTTTATTTTATCAGTTTTGTTTTCAGCAAAAATTTTGAGGATTTGTAATAAAATAAGTATTTTTAATGTGAAAATTTTATACATTTCTGTTTTGTGATCGGAACTGTTTTACATGCGTTTTATGCAATTTTGTTTTAACATTTTATGGCTATGAACAGTTGTCACAAAAGTTTAATATTTTAGAATAGTAATAACTGCGGAACTAAGTTTTTTTTAGTAGCTGCACTATGGTACCTCAATTAATCTTCATTTTTTCATAAAACATACATAAAATGTCGATTGGTCAGTAATTAAAGTCAAACGCAAATGTTCTTATTTTGTTAAAACTGAAGATTTTTGTGATTATAGAAAAAAAATCACTCATAAACAAAATATAAAAAAAAAATTATTGCCACATGTCATACATAAAAAGAACAAAGAAAGAAGCTGTTACTCACACTAAACTTATATCTAGTTCACAGGGATAAATTCACCAAAGTTGTTGCACATAAGTACCTACAGCGCTGATTTATAATTTTTGAATAAAATATTATACTTAATGTGGCAATCCAACTCACAACCTATCCGGCACAGAACCAAACCCTCACAATACCAAAATGTCTAAGGGAGTGGACACATTGCTTTATTTATATTTTCGGACGGATTTTTATGTTGACTGGTCTCGTGTCGACCTTTGCAATGTTACCAGACTATTGGACACATTGCGTTTTCTGCAGCGCGTTTTTGAGCTGCGCGTTTGTATCGATACAAACGTGCGTTCGCAACGCGTTTTTTTTCCATACAAAAGCGAACCGAGGGCAGCGCGTTCGCATCGCGTTCGAATCGCGTTTGTATCGATACAAACGCGCTGCAAAAAACGCAATGTGTCCACTCCCTAATCAGGTCAAATTCTAAAAAAAAAATTGTTGATTCTTATTCACGGAATTAAACTATCTAATTAATAGCATGAACCATTCTTATTATTGATGAATCAGAAAAAAATATGATGCGTGACTAATATTCGTTGTTGACTGTACTGTACTGTGTAGGTTGTGTCGTGTTATTTTACGACAGGCATTATATTTTTTAAAGGTTTTGGCCGAACGAGAAACTATTGTACTATATGTTGTATATGCTTACGTTTGTTTGAGTCTAAATGCGGAAAAGGGTGTCCACATACATACATACATACATACAACCCACTCGGCCAACACAGCTGTAGCTATAAAAATATAGTAAACCAAACGGGAAATCCCGTACAAGAGCAGTAATTCCCCGTCGAATAGTGTCTCGTTAGTCCGCTCAATGGCGCCGAATTACACTAATCATGGAATCACTTGGGATTTTTTATCTTATTCCTTCAGACTCCAACCTCACAGGCACTTCCCTAACTATTAGTTTACGATTGGAACTCGATTTGAACATACCTCGCAATAAAACGATGAAACTGCAAAAGTTGTAAACTGTGAAGCAGTTCCAACTCCAAAACAAATGAGTAAGATAAATTAAAAATATCTTGGTATACCTTTGTTATTTAAAAGCTATCGTAGAACTAATAAACACGTGTATTAGACACGCAGATATACTCATCGATTTGTCACCTATCCGAGTAGATAACGTTTAATATAGAAACGTACTCATAAGTAATTCCAATAAAATACGTAGTACGTATAGGTAAATATTGTGAAATAAAAATAAATTCATCATGGAATGTCGGTAAATAATAAAGGATCGTTAAGTCGTGACAGATGTATTTGGTAGATTCTGCTAACCAGACAAGAAATGCACTACCTCAATAAACTTGTTTAACATTAAAATGTTGATACAGAAAAATTAAAGAATTCATCACCATTTATACCTAGACTTCTGCGTGTCGATCTAATGGCAACCATGGCTGTTGCAAACGTCGGGTAAATAAGGTGAATTACGGAACAAATTCCTTTGTTTTTCACAAAATTTGGACTGTAATCGCTAAAGTTACAAACTCGAGAGTCCGTAGTAGGGGTTGGAATAGAGTCATTACCGTGATGGCGCGTTATCGACGCGCGCTACCGCCATTTGTCGCACTCGACATTGGCTGAGTTGGAGCTAGAGCGGTCACTTCTAGAAATTGTTACTACCTAGTGTACTTAGTGTACCTAGTAGTACTTACACAAGCTGGGGTGAATGTTTATGAGAGTTTCTCGTGATAACCGCTAAATGTAGAGATTTGGTAAGACGGAGGCCATTTTGAAGGTCTAAGCTTGTAGTTTGCTTAACTGGTTCAAATATAGCAAATTCAAATTTATGTAGTAGTGATGGAAGACAGATTTAACAGGCTTTTAATCGGAGATAGCCTTAACCCGCGGGCAGTTGGCCCAACTCAATCTACATGCAAATATGAATCAAAGACGCTCCTTTTACATTGTAGCTTTGGGGTTAATGTGCAGCCATGAAATATGCCATAATTTTTTAGATATATTTTTTTAAACAATTCAAAGTTACACGAACACTGTTTTCTTTCTAAAACTGGAATATCGAAAACAGTTTTTTTTTTCGAAATGTATGTTATGCATGTTTCATTAAAAATAGTACTCGCTGCTATAAGTGTTGCAGTTTCCTCTGGATGGCACCGCTGAAAGTAAATACACACATCAAAAAAAGTGTGCGATGAGTTTGAAAACATAACATAATTATTTTTCAATTTGTTTGAAATATTAGTAAACGATATAATTACAATGAATTGTTTCCTTGTTATAAGTACTTACAATATTTAATTCTAAATCTTGTGTTAAACAAATAATATTAGAATCCTTTAAAGTCGTTTTTCTACCTACCTAATAGGTACTACTTTTAAAAACCAAAAAATATTTTTACTTTTAAAAGTGATCGCAAACTTTTTTTGATGTGTGCATGTATATAAGTTCTAATAAGCTAATTTTTTAATCTGATGACGAAGTTTTTAGGCCACCTAAAGGCCTCCGTCATGGCTTAACGACTTAAAAGCCGGGACCGACAATTTAACGTGCCCTCCGAAGCACGGAAGCACACGGAATCGTGACCGCTTAGAAAGTCGCTTAACTTCAATGAACTATCAAGAACGTCTAAGCAAGCTACGTAGAGGGTGGTCATGGAAGCGGTAATAAAAAGACAATTTTTTAATCGTTTTAATCCAAAGTAATGTCAAATATTAAGAAAAAAATAAATTAGTTTTAACTATTAATAACGTAAGAGTTTTTCAATATCTAGCTACTTCTGGCTATTCGTTTTCTAATAAGTTTTAATGCGGCTTAAGAATATAATTCCGCTAAGACTGTTGCCTCGGCAATTAAAGCCGATCCGCGATAAAGACCCGATAATCGAATAACATCGATTAAACAATCGATATTGAAGGGCAACTAGCGGGTGTTTGGACAGGGCGAGTGGATGGGAGAGTGTTTAGGTAAGTGATGTTATTGGTATTGCAAGAAAAGGACTAAAACTCCGTCACCAGAGTTGTCTATAATCTGTGTTCCTAGCACACATTCTAAATATCTAGTGAAGCGCTCGTGGCTTAGCTTGCTGAGACGTTTTTGATTAATCGATGAAGTTAAGCAACGTTGTGTGCGGTCACAATTTGGATGGGTGACCGCAAGGGGCATTATCAGCTGAGCTTCCTTGTTTTGGAGGGCACGTTAAATTGTCGGTCCCGGCTTTTAAGTCGTTAAGCCTTGACGGAGGCCTTTAGGCGGCCTAAAAACTCCGTCACCAGAGTTTTTCACTAGCTCATACGAACTTACTTACTAGCTTAAGTACCAAAATTGTATGTTACTTTCGATTGTACCTGTTTACTTCTATTTAATCTTGTTTGTGTGGTACCTAATAAATTATTCTATACTAGCTTCCACTCGCGGCTTCGCTCGCGTAGTATCCGGATAAAAATCGTATGTACTATGCCCGGTTATAATCTATCTAAATTTTTAATTTCAGCCAAATCGGTTCAGTGGTTGTTGAGTTATAGTGGAACAAACATACATCCAAACATCCAAACATTGAACGGTGACCGATACCGATGACCGATAACCGAACAGTGAACCAATAAACATTTCATTTCATTTCGTTCGCATTTATAATATTACTGTGATTAGATTAGTGTGATTCTTATTCTTTTTGCGTTGGGGGTAAAAAATAACTGGAACGAGCTACTTGCTCAATGTAAACAGGTCATCCTCTAACTTTCCATCATCGACTTGAAAGGCGATGAATAATGACAAATCATCGCAAAGTAAGATTGGCGCTTCTAATTGCGGCCGCAAGTTTACGAAATTATTTCCAAAGTTAAGGAAATTATTTCTTAAATTAAAATGACCTAAAGTCGAAACTCGATTACATCCGCGTCCGATTTAATTATTGCTGAGTGTTTTGAGTTTGTTGCGTCAAAGTGTCTTTTGATTTGAGAAACTTTTCAAAACATATGAATAAAAAAGTTAAATTTGAACTTGAGTAAAAAAGTCTAACTGAAAAACCCAAAATTTAAACATTCATTTCATTTTATTCGACAAACAATGGTTAACATCTTCGAAATTCAAAATCTATAAATATATCTACGCATTCACACAAAAATACAGAATTATTTTAAATTTTAAATTATGTAAAAAATTGAAGTTTAACAAAACTTACTAATAATAATTTTAGAAAAATTGGCGATGTTAGTAAAATTAAATACCTACCTAAATACCTAAATACAAAGATGTTTCTCATTTAAATAAAACCATTCTTCAAATTCAGGTTATCTAAAACAATTCTACTTTTCTGGTTTTACCGAATTGAAGCTCTCTATATTATCATGTTATTTCTTTACCCCGCATTTCCCGAGAACCAGAACCTAGTGGCTTTAGATATAGGGTTGAGAATCGCATAGCTTTGTAAATTTGGCTCACCTGTCCATTGTGGCGGTGTCACTACGCCTGCACTAATTGCATTCCGGTAATTGCGGGCCCTACCCGACTATTGCTTAGATTTAACAGAAGCAAAACTAATATAAAAGATTACAACTTGAATTTCGTAGAGGGTCTACGAAAATGTCGTAGAGGGTCTACGAAAGTTTCGTAGAGGCTCTATGGAAATGATGTAGAGGGTATACGAAAATGACGTGAGGCTCTACGACAATGTCGTAGAGGATCTACGCTGTAACTTTTCTCCATGAGTAAAGAGGTAGCGATTTCCTCTTGGTTGCAGTAGTATGGTAGAAATGTATTGTATCTGATAATGTAAATTAATCCTACTATCCTACTAATATTAAAAAGGCGAAAGTCCGTGTCCGTGTGTGTGTGTGTGTGTGTGTGTGTGTGTGAATGTTTGTTACCACGTATCCCCAAAACTACTGAACCGATTTTGATGAAATTTGGAATGTAGATAGTTTAGGTTCTGGAATAACAAATAGGCTAATTTTTATCCCGGAAAAGTGTATGGTTCCCGTGGGATAATAAATAGTAGTCCACGTGGGCGAAGCCGCGGGCCTTCGGTAGTTATTCCTTATTTTGATCATTGCTTAGTAAAAGGATGCTATTTAAAAAAAATAACAAAAAAATTATTGGTAGTAACTCTATCTTGCGTGTTGTCGGTAATGGGTTCAATACCCGCGCAAGGTAAACATTTGTTCGGTAAACAATGATATAATAATGGTAAAATGTTGGTGATGTTTGTTGAGTGTGGGTGTTATAGGAAAGTGATTACAAAAAATAGTTTTATGTATTTGAAGGGTACAGGGGAAGAAAGGTCATTGTCATAGTCAAAATAGGACCGTTATGACCACTTTGAAACGTCTTAAGAGCTAGGTGATTCTACTCCTGTTCTATCGCGACTATCTATGTCAACTTTTGGGGAACATGGTGGAATCGTTCCCCAGAGGCAGAGTAGGTGGTTCCTCTGCAACGGGCTGGCCCATCTGGCCCACTTGCTTGGTCTTTCGACCGACAGTTGATGTCGGATAGTCCTAGATAAGTCTAGCTTCGTTGGAAACTTTGCTTGCGAGTTTTAGACATTCTGATGTTGAGTGGCGGCATCTGTAGTGCGTAGCATGTTTCTGTAGTTCATCTAGCGACAGGTAGATGTCGCTACAAACTCATTTTGAGAAAATGATCAAACGAAGACTGACAAAGATTGTCAATCTTTTTTTGAGCCTTACGTTAACACTTTTGGGGAACAGGGCGGAATAGTTCCCCAAAGGCAGAGTAGGTGGTTCCTCTGCAACGGGCCGGCCCATCTGGCCCACTTGCCCGTGGTCTTTCGACCGACAGTTGATGTCGGATAGTTGTATATAAGCTGATCGGCGAATCGGCGTTCACTTGTGCGATCTAGGAATTCTTGATGTTGCGTGGTGATTCCGGTGCCATTTTAGCCTGCAATCTGATCTGAGGTCTGATACTGCACAGCGTGTTCTTCCTTTGCAGTAGCAGTTGCTTTGGAGTAGCTTGGAAGTTCGTTATCCTTAAGAAACTCAGATACGAGTCGTTGATGTCGAGCGTGGCGCCATCTGTAGTGCGTAGCATGTTTTCTGTAGTTCATCTAGCGACAGGTAGATGTCGCTACATCACTCCCTTTCCAGACCGAAGGTCGATATGATCTTGTCACCAGCATTGTAGGTGTCCACGGTGAGTCGGGACGAAGCGGTGCATCGGTGCGTCTACGGTGAGTCGAGACGTGTCCACGGTGAGTCGGGACGACGCGGTGCGCCGAGTGCGTCTACGGTGAGTCGAGACGTGTCCACGGTGAGTCGGGACGACGCGGTGCGCCGAGTGCGTCTACGGTGAGTCGAGACGTGTCCACGGTGAGTCGGGACGAATCGGCGTGCGGTGCAGTGCTCTGGGTGATGTCCACGGTGAGTCGGGATGAGATACCCAGATGATGCTGCGGTTGAAGAAACTCCACGAAGCGTATCGAGGAGCGGAAAGCCTGCAGAATCAGGAAGTCGGGGCGGCTTGCGATGGAACTGCGGAGGCTGGAGGCTGAAGATTGCTGGTGCGGTGAGAAGCTGCTGGTCCGGAAGGTATGCTTGAGAGAGGGAGAGAGAGAGATAGACGAAGGTTGATGATGCTCGCTGCTGATGATGGCGCTGGTGCTGCTGCGTGTTGAGGGTCCAGTCGTCGAGTTTCGGGAGGAGTCGTCCGAGGTAGTCGACTGCTGGATCACGTCGGGGGTCACCAGTTTGGGGAACAGGGTGGAATAGTTCCCCAAAGGCAGAGTAGGTGGTTCCTCTGCAACGGGCCGGCCCATCTGGCCCACTTGCCCGTGGTCTTTCGACCGACAGTTGATGTCGAATAGTTGTATATAAGCTGATCGGCGAATCGGCGTTCACTTGTGCGATCTAGGAATTCTTGATGTTGCGTGGTGATTCCGGTGCCATTTTAGCCTGCAATCTGATCTGAGGTCTGATACTGCACAGCGTGTTCTTCCTTTGCAGTAGTAGTTGCTTTGGAGTAGCTTGGAAGTTCGTTATCCTTAAGAAACTCAGATACGAGTCGTTGATGTCGAGCGTGGCGCCATCTGTAGTGCGTAGCATGTTTTCTGTAGTTCATCTAGCGACAGGTAGATGTCGCTACACACTGATCGTTTTTAGCTTACGTTATTTAGGGCCAAATTATTTTTTATTTATTTTCTACGAGATGGCATTTTTAACTCAATACATACCGCAAAAAAACTGTCAATGATCTTTCTTCTCCTGTACCTTTCATCTGTTATTGATCCTTACTGCTTGGCTTATTTGAGTATCGCCTTACAAATATTTATTTTTAGCTACAAAATAATATGTTATTTCCTTTACCAGAATAATAAACAAGATAAACGACGTACTTTTACAAAAATATGCACATTTATTTGGTAGTATCTTTTAACTTATTTTTACTCGACTACGGCGAAGCAAAAAGGAGGGTTATGATTTTGACCGGTATGTATGTATGTATGAATGTTCATCTGTTCCCTCGTAACTTCTAAACTACTTATCATAATCTGACAAATGAGGTATCGTTTGAAGCGTCTTCATCGTCCTCACATTAAATTGAATATATCTACTAACACCTTTATTACAATGCTTTTAGGAAACGAAAGATTTCATTTCAATTTCTATATTTCTACGTAAGTAATTCCCACTTTTTTTTTAAATGTGAAGTACTACTGACTAAAACTTTGAGAGTGAAATATAAAACTTATTAGCTTCCGCCCGCGACTTCGCTCGCCTGGTACCCGTATAAAAAGTAGCCTATGTCCCTATTCCCGGTTATCATCATTATCTATCTATATTTTAAATTTCAGGCAAATCAGGTCAGTGGTTGTCGAGTTATAGAGGAACAAACATACATCCAAACATCCATCCATTCAAACATCCAAACTTTGGCATTTATAATTTTAATGTGATAGTGTGATAAGAGTGCCTACTGCATTACAGACACTGTGTCCAAGCCAGTCTCATTACCATCGGCTAGATAACAGGTTTCTTGTCTAAGACGTACGTTTGCCCACCGACACCGCTCCGACACCGCTCGGCTACCTAACTCACCGAATACCTACCCCACCTATATACCTACGTACGGTCAGCCTCAGTTATGGCACAGCTAAATGAATTAACATCCTACTAATCTCACTAATATCACACTATCACACTCATCCTACTAATATTATAAAGGCGAAAGTCCGTGTGTGAATGTTTGTTACCACTTATCTCCATATTAACTACTAAACCGATTATGATGAAATTTGGAATGTAGATAGTTTTGGTTCTGGAATAACACATAGACTTTTATCCCAAAAAAAGGTATGATTCCCGTAGGATAAAAAAAGTAGTCCACGCGGGCGGAGCCGCGGGTGTTTAATGGTACAGAAATACATAAAATCACGCCTCTTTCCCACAGGGGTAGGCAGAGACCACGGATTTCCATTTGCTACAATCCTGACATACTTCTTTCTAGATTCCGTGGCCGAGTTAATAAGATTTTTCATTTTCAATGATATAATAGGTACCTATAGTTCGCGTCATGTAAAAAGAACACTGTCTGTCCAAGCTGCGCAGTAAGCAATTAAAAAAATTAGGCAAATTAATACCATCACGCACGAAAGTTTTTTCTAGTTTACGAAATGTTTTTCTATATAAAAAAAAAAAAAAACAAACAATAAAAAAACAATAGATTACTTTCGTGTGCCTTCCAGCGTTCTTTTTACGTTACCCGATTTATACTTTAGTTTAACACTATAAAAATTAAAAAATTCTGAGTTGGCTTTTAAATTTGTTACCATCAAGAATTGTAAGGTCAATGTGTAGCTGTAAATATGTGTAGATGAAATATAAGTACCTGCTATTTGAGTAGGTACCTACTTTTATTAATTTGCATTAATATTTTCAGCTGACTGTACTAAGAGATTGCAGAGCTATCAGCTTCGGAGACAGGAGATTTACCTGTGTATAACTATTATATTCTGCATTCAAATGTTTAATAGATTTAATTGTCTTTTGTTATATTATAACTCTACTGTCGACAACGAATGAAACAATGATCAGTCCCTTGATTTTCTATCTTTGATAGCGACCAAAATCGGTCTCAAACTGTCAAATATGACAGTTCAGTGACCACGCAAGCAGCTCTGTCACTCTTTCAGCGAAAAAAAAACTCACTTTTTGTTTGTTGTATTAATCCTCTTTTTAGGGTTCCGTACCTTAAAAGGTAAAAAAAGAAACCCTTATAAGATCACTTTCTTGTCCGTCTGTCTGTTTGTCTGTCTGTCTGTCTGTCTGTCTGTCTGTCTGTCTGTCTGTCTGTCTGTCTGTCTGTCTGTCTGTCTGTCTGTCTGTCTGTCTGTCCGTCTGTCCGTGTGTCACCATCGATTATCTCAGGAACGGGTGGACCTAGCAAGTTGAAATTTATACCATGTATTGAGGTCTATAGTCCCTAATGTGAGTATAAAAATCAAGGTCCTGAGTCAACACGATAAAAAGATATGGGCAAATTTAGATTTTTGCGATACCTTGTAAGTACCAAAACTTACCTTAATTTTCTACTTTTTTTAATTATCGGAATTTTTCCTTTACTTGTGCTGTAAGACCTTGCTTTTAACCAAAATTGACAATTCTAGGTCAACCGGAAGTACCCTAGAGGTTTTGGGTTGAAAACCTAAATGGTAGTTCCTGTTCACCTAGAATCACAAAATTTGGCAAAAAGCAAGGTCTTACAGCACAAATAAAGGAAAAATTCCAAAAACTTAAAAAAGTTGAAAATTAAAGGGTGTCCCCATACATACATAGTCGACGCCAATTAAGATAATCCTCTAAGTTGTATGGGCGCTAATACAATTTAGAGGACTAGCATAATATATAATTATGGTGGTATAATAGGTAGGTTCGGAACCCTCGGCGTACGAGTTTGACTCGCACTTGACCGGTTTTTAGGGTTCCGTACCTTAAAAGGTAAAAAAAGGAACCCTTATAAGATCACTTTCTTGTCCGTCTGTCTGTCTGTCTGTCTGTCTGTCTGTCTGTCTGTCTGTCTGTCTGTCTGTCCGTCTGTCCGTGTGTCACCATCGATTATCTCAGGAACGGGTGGAGCTAGCAAGTTGAAATTCATACCATATACTGAAGTCTATAGTCCCTATTGTGAGTATAAAAATCAAGGTCCTGACTCAACACTATAAAAAGATATAGGAAAATTTAGGTTTTCGTGAAAACTTGTAAGTACCAAAACTTTCCTTAATTTTCAACTTTTTTCATTTTTCGGAATTTTTCCTTTACTTGTGCTGTAAGGCCTTGCTTGTAACCAAAATTGACAATTCTAGGTCAACCGGAAGTACCCTAGAGGTTTTGGGTCGAAATCCTAAATGGTAGTTCCCGTTGACCTAGAATCACGAAATTTGGGAAAAAGCAAGGTCTTATAGCACAAATAAAGGAAAAATTCCAAAATATTAAAAAAGTTGAAAATTAAAGGGTGTTCCCATACATACATAGTTGACGCCAATTTGTCCTCTGAGTTGTATGGGCGCTCATACAATTAAGCGGACTAGCTTAATTGGCCATCCTCAAATAAGGTAAATAAATAAAATTGTGCTATTGTGTGAAAGAAAATGAAATAAAATATTTATTGTAATATTATGCTCGTGTGCGCAGAACATTTGCGGCGCTGCTATCGCAGAACTAGGTTTTGTAAAAAAAATATTACTAATTGTCCAATAGCTTAATGGGTATAACGGAACCCTCGGCGTACGAGTTCGACTCGCACTTGACCGGTTTTTTTTTTCTTTTGACGACTTTGACGAGACTTACATTGTTCGACTGGCTCCACACTGGAGCTTAACTATTTAGATTCAAGAGGATGGATCACCGAAAAGAAAGTTAGGCCCCATACCGTGTTTGTTGCCCTGATTCTTCACGGTGTTGGTCGCGAAAGAACAGGAGTAGAATCACCTAGCTCTTAAGACGTGTCAAAGTGATCATAGTGGTCCTACTGAATAAATGATAATTTGGAATTTGAATTTTGAAAAACTTATCTCATCAAGACCGAACGCGACAAAAGATACCTACGCGATCATTTTGATATTTTGAGACCAATTTGAGGTTTGAGACAAGTTAGATAATCAGCCCGCTGACCTCCGCTTGAGCTTTGAATCTGGTCTCAAGCGTTGCTCTTGTTTCAAACTCCACTTAAACTACACTTAACTTACTTCAAAATCCATTATTGACAAACGTCAATCACAACTGTCAATTTTGAGTATAGTTTAACTGTGATCACTTTTGATCACTTTATTTTAGTCAAGTTATGCCCGATTACTGAATAGCTACTTAAATATTTGAGTCGTACTATACTAATTACTACTTACGATTACTTAACTATTTATTTATTTATTTGATACGTTTTATACTTTTCAGATCCGTGTACCTACAAAAATGACAGTTTATGACAGTTAATTTCAATGATAAGCACCACTTAAACTAAGTAGCGTTTCAGTGTTTAGGTATTAAGTCTACCAACAACCTAGAATGCTAATTAAATAGCTGCTAACAAATCGTCGAATTCCCGCCAAAATGGTTGCGTTCCATTACATGCAGAATTCTTGCAAAGTCACGCGTGTGACCGGTGGACATACTTGCGATAACATACACTCACTGCATAAGCTTTGTACATAGATGAGTATTATGCTGGTTGTACAGAAAAGACACTATTGTTTTTAAGAGTTTAAGACCGATTGATCGTCCTAAGTATCGCTGGAGCGACAGAATAGAAGCTGACCTGCGTGACCTCAGAGCCGACAATTGGCTAGAGACAGCAATGGACAGAAGAAAGTGGCGAATTCTCGTTTCGGAGGCCAAAAGACTCACTTTGGGTCCCTGAGCCAATGGAGTAAGTAAGTAAGTAAGAGTTAGTTGCAGTTTTCTTTTTCTCCTAAAAAGTTAGTGATATGACAATGAACACGTTAAAGCGCAAACACGCTGGCCCAGGCTCGCCGAGTGAACGCCAATGGCTTAGGCCAGCCTAAACCAGTGCCAGCGAAGGCAAGTCGATGCAAGGCGACTGCTACCGTCCACATGCTTGGCGAGTCTATGCAAACCAATGTAAGTTGGCGAGTGATAGCAAAGCGAGGCGAGTGGTGCTGCCCACACATTGGCGCTGGCGTTCACTCGGCGAGCCTGGGCCAGCGTGTGTTTGCTCCTTGAGAAATTTAAAGTTGTAATTTAAGTAAAAAAATGTTGGCTTCTTCATAATAAAAACCGGTCAAGTGCGAGTCGAACTCGTACGCCGAGGGTTCCGTAACTAGCCATGGTGCCAATTAAGCTAGTCCGCTTGTATGAGCACCCATACAACTCGGAGGACAATTTTAACTGGCGTCAACTATGTATTTATGGGAACACCCTTTAATTTTTAACTTTTTTAACTTTTTGGAATTTTTCCTTTATTTGTGCTATAAGACCTTGCTTTTTGCCAAATTTCGTTATTCTAGGTCAACGGGAACTACCATTTAGGTTTTCGACCCAAAACCTCTAGGGTACTTCCGGTTGACCTAGAATTGTCAATTTTGGTTACAAGCAAGGTCTTACAGCACAAGTAAAGGAAAAATTCCGAAAAATAAAAAAAGTTGATAATTAAGGTAAGTTTTGGTACTCACAAGTTTTCACGAAAACCTAAATTTGCCTATATCTTTTTATAGTGTTTACTCAGGACCTTGATTTTTATACTCACAATAGGGACTATAGACCTTAGTATATGGTATAAATTTCAACTTGCTAGCTCTACCCGTTCCTGAGATAATCGATGGTGACACACGGACAGACAGACGGACAGACGGACAGACGGACAGACGGACAGACGGACAGACGGACAGACGGACAGACGGACAGACGGACAGACGGACAGACGGACAAGAAAGTGATCTTATAAGGGTTCCTTTTTTTACCTTTTAAGGTACGGAACCCTAAAAATGGTTATAACTGGTGATTTACAATATTCCAAGTAACTCGGAATGTTAACAAAATCGATTAACGTAAGTGCCTTTTCACACTCACGGATTCCGGGTAGCCGGTGCCTGTTACCTGGCGCCGTTTGTATGCAAATTACGCCGGTGCGTGTGAAAACTACCGTACATGCCCATACACATTGCCGCCGACTGGCTACCCGGCAACTGGAACGTACGATAAGATAAGATAAGAAACGTTTATTTGGCACGCACACAGAGGATACAGAACAGAAAAAGGTACACGGAGAAAGATTTAGTCATGTGGTTCCCATAACACAAGCTCTGCTTAGCTTGGGGCTACATGATGCTGTGTGAAATGTCCAGCATTATTTATTTATTTATTTAGATTTAGAAAAGTTATAGGTAAACATAAAAAAACAGACAATAAAAACATACCAGCAGCGGTGCCAAAAAGGCCCAGTCTCAGCTAACGAAAAGGCAATACTAGGATTCCAGGTACAAAAACTATGAGTTCATCAAAACAAATCTCTTGATCTTAAATACGTAAAGATCTGAGGTAATTTCTACCGCACCCAGGATGCCTGCTCTCAATTTATTTACCTCATTTAATTTTAAACTGCGTAGGTAACAAAATTAATCAGTCCTCTCTGTCCGTCTCATCTTTGCCGTAGAATACGTTTCAGTACGTCATAGTGTGCATTAATTATTATTTACAATCAGCTCCGTTACTATACAATAGCCGAGCAATCTTCTAGAGATGGGACGCATTGATATATCGATACATCGATAACTATCGATAAACTATTAAACTCATCATAATTATAAGCTACGTTGGTTAATTAACTAAAAATTGTTACTTCGACCTAAAAAGTCATTGGTTCGATTTTTTTATTTTTTTTATTCTATAGAGTTGCTCAAACTGTTGAATGAAAAGTATATTATTTCAGTCAGCTAGGTAAATATTAAGCGGCGTATACATGGAACGAGTTTTTTGCCTTGAAGATACGAGAAACTCGCTCCATGACAATTCAGTGACAAGCAATTATCAACCTTCCACGTATGATTTTTGTTTAGTTTACATTGTCTTAATTAACAAACAAAAAAATATACTAAAAATATTACCTGATTTCTAAATCACTATACAAATAAATCCAGCTATGTTTTAAAACATCGACATTTAAACGTGAATAATTTCTATGTGTTATCTACTAATACCGAAGGGAGAAGTTTTCTTCCGATAAATCATTTATGATAGATGTAAATACCTAAGTTATCGATAATAGTTATCTACTCGATAATTAGAGTCGATAGTCGGAGTCATTAGTGGCGATTATTGTCGAACACGGAAGTGAATGGCTGATAATGTTGGAGTAGATTAATTACAATATATGTATAGTAAGTAAGTAACTATATGTCTAGTGATCAACTTATTCAGGTGTCTAAGAAGCTGTGTCCGCTAGAAACTGCTTTAGAATAATTCTTCTGGGGAAAAAATGGGTTCTCTGATAGCGAGCCGTTTTGAGTGAGACTGCATCAATGGATTTTTCATCTATAAAAAAATTATATTATGTGCATTAACACGAGCTCTAAACGGTGAAGGAAAACATCGTAAGGAAACCAGTTAGATTTCTAAAGCGCCGATAAGCTTGCAACCTGTTACGTATGGAATGCTAATTTAAAAATGAGAGTATGTACCAAGTGCCTCTAACTACCCCCTTGAACATCTTTATATCTTGAATGCCTTATAAGATCTAAGAAATGTCTACCACGCTTTGGGGATACAGAGGTGATCATCCGTACCCATATTATAAATGTGAAAGTGTGTTTATTTGTTTGTTTATTTGTCCTGCTTTCACGTCAAAACAGAGCGACGGATTGATGTGATTTTTTGTGTGGAGATAGTTGGAGGGCTGGAAAGTAGCATACGCTACTTTTTATCCGGGTACCACGCGAGCGAAACCGCGGGCAGCAGCTAGTATTTCATGTAGTGATTTGATTTCATATAGATAAATATTAGTGGGAAGTAGGATGGTAGGATTATTTGAGTCCTTATATGGCTTGCCAGACTAAACTTGGTTTCAAGTACCCTATATGTGACAGTACAGTAACTGTACTCCAACTACAGTAACTGAACTCTAAGGCCTCTATTAATAGACTCCGCTCAACTTCTGTCAAAGTTGCTCCACGGATTTAACTATTGCCATCCTTTTTTGTTAGACAGGGACAAATGAGGATGGCAATAGTTAAATCCGTGGTGCAACTTAGGCATAAGTTGAGCGGAGTTTATTAATAAAGGCCTAAGAGAGGCCTAAGCTATGGGACCTAAGTTATGTGCATGTGTAGGAGGGCTTAGGCCTCTCTTTCCGTTGTTGGCGTTTGCAGCTCTATCGCTAGTGCCCCTCACTACGCCGACATTAGACGCGTCGACAACCCAATAATAAAACAATCTTGCCGGCGATCGCTCCGGATATCGAACGCCTCATCGCTAGGGATGTGCTCATGTCGATGGATTACAAGAAATACGATAAAAACTTATCGTAGAGTTGACAGAGTAAAGTGGATAATTTCGGTGAGAGAGTTTTTTGCAGCTTGTATGAAAAAATCTTATCGGTGATCGAATGAATCGCTAGGGTTGTGACGATGTCGATACAAGAAATACATTGTTTGAAAGTCAGTTTGTCCGAACTAGTCAACTCTGATGACGGAGTTTTTGATGAGACATTGCTTGACGATTCTAGAGCTGGGAAAGTTAAACGTAACTTCATACGATCATACGGAACGCTTGGTACGGAAGCAACGACTAATTAGGTTACACCACGAGCACTTCAGAATTCGTTAAAGTAATGCACGGTAATTACATCTTGACATACATTTGCAAGTTACATAAATCCATTTCGAACCACGTGGTGTGACCATTACTTACCCAGACGAAAATTCTCCGGATAAATTGAAAATATATTTTTGTAATATTGAAGAAATATTTCGTGAGTAATTGCCAAAAACAAAAGCTTTAGGGCTATTAGCAAACATGCTGCTTTAAGCATCGGCGATCGGCGATTTTGCGACTTCATCGATGCTGAATCGCATTTTGGTGACTTTGCGTTCAGTTGCGGTATCAGAATCGCGCATTTTAGCGGCTGCTGTTATCGCCGCATTTGGCGTTTTTAAGTGTACGGTGTGGAATGTTGGTCGCTGCATTTTGCTTCTTAAAAGCAACTAAATCAGGATCATCGATAAAAGTTGCATGTTTGGTCCTATAGTGCCTGAAAGGTACTTTTTTTTAAAGATAATAATATTAATGAAATAAAATTTTGTAAATCATCTAGGATAAAAAACCTAAGTAATAGTTTCTACGTGTACTTTTACAAATATATTTTGAACGTGGTTGAAATCCTGGTAATAAATAACACCACCAAAATTCAAAAGCATTTATTGTGAGAATTTACTGAATATAACACAAAATGTACCTAATGTACCGTAAAACTGTTTACTCTATCAATAAAGCCTACAAAATGCAGTTCAGAGATTCGCAATAACGGACAAAAGTCGCTACATATCAGGCTTCAAATAAAATCTGCGTCGTTATTTCAGTCGTTTAACGTAATAAATCACGATCGAGTCCGCAAAAATTCAAACAAAATTTATTTATCATTGTTTCAAATAGTGTTGGCTACTGGCAGGATTTATACTGTCGAACATTTTAAAAATAGTGTTAAAATGTTCGACTGAAGTTTAAATTCAAAGCTAGCTATGATGAAGCATCTGGGTCGGCCGACTGGTCGCCGTCCGATCAGCACTCCTTGGAAAGCAAGTGGACAAAGATCTTCACTCACTTCATGTGTTCACGGACTGGACGGAGGCGGTGCAGGACAGAAGCCGGTGGCGTTCTATTGTGTCGGAGGCCAAGACCCACTTTGAGGTCGACGTGCCAGGATAGTAAGTAAGTATGATGAAGCGCTCGTGGCATAGCTTGCTTAGACGTTCTTGATAGATCGTTAAACTTAGGTCACGTTCTGAGTGGTCACAATTTGGATGGGTGACCGCTAGTAGCAATAACAGCTAAGCGCTTCCTTGCTTCGGAGGGCACGTTAAATTGTCGGGCACGGCTTTCATATTATTAAGCCATGACGAAATAAATGTTTCTATATCTATGTCTATGATGAAGTCGCGAGCCTGTTTACTATTTTTAAATATAAAAAAACATATTGCATGTTTTTTTTTAATTATATGTAAAAACAGATGACGACTGTATTCCCAATACGCTGTAGACATACTCTTAGATCGTTTAGACATTACAGATCCTTTGAAGATGACTTAAGGGATGGTCAGAGGGATTTCCAAATAGATATTTGGTACATTATATGCAATATAGTAATTACAATTTATAATAGTCATAAAACCTTCAAGAAATCAAAACGACTATATTAAAGTCATTTTGATTATAAATAATATCACTAAATTAATCGATAAATCGATAAATATCGATAAACAGCAGCACATCTCTATTAATTCTATAATTGAATGCAATCTACTGTCATTGACAAGAGCACCTGTCAAACGTTTTTATCGATGCATCGATTATCGATGTCTCGAGTTTCGATGTTTCTATCGATACCGCGTCGACGATCCAATTAATTCAGGATTGAGTGCAACCTGTTCGCGTGGTTTCTTCAATTAAATGTTTAGTTTGTAGTATGCGCTAATATTTGAACAATTTAAATTCAATTCGTTGAAGTAATTGGATTTTTCAATTCAATTGTTGTTGATGTTTGTCAATATGCACAAAAATTATATTACAGAACTAGTAAACGCCCGTGGCTTCGCCCGCGTGGACTACTATTTTTGTCCCACGGGAATACATTTTTCCGGGATAAAAAGTAGCTTATGTGTTATTCCAGAACCTAAACTATCTGCATTCAAAATTTTATCAAAATCAGTTTAGTAGTTATACGTGGTAACAAACATTCACACACACACGGACTTTCGCCTTTATAATATTAGTAGGATAGTGAAAGGATATATTTAGGGTTTACATTTATTGTGTTGTTTTTAAAATGATTTATTGAAAATCTTCTCATCTCTGGTTATTTAAAAAATTGTAATAACAATTATTTTGTTACAAAACCTAAAACTGTCTTGAAAGTACCGATCCTGAATGGTAACAAAGAGATCAACAGGAGAATAATTTGTAATAAAGAAATATTAAATAAAATAAAAACCGGTCAAGTGCGAGTCGAACTCGTACGCCGAGAGTTCCGTACCTAGCCATGGTGCCAATTAAGCTAGTCCGGTTAATTGTATGAGCGCCCATACAACTCGGAGGACAATTTTAATTGGCGTCAACTATGTATGTATGGGAACACCCTTTAATTTTCAACTTTTTTAATTTTTTGGAATTTTTCCTTTATTTGTGCTATAAGACCTTGCTTTTTGCCAAATTTCGTGATTCTAGGTCAATGAGAACTACCATTTAGGTTTTCAACCCAAAACATCTAGGGTACTTCCGGTTGACCTAGAATTGTCAAATTTTGGTTACAAGCAAGGTCTTACAGCACAAGTAAAGGAAAAATTCCGAAAAATAAAAAAAGTTGATAATTAAGGTAAGTTTTGGTACTTACAAGTTTTCAAGAAAATCTAAATTTGCCTATATATTTTTATAGTGTTGACTCAGGACCTTGATTTTTATACTCACAATAGGGACTATAGACCTCAGTATATGGTATAAATTTAAACTTGCTAGCTCCACCCGTTCCTGAGATAATCGATGGTGACACACGGACAGACGGACGGACAGACGGACGGACAGACGGACAGACGGACAAGAAAGTGATCTTATAAGGGTTCCTTTTTTTACCTTTTAAGGTACGGAACCCTAAAAAGGGAAAAACGGTTAAAAGGTTTCCATCCTTTACCCTGCCGAAGGTCAAAGCTAACTTAAACTCATATTTAGCTATTTAAATTAGTTATTACTGAGACAATCATAAAGAAAGAAAAAAACTTTTACAAAACATTCTACAACATCTTCACAAATGTTGATTCGTAGCCGCAAGCGTAGCAAGTCAAGGTTCGTAGCACAGTCTACGGCGTAGAGGGTCTACGTGACATTTTGTTTGAATAACGTCCAAAGGTTAGTCCATAATGAATTTTCACAAGACGGTCGATTTTTGGGGGAGTTTTATTGGAACTTAATTAATAATTTACTGTTTCTTTGTTGAGTATTGTACATTTTCATTAATCATTTTGATTTAATGAATTCTTTTGATTCGGTACCTACTTTTCTTTGCTTGATTACGTAATGAGCGTTACATTAAACCTTGAAATATCAAGTCAAGTAATTGATGTATTGATTATCAAAGTTATTTAGAGAAAGTAGTTTACGTCAACGAATTTAATCAATAATAAGCATAGTTAGATACGCCATGATTAAAACAATATGTTTATATCCGTATATTCGAATTTCAACAAAACAGAACTGTTTTTTTTTCTCTCACGCAATAGCAACATATATTTCTCTTTTACGCATATCACTGACGTGTGAGCTCACTCTTCTGTGTGATCCTCCTGAACTATCAGTACATAAATTGATAAATAACGGAAATATGAATTACCTATTAATTATCCTTTTTTTTTATTTCATCATATTTTTTTGTGTTGTGTTGTTAAAATAATTTCCTGTTAAATATACTTATTGTATTTTATAAGTGTTGTCCGCGTACAACTTTAAGTTGTTTTTAATGAAAAAAATGAATTTAATTTAATGAAACACAAAAGTTTTATTCCATTGATTTACCAATAGATATAACCCCTTACTCCGTTAAGTAACTATAGATTGACGTATATCTGATGACATTTGATACAAAATTCATGAGTCTATCTTTTTTTAGAAATCGATTAGTGTGATGGTAAAATCTAAAGTAAATTCTTACAACTCTTTCCAGTACACTTACCTCTGTTAAATGCCAGGAGTTTTTCTTGAAACTCGTGCAACATTTTTCTGGAACTATTTCGAGAACGTTCCAGCAACTTCGAGACCTCCATGCGGGCGATACGTTCGTTCCTAAAGGAAAGAAAAACTATTTTATTTTAACGTGACTGAGGTAGGAACGTATTCTTCTTATTATGTGTTTATAAGAGCTGCTTTAGCTGTGAAGATGGTTAAGGCTACAAGCCAATGATTAAAAAAAAATAATAGATATGGTTCTAGCGCGCGCAAGTGAGCCGTGTTGGCCGAGGGGTATAGTACCTCGACTTTCGATCCGAAGGTCGTGGGTTCGAATCCTGGCCGTGCATCAATGGATCTTTCGTTTCGAAAAATTTTTATGCGCATTAACACGAGCTCTAAACGGTGAAGGAAAACATCGCGAGGAAACCCGCGGGTTAGAAGATTCGAAAACGATGATATTCACCGATGCCAGGACCGATTTTTTGTATGAAAGAGTATACTTTTCGATTGATGCTTCAAAAATTTGGTGAGGATCTGTCGAGGATCTTCGGAGTTATGAACAGAAATGCACCTCGAGATTGCAGAACATTGCTCAGCTTATACATTGAAGTCGTTTTTTTTTAAATTGTGTAATTTAGCTACTTGTTTTTATTAATTTTCTTAATTTTAATCTTTCTATCAAGAATCGTTCAGAGCTCAAGTGGAGCTTTGTAGGTAACATTATATTTGATCAAAGAGCGATTCATTTGGCTTCTTTCATAAAATATCGAGATTTTCTCCAAAAGTAAATACTCTTAGCTATGATTTCTAGCAAAATATACACAGAGCTACTTTAGTGGAAGTACGAGATAAATGAATTATAAGCTATTATTTTTATCTGTTAATTTATGAATTTTATTTTTTTAGTTGATGACTTTATGACCTTTAGATGGCGCCATATTCACTTTAATGTGACGTCACATAGCCTTTAACCAGCGGACGATGAAGACGCTTCAAACGATACCTCATCTGTCAGATTATGATAAGTAGTTTAGAAGTTACGAGGGAACAGATGAACATTCATACATACATACATACCGGTCAAAATCATAACCCTCCCTTTTGCTTCGTCGTAGTCGGGTAAAAATCATAACCCTCCTTTTTGCTTCGCCATAGTCGGGTAAAAATACTTAGAAATAGTTTTTGTTGGTAGGTATTTCGCATCACGGCTGAACCAATTTTGCTACTACTTGCTGAATAGACCAATTTTGGCAATTCTTTTAGTAAATGATGTAAATTTTAACTAAAATAGAGCTGTTGTATGATCGATGCGATTAACAAGCAAACTCTCGAACTAGTCCGAACTTGGCCGAACTCAGCCGAATTCGCCCGAGGTAACCAAGCGCGTGATTACGAGAAAACTTCACGCATCTATATTCAGGGGATGCAACGTTACTCACTTGTTTAGCCGAAGGTAGAGGATCCGAGGAATAATGGAGGTGGTATTTTAATTTTTTTTTTTTTTTCAAACAGATTTATACCGACTCTAAGGTTACTTGTTATTATTTAGGGCTGAATTTTCAGATTTTACAACACTTGTAACACCAGACACTCGCGCACTTGTGACACTCGCGCTGCTGACCCTATAAAAGAGAAATCACTGCGCCGACAACACAATGGACAAGTCTGGTCCACCAGTTGTCACCGCAGCGCTTCCTCGCATAGCTCTGGCAACCTTACTCACCGCAGGAACGCAACACCATTCGAGAAGAATGATGTTATTTGGCTGCGATATTCTGTAAATCAGAGGTACTTCCCCAGTCAGGCTGCTCGAATATAGAGTGAGAAAAACCCTCTTCCTCCTACAAGAAAATCCCGCTATATATAAGACAGGTAAGCTCTTGACTTACATCTTTCACTAGGCAAGGCAAGGGTGAAGTCGACGATGAAGCGATCTGCTTTACAAAATGCCTTTAACTCTCTTTTTAAAAGTATCCGGGCAATTATAAGAAGTTGGTAGTTTATTTCAATCGAAAGCCACTCTTCTTGCAATTGGATGTTTTCAACTCACTAGTTGGAAACATCCAACTGAGCTCACAGGCCAGTCGTAGAGCGAAGCCTTCTCCGTTAATTATAAGTTCTTGTTGAAACTTTCGAGTTGGGATGTTAGTCAAAAACTTGGAGCGGCTTAGCTCAGAGCCGCCGGATCGCGTAATTACGCGCGCGTGCGCCGACAACCCAACAACTTGTATAAAATAAAAAACATACATACCTAAAGCCGAACATAAAACCTCCTTTTTTTGAAGTCGGTTAAAAAACATCAAGAGGAAACCCGCGGCTTAGTCAGCCCCACACGTATGGACCATGTCTTTCCTGTGGATATGGCCGGTTAAGCTGAGAGGATGGTGTAGGTGCTACAAGCCTACTCCATCTAGAACAATGTCCCAGGCACTAGAGTGTCCCGTTAAGCAAGTGTAGGCAAAGATTGCCTCCTGACAGAGTATAAATCATCTAGTAAAGATGTAAAGGCCTAAGTTATATAACAATACATTATATCAGGGAGTAGAGAAGCCATCGGTTAGAGCTAAGTGCCGGGACATTTGTCTCGCGGCCGATAGGCTCCCACGTGTACTGGATGCTTCAGAATTATTACCGCTTTACACTTTAACCTATTTTTAGTTGATTAGGTTTTGTACCTTTCTGTATCTTTTATCATAATTATTACGTTTCACGGTGTATTTTGTGTGTTTACTAGCAAATAAATGTTCTATGTCTACGGATGTGTCTATATCTATGTTTAGAGGAGTTTTCAAATCAATATTTCATTATCTGATAGACGGAAGGATACAAACATGATGATAATAAACAATAGGGCTAAAATAATAATGATAGGTAATAAATAGGAAAAACCCACAGAATCTTAATCAAAAATGTCAAAATATAATAAATAAAAAAATAAAAGTATAAAAAACGCCTGCAGCTTTAACCGCGTGGACTACTATTTTTTTTATCTCACTGAAACGGTGCATTTTCCGATAAAAATAAAGCGTATGTGCTATTCCAGACTGTAATCTATCATCCTTATAGACTGGCAATGTTGGGTCCTGTGGTTGGGTAAAATTAAGATATGTATGATACAGCCAAATCTGCTGAATTTAAGACACCCAAAATCCTCAGTTGCCTTTCATACGAATTTGATATTTTTTTGAATTTCATTGAAAATATTACTTTAGTGGTGATTAAGAATATTTTTTTTTTAACGAAAATAGGTTAGCGTTTGACCACACCTTGCCTGATGTAAAGCAACAGTGTGGTCTAAGATGGAGTACGCTTACCTAGAAGGAACCTATTGGCTCTCGATTTGAAGACACCTAAATTATACTTTTTTGGAAATACAGAAATAAATAAATTCTGGAAATAAATAAATAAAATTAATAAATATAGAATTTGATATTGTTTCCCGCGAGCTGTTGTGTCGCACCCTGTAGATCCTCGATAGTGCCTATCGAAGGATATTTATAAGGCGACGTCACTCGAGGGCGATAGGGATTTTTTATGATCCTACTTCGTTTGAGTGGATGTTTTATTCGCCTGTCGCCACACTGGTTACTTCACCAACAAAAAAGAAAGAAAAGAAAATAAACTAAGTTTTCGTGATCGAGCATGAGTGTCGCCACACTGGTTACTTCATCAACAAAAAAAGGAAGAAAAGAAAATAAACTGTTGAGTTTTCGTGATCCAGCATAAGTGGCTAAATGCACAAACTGTGCGAAGCCAAAATGAAGAAAAAAAAAGAAACAGTCAGTCTGTCTGTCCGTGCGTATCCAAACTACAAAGCTGATGAAAGTGGAGCTTCCGGGTGCAAATTATATTCCTCTTCCGTCCTGCCATGGAGTACGGCGAGGGTAATCTGCCCTTCGGTAGAGAAGAGGTCATGTGGCTTAGTCGTTAGATTGATTAGCTTCTCAGTTATTAGGAATAATAAAGCTACCTCACGACCGGTTACAATGAGGTGCGTCTTCTCAAAAGAGCTTATTTCACTTTTTTTTAAATCATCAGTCGTTAATTAAAAAAAATCTGACACATTCAGAACACCTACACAAAATCTTGTTAAACTCACTTATAATTTTTTTTACACACTCGACATATCCTTTCGTCTACTAACTAGAACCTTCTCGCCCCTTCTATTATCTGTTCTGTCCAATCCATCTTAGGTTGCCTGGAAGAGAGGCCGCCAATTGTTTTTACCTGTGTTTAGTTAATTTATAATAATTTCTTTGTAGTAAACAATAAAGTGTGATCTATCTATCTCAGTGGTTCCCAACCTATGGTCCGCGGACCACTGGTGGTCCCTGGAACCACCCAAAGTGGTCCGCGAAGCTATCCCAAAAAAAATAAACAAGTGACAAAGGATCAAAGTTGAAAGAGAAAAACTTTACTGCTTTTGATATGTTGAGTCAAATTATTGGTTGACTATGTGATGAGTGAGATTAAAGGAGAACAAAAGAACATTTGACTCCATTTGAAATATTACCTATTCAATTTAACTTATTAGACAAAGGCCCCCCCCTCAGTTGGGTACGTGGTGGTCCGCGACAAGTCAGAAAGTTTATCAAATGGTCCCTCACGTGTAAAAGGTTAAGAACCACTGATCTATCTAGATAAGAGCTAATTATTTTCAAACGTCGAAGCAGCGGGGCTAAAAAGGCCGCTTTAGCAGAATCACAGAACTGCAATATAATGCCGTTCTTGTCACTCTCAGCTCAGCTTTGAAAAGAGACGTCATATAGTGCAATTTCTATTGTAATTCAGCTGTAACGGCCTTTTTAACCCCGCTGATGATGATAAATTGTAAAAAGAACAATCTTGCGATAACGTTGGTTTTCAAACAAAAAACCGCATCAAAATAAATTTATCTATTCAGAGGGCCTAGCCAACCGGCATTCGCTATAAAGCGATTCGATTTCTATAATTCGCTAACACTCGAACGTGACGTTTCGTTGGTCGAACGTAGGTGACGTGGTCTTCGTTTCATTTATCCACCAATGAAACATCGGCGATAGTAAGCGAAGCGAAGCGAATTGTAGAAATAGAATCGATTGATGCCACTTGGCTAGATGCCCAGGAGTTATAATGCCACAGACATACAGATACACAGATACACACTACAAACTTATAACTAAACTAAAACTTAGGCCTTTACATCTTTACTAGATGATTCATACAGTGTCAGGAGGCAATCTTTGCCTACACTTAACGGGACACTGTAGTGCCTGGGACAATGTTGAGATGGAGTAGGCTTGCCCAGCACCTACACCATCCTCTCAGCTTAACCGGACATATCCACAGGAAAGACATGGTCAATACGTGTGGGGCTGACTAAGCCGCGGGTTTCCTCACGATGTTTTCCTTCACCGTTTAGAGCTCGTGTTAATGCGCATATAAATTTTTCGAAACGAAAAATCCATTGATGCACGGCCAGGATTCGAACCCACGACCTTCGGATCGAAAGTCGAGGTACTATACCCCTCGGCCAACACGGCTCTAACTTATAACACCCTTCTTTTTCGTCGAGGTTTCATAAAATAACTAGGTACCTACACGTTAAGTACATTTACATTATTTTAGCTTTTTATATACTCTGTGGTTTAAATTAATGTCATTCTCGAATGCCGGCTCTCGTTTCTCGAAATCACAAATTCTCGTTTAATTTGTTTTAATTTCTCGGAACTGACAGAAAGGGGAAAAGAATTGATTTGACTATTTCACGGTTTTATTTATTGTGAGTGTATCACACTAATATTATAAATGCGGAAGTTTGGATGTTTGGATGGATGTTTGTTCCTCTATAACTCGACAACCACTGAACCGATTTGGCTGAAATTTAAAATATAGATAGATGATCGGGAAGACGATAAGCATTATCATATCATATCATATCATATCATATTTATTTCATAAATACATTGTTACATACAATATTTTAAATACAATAAATACATAGTTACATAAAATGGCACAGGACCGTGATAATTGGAGAGATCAAGGGGAGTCCTTTTGCCCAGCAGTGGGATACAATGGGCTAGTTTAGTAATAATAATAATGATCGGGAATATGACATAGGCCACTTTTTACCCGGGTGTCACGCGAGCGAAGCCGCGGGCTAGTATTGTAAAAGCACAGTTATTTGAATTTAATTTTATTGATGTAGTCAAAATGCTTGTTGCGGTAGTACAGGGGAAATACCGCGTTATGTTTTTGTTGTGGGTCAACTATTCACACCAATAATTTGGTCAGAATGAACTCGGAACTCATTATTGTGACATATAATTTTCATCACTATTATGAAAGTCGAATTGGACAATGGATATAATTCTCACCAATATACTTGTTATGTTGTCCTCTATTGACATTTTACATCGTCGGTCCAATGCACAAGTCGCCAAACTAGCATTTTAGCGTTTTTCACTTTTTGATGGGCATAGTATTGGTTAGGCCAAGAGCACAATGTGGCAAAGTTTCACAGCTGTAGCATAAAAAATGACAAAGATATCACCAATTTCTTTATACCCGACTACGGCGAAGCAAAAAGGAGGGTTATGATTCAGCTATCTGCTCAAAATTTACTTTTTACTATTGTTAACTGTTTTTGTTTTTCTTAACATTTCAGCAATTCGTTATTATACTGCCATAAAGACCTTTACCTAAATTAATTTTATTGTCATGATTTAAATACCTATTAATAACCTCTGATTTGTTGCAACGAATTGAACTTTTTCGCTCTCCTGAACAATCACGAATTTACAGTTTGGCGACTTGTGCACTGGACCGACGACATTATCTATCAACCACTTATGACCAAACAATGTATGTATAATATTATGTACATTATTTAAGGTTATAGTAGTAATTTGGAATAAACAAAAATAGTAGATTGTATTATAAGGGGGGAAAATAATATTTTTACGGCGAGGGCGCTTTTTTGAATCCAGAGCGAAGTGAAGGATTCTAGAGTAGAATCCCGAGCGTAGCGAGGGATTCTTTAGTAGAATCCTGAACGAAGCGAGGGATTTAAAGTACGTCGCCCGAGCCAAAAATATATTTTGCGCCCGAGTGATACACTCTACTTTTCATTACAATCTATGAGAAAATAAAAGGGAGGAGAAAATAATGTGTTAAATCAACGAAGTTCCACTTGAGTAGAGTAATCGGGGATTAAATTTTTTTTATTCAGACGGCGGCTCTGATACTAGCAGCGCCCTCGCGGCGTTGCCCCCGTAGTGATGGTTTATGGTGATGATGATGGTGATGATGATGATGAAAAGTAGCCTATAACCTTCCTCAAGAGTTTAGCTATCAAATACAGAAATAATTTTTCAAATCCGACTGGTAGTTCCTGAGATTTCATTTCATTTCATTTATTTATTTATTTCTCTCACAAACAATATAAATATAAATAAATAGCTAAATAAATATACAGAATAATGAATATTAAAAACGTTGTAGGTAGCTATTATAAAAACCTGTTTTGTGAGATTAGCGCGTTCAAACAAAAAATCTCTTCCGCTAGAATTGCTCAATAGTTCCACGAAAACAAACTAGATGGCGCCAGTAGACCGACGTTCTAGATCGCGCTGACGAAAACGCACAGGATTTTATCAGGTTGGAATTACAATTATATATGGATAGCTAGCTACTATGCTAAAACTGCAGAGTAATAAATCTCTAAATGTGATTACAACTGTGGTGTTTTTGGAAGAGTCTTCCTCCCTCATTCATCTTGGTAGATTTGAGATGAATGTGGAAAGTAGTTGTACCTCAAAAGTGCGCGGCAAAGATAATTCCGGCGCTCTTAAAGGGGATTAAAAACTCATTACTGCCCGCTAAACTTATAAAGAGGATTAAAAACTCATTACTGCCCGCTGAAAGCTCCTTGAAGAGGAATCATCTACTTTGGGCGCACTTAAAGGCGAACAAAGTCGTCGTTTTCGAATAGATGGAATGAAAAACTTATTTTTAATCTAGGTCACAGAAAAAATCTTTTATCAGAAAGCGTCATTAACTGGTATCCCCCTAGTAAGAGATAGGTTTGCAAGCCGTTGATCTCAACTTTTTGTAAAAACTTTTACTTTTCATTTTCTCATCCTTGCTTACTTATGGATATCTAATTTCGCTCGAGTTCCTATACTAGCAAATCCGACTGAAATCCAAGGTTGAAATGAAAAGGGTCCTTGTTCAAATCAATAGGGGGATACCGATTGATGACGCTGACTGTACAACAGTATAAAATGAGGTCATTGGTAGCGAGATAGTTGATACATAAAACATTATAAACGACATTACTAGTAGTTCGCCCCGAACTGAGATCTCGCGCATCGTTGTATTGATAGCCTAGATTTCGACTTGTTTCTGACTACCCCTATACCTACGTTAAGTGCTCCTAGTGTTTACCACAGAATGATATCTAATGCGCTACCTCAGTATGGTAAAGATTATAGGCATGCATGCAATACATTAAGTCGTGTTGTGTTTATATTCAATAGTTGACACCGCGAACTTCGTACCGCGCCTCAGGGAAGGCCTCTTAGTTCGAGAAATTATTAAAATAGCAGTTCAATACGAAATGTATGAGAAAATCCATTCCCTCCCCCTCCCCCCTCCCCTCTCCCTACCCCCCCTCCCCTCCCCTCCTCTCCCCCTCCCTTCCCCCCTCCCTTCCCCCCTCCCTTCCCCCTCCACCTCCCCTCCCCTCCCCTCCCCTCCCCCTACCCGTCCCCTCCCCCTCCCCTCCCCTCCCGTCACCCTCCCCCTCCCTCTATAATTTTGGTACATGCCCAGCCCACTATTTGCAGGAGTTAGCATTTGCATACGTGACAGGTTGCAAGCCCACCGCCGCTATTAGAACGTTAACTGGTTTCCTCACGATGTTTTCTTTCACCGTTTAGAGCTCGTGTTAATGCGCATTAAAATTTTTCTAATCGAAAAATCCATTGATGAGCACGGCCAGGGTTCGAACTTACGACCTATGAATCGAAAGTCGAGCACTCTTCCAATCGGCCAACACGGCTTTTGTTTTCAATCTCAAGAAAAAATATCAAGTAGCAACTAAAATCATTGCAAACCAAACCACAACGATGCCACACTCCTTGTCTGTTAGCCAGACCTACGAATACATCGAAACTCTATGAAACGGGAGCTCTCTCCATACTTCCGTTAATTGGTTTCCATAATTTTTATTTTTGACTGTATTTCAAAAACTATAGAACCTAGAAGAAAACTAAAAACCATTTTGGAATGTATAAGTTGAGTACTTTCATATGACACCCCACTCAATATATTTGGGTAACTTTGAAAAAAAATTACCCCCTTGGGAACCCCATATCTTTACAACCCCTTCATCGATTACGCTCATACGCTCCACAGCAAATTTCCATAGCACAACCTATTGACCTATCAAGTTTCATACAGATTGGATAAGCGGTTCGATAGTTATGCGAGAACATAAAAATGAAACATACAAACATACAAACATACAAACATACAAAGCAAAATCGCCTAACTTGCCACTAAGATCTTCGCTCGCTTCGCTCGCTCGATCGATTATGACAGTGTTTTTGTACATAAACATGTCATAATAATGTCTGACCGTAATTTGGTTAGCGGTATTCCGCTTATATGTTCTCTTTCACTGATATTATTATGAATCAATGGACTTGGAGCTAACTTCTCCTCTTTATTTTCTTTTCTAACTTTTAGTTATTTTCTAAAGTGTGTGTGTGTGTGTGAATGTTTGTTACCACGTATCTCCATAACTACTGAACCGATTCTGATGAAATTTGGAATGTAGATAGTTTAGGTTCTGAAATAACACATAGGCTTTTTATCCCGTTTAAATGTATGGTTCCCGTAAAATAAAAGAGTAGTCCACGCGGGCGAAGCCGCGGGCGTTCACTAGTAAATAAAATAATAAAAAGATCCAAACACTTTTTTACTTTACGTGGCATTGCAACGCTTGCCGGGTGCAGCTAAGTTAAAATAACAATATCTGGGCGACCAAGCTCTGGTCGGGTGCGTATAGAGAAAAATTTAAAAAGAAAAAGAAAAAAGAACAAATAAAACTTACAAACAAAATAAACTTTCTTTGGCTGAGATTCGAACTCGCAGCCTTCGGCAGGAAGGCGGACACCCTAACCACTTAGCCACTCTGGTCTCAACAGATACCGTGAAATAACGAACCACATTGCACTGGTAAATCTTTTTGCGTAAAAATGCCGAGAAAATGAATTTTCCCAGATATGAGATCTAGCTAGATCGATTTTTCACCCCCGTAAGCTCCTGTACCGCAAATTTCAAAGAAATCATTAGAGCCGTTTTCAAGAACGTGAGTACAAACAAACAAATATTGCTCGTTTAATAGAATAGGACAAAGTGCATAGTTTTTATTGGAATTCGTTGTTCAACTTGGTTCAGGTGATGGTAAAAGAATAAGTGTGGTGATAGACTAAAGACTTGAAACCACATCACATTAGATAAATAGAACCTAGCTATTGTGTGCCCTATAATTTATTTAAACGCCATTTATGCCTATTGTGCCCTAATTCGGGACGATTCAGAGCCATTGTTCAATTGATCTGTATTCAATATCATTTTTGCTTTGATCTAATCGATCGAGCGAGCGAAGCGAGCGAAGATCTTAGTGGTAAGTTGGGCGATTTTGCTTTGTATGTTTGTATGTTTGTATGTTTGTATGTTTGTATGTTTGTATGTTTGTATGTTTGTATGTTTGTATGTTTGTATGTTTGTATGTTTGTATGTTTGTATGTTTGTATGTTTGTATGTTTCACGAATTGTTGTTCGAGCATAACTGTCGAACCGTTCATCCAATCTGCATGAAACTTGGTAGGTCAATAGGTTGTGGTAAGGAAATTTACGGTGGAGCATATGAGCTTAATCGATGAAGGGGTTGTGAAGATATTGGGTTCCCAAGGAGGTAAAAAATTATGAAAGTTACACAAATATATTGAGTGGGGTGTCATACGAAAGGGCTTATTTTGTACATTCCAAAATGGTTTTTATTTTTAATCTAGGATGTATAGTTTTTGAAATACGACCAAAGACCAAAAACTACGAAACCAGAGCTGCAAGAGCTCCCGTTTCATAGAGTTTCGATGTCTTCGTAGCTCATTGACTGGTCGGTCTTAAAAAGAGAGTGGCATCGTTGCGGTTTGGTTTGCAATGATTTTAGATGCTACTTGATTTATTTACATGATAAAAAAAAATTTGATAAAAAATGAAAATAATTGGGGTAAAAAAAGTTAAGTAAACAAATATATTGAGTGCGGTGTCAAATGAAAGGTCTTTATTTGTACATTCTAAAATAGTTATTATTTTTATTCTAGGACGTATACTTTTAAAAATACGACGAGAATTCATAAATATGAAATAAATGAAAAATTAGACACGACATTATGTATTGCATGCATGCTAGTATTTTTTACCATGAAGAGCTAGCGCAATAGGCATACCCGGCAGTAGTAGCACTTGAAATTATAGGGGTAGTCAGAAGAAAGTCCAAATGTTGGCCATCTACGGTGCGCGAGATCTCAGTTCGGGGCGAACTACTAGTATAAAGGTTAAGGACACAGACAGATGAAAGGGCTTAAATTATAAGTACATATATACAAAGAGTACTTGAGACTCTATAAGTAGGTACCTACCAATAATACAATTTGGATACAGAAAATGATTTCGTAGAACTAAAGAACTTAAGAGATGTTTATCAGAAAAAAGTACCATTTTTTTTTTTTTTTTCAAAACAAAAAACATAAATAAATAAAATAAAATAAAAACATTTTATTTCGGATAACATTGATCCATACTTTGTTAGTAATCACTCTCTTAAACCTAATGCTAGTACACTAAATTAAACTAAACTACACAAAATAAACATGCCTCAGATTACTCTCCGAACAAAGCACTGCCAGATCGGAGAAGTAACCCTACCAGCTATAGTTTGTAGGATGGTGTTGGGGCTGCCCCGTACTCTGCGCATCAGGGACGCCGTCTTCTTACGGAGGATGGCAGCAAAACCATCCGTCTCATATTCTGCAAACATTCCTGATGCACTGCAGAAGCGAGGCAGTCCCAACATCATCCTAAAAATGTTATTATATTGTACACGTAGGGTCTCTAGCGGTCGTTTGGTATAGCTAACCCATAGGTTCCCGGTGTAGAATATACAAGTTTTTTTACATAGACAAGTTTTTTTTTTTTTCAAGTTATGTACGAGTATGTCGTATCGTATGTCTATATTCAATGATACAGACAGTGAATATTCATATACTACTTAATCGTATTCCCAAAATTATTTTCTTATTTAATTCTTTTTAGAGAGCGATTTTTCAGTAGTGATTCATCATACAATTCATCAGTCGGTCTTTAGTTTTAGAACTTATTTTTTACTAGCTGCTGCCCGCGGCTTCGCTGGCGTGGTACCCGGACAAAAAGTAGCCTATGTTACTCTCCAGCCCTCCGACTATCTCCACACAAAAAATCACGTCAATCCGTCGCTCTGTTTTGACGTGAAAGCAGGACAAATAAACAAACAAATAAACACACTTTCTCATTTATAATATGGGTACGGATGACAAAATATTTAAGTACTTATTCTAAAGTTAAGCAAACAAAAGCATTTCTTAGCGTTTAAATAAGGTTCCCCTAAACATAATTCAGTATTCAATAGCAAAGATAACAAAACACATTTCATACAAAGTATGTTATATTCCCTGACAATGTAAAATTCGAATTAAACCCATTTCAATACAACACATTCTTATCACTAACGGAATGACTTTGGCTTGCTACAGAAATATGAACCTTATACGTTTGTGACAAGGTTTAGAATACCGTGAGAGCTGTGTAGGAGGATTTGAAAGGATCTCCGTAAGGTGCCGGAAATCGGCGACTCGTCCTAAAGACACTTTGGAAGGGTGTGGATATATTTCATAAGAGAAGCGATTTGAAAAAAACAGAAAAAATATATAAAAATCCGGTAAGTATGCTTATATTCAAAATTCTTATACCCTAACGGAGAGACTGATTTCGCTGTCGAATTAAGATTATTTTTTTAACCAACAATTTAACGTGCTCTCCGAAGCACGGAAACGCTCAACCCAGCCGTTATTGCCACATACGGTCACCCACCCAAATCGTGACCACTTAAAACGTCGCTTAACTTCAATAATCTAGAACGTCTAAGCAAACTACGCCACGAGTGAGCGAAGAATCGAACCCGCTACATTTATAAACGCTCCGTCAATATCCAAAAAAAAATTCAAAATTCAAATATCATTTATTCAGTAAGCCCGCTATGATCAATTTGAAACGTCTTAAGAGCTAGGTGATTCTACTCCTGTTCTTTCGCGACCAACACCGTGAAGAATCAGGGCAACAAACACGGTATGACTAGCTTTCCTTTTGGTGATCCATCCGCTTAAATCTAAATAGTCAAGCTCGAATGGGGAGCCAGTCGAACAATGTGAGTCTCGTCTAAGTCGTCAAAAGAACAAGTAGCTAAATTAAAAATTTTAAAAAACCGACTTCAATACAAACTGTATTGGGTAAGGCTAAGGGTGAGCTAATTAAAATTAGCCCAAACATGGATGTTCTACTGTTATTCTCTGAGAAGTTCCATTGGACAGGTCCTGACTCCATCATCAGATCAGCTAGCTGTCACCATATTATTACATTATAGTCGGAACTTGACCGACATGCTGAGTTCCAAGTTTCAACTCAATCAGACTATTTACTGAGGAGTTCTGTTGAACAGCTCCTGACTCCATCCCCAGATCAGCTCGTTGTGACCATATTATTACATTCTAGTTAAAACTTGACAGACGTGCCGAGTTTCAACTCAATCGGCCTATTTACTGAGGAGTTCTGTTGAACAGCTCCTGACTCCATCATCAGATCAGCTCAATGTTACCATAATATTGCATTGTCACCGATAACCTTTTAAAAAATACCCTAATCGCTTCAAGTGAGCCTATAAAATTTTAAGAGTTACCTCGATTTCTCCAAGATCCCATCATCAGATCCTGACCTGATGACCAAAAGGACCAATTGGAAAGTGTACCCTTTCAAACAAAAAAAGAATTTTTGAAATCGGTCAAGGCGTCTTCGAGTAATCGGTGAACATACATAAAAAAAAAAAGCACAAAAAAAAAAAAAAAAAAAAAAAAAAAGATTCCGACGAACTGAGAACCTCCTCCTTTTTTCGAAGTCGGTTAAAAAAAGACAAAAAAATCACCTGGCATCACACGCTACACTTGGCTAACTTAGTGATACTTAGCTGTTAATTAAGTACTTACAAAAAATGATAGTAAAGACATTGCACAGTACTTATCAGCTGTCGAGGGGCAGAGCGACATCAGGCCACGCGACTTTATCATTCATATCATCAAGAGACATACGTAAAGAATAATCTTGTAAAGAAAGCGTACTATTGTACGCTTTCTTTACAAGATTATTCTTTACCTATGTTTTAAATCTACGAATGGGAAGTTTCGTGAGTCTCGTCAAAGTCGTCAAAATGAAAAAAAAGATGAATTTCCAACAAAACCCCACCCTTATATGTTGTAAGGCCGCGAAGTAGGTCGCTCGTGAATAAATCTAATGCATTAGTCCGTCCACGGCTGGGGCACGTTTCCCTCACTATCTTACATTGTGCATTGAAGGAAACTTCTGAGCTATAGCGTCGCCACTCTAACCTTATGGCGCGGACCTATCGTGCGTGTAGCGACCTCTACCTGTCGCTAGATGAACTACATAGACATGCTACGCACTACAGATGGCGCCACGCAACATCAGAATTCCTAGATCGCGCAAGTGAACTACTCAACGCCGATCGGGTTATACGACAACAACTGTTGGTCGAAAGACCACGAGCAAGTGGGCCAGATGGGCCGGCCCGTTGCAGAGGAACCACCTACTCTGCCTTTGGGGAACTATTCCACCCTGTTCCCCAAACTGCGCATGCTGTGCACGGGCACGCGGCGCATTTTAGCAGCGCGGGTTCATTTGTTTGACAACGTGGGTCTACGTTTCTGCAGCACATGTATTAACTCACGACTATGTAGCGCAAACAACTGTAGCGCAGCACAGTTTTGAATCATACGCCTTGTAGAACAGAAGTGAAGCTACGTACGTTTTCGTGTACCGCGTGCATTTGACAGCGTTGCGCTGCGTGGTCGCCATATCGCAAGCCACGCGTGTACCAATGACATCAATTCATGCGTAGCGTGTGGACACAATTACATACAGTCTCTGCAAAGCGAAGCTTGGCGCACGTGCGTAGCCTCTCCGTGGACCGAGGTGGGTCCGCGCCTTTACACTCAACTAGTGTGGTATAACTGTGTAACCAGTTTTTAAGACCGTACGATCTAAATGAGAATGCACACTACGTTTTTTGTACGCGCGTATTTGAGCAGTGCGTACGAAAAACGTCGTGTGCACACTCTCTCATAGATTGCCGACTACCTTACCTAATCTCCTAATGTAATCCCCCTTGGGCACACTACGTTTTCTGAAGCGCGTTTTTGAGCAAGGCGTTCGCATCGCATTTGTGTCGATACAAACGCGAACCAGGAGTGGGGCCCATTGCGTTTTTGAAGCGCGTTTTTGAGCTGTGCGTTCGCGTCGCGTTCGCAAAGCGTTTGTACCGATTCAAACGTGCTACAAAAAACGCGGTGTCCACTCCCTTCCATTCTCTACGTAGGTACACGTTTCTGAAGAAACAAATGCGTCGCGAACGCACTGCCGCGAACGCGCTACTCCCTAATCCTACGTACGCCCGCGGCTTGGCCCGAGTGGACTACTACTTTTTTATCCCACGGGAAACATGCATTTTTTCGATATAAAAAGTATCCTATGCCCTCCAACTACATCAACACATAAAATCACGTCAATCCGTCTCTCTGTTTTGACGTGAAAGCAGGACAAACAAACACACTTTCACATTTATAAATGGATTATTTAAAAACCTTTCTTCTATTAACAAAATAAAATAAAGGGTACCAAGTAAACATGCTTCGCGTACAAACAGGCTACATAAAACTAAGGCCCGGCGTACTTTGCCCCTCACGAAACAAATAAAGCTCCCGCTTAAAACTGATCCGAACACATGATTTGCTGGAAAGTTTCCACTCCTCCTTAAGCTGCGATTAGCTCCTAAACACACACCTTCAGTATATTGAAGAGTTCTTACAGGGTGGAAAAGATTACTACCAAATACCATCTTGAAAATGTCTTTGAAAAAAATTAAACCCGGAGGGTGTTAAATTTTTTTTATTCCAACGAAATTTCTTTCCGATTCGACGATATCAGTCGGAAAGTTGATGTTTTTTCAGCGAAGAAAGATCGCTTTTCGAATTTGGAATGCATTCCAAGAAGGTCTGAATCGCGCTTCAGAACACATTAGGCTGGTTTTACTGTCACGCGTACCGTTGGCGATGATAGGCAAGTGATCTTTATTACAATGAAATAAGAATACTCATTGTTTAGCAGAAACGGCTACGCTGATTGCTCTCGTCAGTGGTGAACAATCACTATCCTTATTTCATTGTAATAGAGATCACTCGCCTATCAGCGCCGACGGTACGCGTAACAGTAAAACCAGCCTTATAAATACATACTTAATGTATCCGGGTATTACCTTTATATCTCTACCTGCAACCACGGCTGGTGCAATCCAGTCGAAACGTCGGGCTTAATAAATAAAGGTAATTAAGTTATAAATACCCGGATATATAATGTTTTTCTAAAATGTTATAAAATGTTAAAAAACCCAGATAGGTACGTGTCAGTGTGAGACGCTCGCGCGAGAAGTAACCTTGCCGCTACTCCCTCCTTACCCAGCTGAAGATTCTCCGGATGAATCGAAACATTGTCGGTTACTAAATCGACGATACTTTTACGTGAGTAATTCCCGTGTGTTAAATAATGTCTAGACCCAGACATGATTAATGGGAGTAGTTTTTCACACCCTGTAGACACACTTAGAAAGGTTTTTCGTCTGAAATGTGTTTTATTTGACTTCTGCGGTCCAAATTTTTATATTGCTGCTTCTTAAGTAGAGAATTTTGTATCAATATTTTGCTGACTGGATTCATAAAACTTCACATTAAAATACTCCTTTCATTGTAATAATTTTATTTCTTAAAAATCTTGGGATGTAAATAAATATATAATGCTAGAGATTTCACATAGCACCATCTAGCCACAAAGTGAGCAGATCTTGTGTTATGGAAACTACGTGACTGATGTGCTAATTAAGTATATAAGTTTTTTTTTTAATACATAATTTTTGTATTAAAAAAAAACACCTTAACCCGAAACAAATAATTGCAGATCAAACAAAAATTCACCTCTTGGCGGGAAATGAACCCGTGACCTATGTGTTGTGTATGTGTTTCGGGCCTTTGCTCACTACGCCACTGAGGTTTTCACAATGGACAAGAAAATAGGATCGTGTTGAAATAGCACTTACAACAAGGGCTTTATTCAGTGAGAGAAAAGAGGCTGTGGTAAAAGTAAGTTCGTATGAGCAAGTGGCCAACTCTAGTGACGGAGATTTTAGGCCGCCTATAGGCCTCCGTCATGGCGACCTAAAAGCCAGGACTGACAATTAAACGTGCACGGAGCACGGAAGCGCTCAGCTAATGCCACTTGCGGTCACCCATCCAAATTGCGACCGCGCACAACGCTGCTTAACTTCAAAGATCAATCAAGAACGTCTCAGCTATGCCACGAGCGCTTCAAGAGGCTGTGGTGTGTTATATAAATAAATTTTGCTGGACATTTTACACAGCGCCATCTAGCCCCAAACTAAGCAAAGCTTGTACTATGGGAACCAGATAACTGATAGAATAGGTACTTATATATTTGCAAATACAGACTTATAATATTTTATAACACCCAGACGCAGAACAGACATCTATGTTCGTAACATATGTTTGTCCTGGGTGGGAATCGAACCGACGACCTACAGCGCAGAAGGCAGAGCTACTGTCAACTGAGCTAGGAGGCCAGTGATGATGATAATGATGTGATTTCTATGGGAAAGCTGCAAAAATTAAATACCCCATGCACGAATTTCACGAATTTATTCAGCGATAAAACCACAATAAACTATTAGGCATGATGACAGTAATCAAGTATCGCCAAAATATTTATCTGATCTAATGAAATAGGATTCAAAGATTTTGAAAAATGTATTTATTCTCTTATTAATGTCGAGATTACTAATTTATTTGCTAAAATAAATCTACAAAATACAACAATCCGCCATGATAGCCAAAACGCTCGCCGGTGTCATGGCGTCTGTCATTGCGTCTCGTCTCGGTAAACATCCTTTTGTTTCTATAGTAACTATGTAGGCATCACTGGTTGATATACCGATCCGTGACGTAAAAACAGACGCCATGACACCGGCGAGCGTTTTGGCGTGAATTTGAAAATTTAAATTTAAATGTACTTTTATTGCACAAAAACCTTAATTTTCTACAGAATTATGATATATTTTAGACATAATAGATACTTCTGAATATCATAGAAGAGATTTTGAAAATTAGGATTCATGCCTATTCTATCAGCGACTCTACATCCCTTCTAATATCTTCAGAACGACAAAATTGATGACACTTTGATGACAGCCTTCTGTCACTACTTGTCACTTTAAGCTAGCAACAGTTGATAATTTACTTTATTCCTACGTCTATAAGATTTCAAATCATTTCATTAAATGTGGATACATTTAAGACAAGACGTGTTGAGTTGTCACTAACTTTTAAGGACTTTTCACCATCTAAAATTCAATTGTAACAGCAACTTTAAAATATTATTTTGATTTAAGACAATTAATTCAATTTTGACTGGCCTCTTAGCTCAGTTGGTAGTAGCTCTGCCTTCTGCGCTGTAGGTCGTGGGTTCGATTCCCACCCAGGACAAACATTTGTATGATGAACATAGATGTTTGTTCTGTGTCTGGGTGTTATAAAGTATTATAAGTATGGGTTTACAAAATATATAAGCACTCTATCAGTTATCTGGTTCCCATAGTACAAGCTTTGCTTAGTTTGGGGCTAGATGGCGTTGTGTAAAATGTCCAGCAATATTTTATTTATTTATTTATTTAATTATCTTACTTCTTACTAATAATTATATTAATTGATTGATTGAACACTTTATTGCATGTAAACAGGATACAAAACTAATAAAATATAATAAAGCGGAAGAGTTTGTTTGTTTGAACGCGCTAATCTCAGGAAAAATTCTTGCTGCACGAGATAATTTAACTCTTGAGGAAGGTTATAGGCTACTTTTCATCATCATCATCACCATTATACCATCACTACGGGGGCAACGCCGCGTGGGCACTGCTAGTTATTCTATACATTGGGTAGCTAATAAGATTTTCATTAGTTCTTTGTGTCCGCGGTTTTTGTTATCTTATCTTATACCTACAATAAAACGGAAGAGTTTGTTTGAATGCTAATCTACGAGTCGGATTTGAAAAATACTTACTCAAAACATTTATCATTTTCAACCGTCTCTTTATACCAAGTGTTTCTTCTGTACCTCCCTCTCTGACATTCACCAATTTGGTGCGAGAGAAAGGGACGGCGGAGCAAATGTGACAACCGCGACGTCGATTGTTTGATTTCCGACGCACTACCTGTCTGTAAATGGGTTATAGTGATGGAACGGATATCGATAAATTATCTGTATTAATTGTAGGAGGAAATTGTTTACGTGTTCAGAGCTAATTTATCCAATTCAGTATTGCATTTCTAAGGCAGGCCCTAGCTAAACCAACAATAGCATTGTACAATAGTTTAATTCAATTCAATTCATTTATTCATTAACAATATACTACATTGTGTTTGAATGTTCTACAATTAAATTATTAAGTAGGTACCTAACCTCGCATCCACACGTTGGGGCCAACGTTGGCCTCAATGCCTCTCACCAACGTGTGGAGCTGACAAAATTGCATTGGCCCCAACGTTGGGGCCAACGTTGGGGCTGATTTTGCTAGATCCACACGTTGGCGAGTGACATTGGGACCAACGTTGGCCCCAACGTGTGGATGCGAGGTAACCTATAATACACACATAATTAAAACTATTGACCAAAATAACACACATAAATTTAAATTATAAATTAAAAAATAATAAAATTGTCAAAGATAAAACGTCAAGGAGTGCTATGTCAACCCGTAATTGTACCAAATTCGTCAACGGAGTAAAAGCACCCTTCCAGTAAAAGCTTTTTAAGCGTGTTTTTAAATATACTTGGACTATCAATTGTTTTTATATCAACAGGCAAGGAGTTAAATAATCTGACTGCTTGAAACAGACAACCATGCTTCACAACATCTAACCTCGGACATTCAGGGCGTCGATTCTCGTACCGAACTTTTTATCAACCTCAACCAAAACCTCAACTAAAGCGACTGTTTCCATGACTACTAATAACAAACGACTCAGTTGTGGTGAGGTTTTGAACTTTGGCAGAACAAATTTTTGAAAAGCTATTCTACTATTTCACCAAATGGCTGACATTTAATGGCCGCTGTACACACTCGTCGAGAGCCTCTCGCCGAGAGCCTCGGCCGAAAACACTCTTGTCGAGAGCATGCCTGTACACACTCGTTCTAACATTTGAACTGAAGACTTACGCGACAATGGACGTAGAAATTGCTGGTGCTATTTGTCTTTGTGCCGTGAGCTATTATAACTTTTTAAACATTTACTATAAAAAAAAATTCGTAAACCATGGAGAAAAAGAAGATGGTGGATGATAACTATGCACCGCAATAGAAACAGGTAAATACATAATAAAACTAATCAGAAAGCAACTAAATGAACGAGTGTGTACATGCTCGCTCTCGTTTACCTCGCGAGAGCCAACGAGACCCTTTGACTCGGGCGCAAAAAACCGACAGGCCACCGAGAGCGACCGAGACGAGGACGAGAGATCGAGACGAGACGAGAGCGCGCAGTACACACTCGCGCTCGGCCTGTCTCGGGGTGCCTCGACGAGTGTGTACAGCGGCCATAAGAGATCGAACCAAACCAAAGCGGTTGTCATCTAGTAGAATACAGGCCCAGGGGTCTCTAAATCTTTCCTTCTTGTTTCTATCCTTAATGCTCTTTGCTCTGGTGATTCATATTTAGAGGGATGACGCACAATATCCATAAGAGTTACTAATTTTTTTTTTTAGTTAATTGTACAATATGATTGAAATAAACTTTGAACTCGCGTGGTACCAATATACCTACACCTCGCGTGGTACCTACTCTCTTAATCTATCAACATAAACTGATAAAAAAATGTTTAAATTTTAAATGATTTCGGTATTACAAATTAGGAGTTTGCAAACTAATGAGAGCCAGATGACTGATAGAATGCCTATAATTTTCGTTGTGTGTGTATTTAATAAGTATAATTCTAATTTAATTTATGTTTTATTGTGTAGGTATATATTAATTAATTTTTGTGTGTATTGACATAGTGTGTGTGGATCCTTGTTATCTGAATAAATAATTTAAATTAAAAAATTACGTTTTTATGGAAATTCGCCTGTCGCAGGCCTCTTAATGTTTATTACATTTAGTAAAAATGTTTAAGTTTTGTTTGTTTAGTAAATTATATTTTCAATTTACGAGACCGTCGAAGCCGCGGGCGGAAGTTAGTCGTTAATAAATAAAAAATATACGTAAATATATGCGAAAACAGCGCTATTTATACCCGTCGCATGCCTCACATCATTTGAATGAGGCTTCTAGCTAAATATTCCGACCTGCGAATTTAAACATAACTAGCTACTACCCGCGGCTTCGACGGTCTCGTAAATTGAAAATATTATTTACTAAGCTCATTCGAATTACAATTAAGTAAAAATGAAAAAAAAAATATGACGATATTTTCCTTCACCGTTTAGCATTTTTCGAAAAACGGAAAAATTATCAATTAGTAAATTATATTTTATTAGTTTCAAAATATCTTTTCGAAGGACTAAAATTACTAAAAATAATCCGTACCCATATTGTAAATGTGAAAGTGTGTTTATTTGTTTGTTTATTTGTCCTGATTTCACGTCAAAACAGAGCGACGGATTGACGTGATTTTTTGTGTGGAGATAGTTGGAGGGCTAGAAAGTGACATAATGCTACTTTTGATCCGGGTACCACGCGGGCAGCAGCTAGTAATTTAATCCGGGTACCACGCGAGCGAAGCCGCGGGCAGCAGCTAGTAAATTATAATTTCATTTTAAAATATTTTTTCTAAAGACTCAAATTACTAATGAGGCCTCAAAAAACTCCGTCAACAGAATTGTACGACTGACAAACATCTCTGATATGTGAGAGATGGAATGTGAAACGTTTCAGAGCTGAATGCAACGTTTGAAGTGCATTCACGTGTTCATACGGAACTCCTCATCAATACGGATAGCTTTAGCGATCCCAAATTAATTCTACATCATATTTTAATTATTTATTTTGTAATAATTTATTCAGAAGCAAAATTCTGGTCACACTTCGGATGGGTGACCGCAAGTGGCTATTTAAGGTGCATTTTTGTTCATAACTCCGAAGATCATCGACAGGTCCTCACCAAATTTTTATGGCACCCGGAAAGTAAACCCTTTCAAACAAAAGAAAAAAAAATCCGAATCGGTCTACGCGTCTTCGAGTAATCGGTGAACATACAAAAAAAAACCCCAAAACAAGATTCAGACGAATTGAGAACCTCCACCTTTTTTGAAGTCGGTTAAAAAATAGGTTTGAAATACCACAAATAGCACCTTCGACTTGTAACTTTCAACTAACATTTCGATGTAGCCCGACAAAGCATTTCAAACTTCAAGACAATAAAGTATGGAGGTGCTCGAGTGGGCGGCCTTATCGCCATCTTTAACTATTCCAAATGATTCCTATCTTTCTACTCGTAACTTTCGATCGCCCGTTTAAAGTTGGATGAGTTTTACAATTATTTTTGTTTGAGTTGCTGTAAATTAAATGAAATGTGATTAAGTGAAATGTTGGTTTCATCGAATAGTTTTTATTGATTTAAATTTTATTTAAAATTCAGTAAAAATTGAATTAGCTGACCCAGCGAACTTCGTACCGCCTCCGAGTTTGAAATTTCTTGAAAAACCGTTCCATAAAAAACGTATGAGAAAATTAATATCTTCATAATTTTCTTTATGGCCCTTACTGGGTTGCTGGGCGTAAAATCTTCTAGTTTTAAAAAAGACCTCAGTGGTTTTATTGAATGAATGCTCTTTTGACTATAAGATAAGATAAGATAAGGTAAGATAAGATAAGATTTTATTTCAGAATAATTAATCCATATAAAATTAGACAAAACACATTAAAATTATGACAATCTTTTTTTTATTTAATTATTTTTGACGCTAAACGAAAATGGGAGAAATTACAAACTTGTGTCAATCTCTTTATCAGAACGAATAAAAGTAATTAACAAAATGTAATAAAACTCACAATCGTGTCCTTGAATTAATTCCAAAATGCTATTTCGTATCGTTTCCTAGAACTATGCAGCTTGTGGACTAGAAAATAATAAAACAATACTTTGTCTTATTAATTTTATTACTTCGATTCAAAGGTATTGAGTTCAAATTCAATGGTCTAGAAAGCAAACATTTTGAGAGTACTTGCTATCTAAGGGCGGCTCGCACCAAACACTAAATAATATTCAAACGAGGTGCAAGCCGCCCATTTTACTTGAATTTAATTTTGTAACGATTCAAAATTAAATCAAAGTAAAAGAGAGTTCAGATTATGATTAATGTCTACTAATAATGTCTATGTGGAGTGACGAAAATAGATAGGATAAAGAATGTGTATATCAGGGGAAGTTTGAAAGTAGCGCCAGTGACTGATAAGTTGAGGAGTAAAAGGTTAGCGTGGTATGGGCATGTCATGAGGAGGAATGATAGCCACGTTACACGGAGAGCGATCAATATGAATGTGGATGGATACACCGGCAGGGGTAGGCCTAAGAAAAGATGGATGGACTGTGTATATGCAGATATGTGTGTGAAAGGAGTGAGCACTGAGATGACGAGTGATAGATTGAAGTGGAAGAGGGAAACATGTTGTGCCGACCCCACCTAGTGGGATAAGGGCAGAGAGATGATGATGTCTATTAATAATGTCTACTATACCAAAGAACTTCAATTCACACAAATTAAAGTCAAAGTGCTTCCAAAAGAAAGTGAAAATATTCAAATCTGTTTTAAATGCATGTTAGAATACAGATCTCAAACTACAACTGATCAAAGTTGATTAATCAAACGCACTGTAATATTCAAAAGCTTTTAAAATAGCTAAACAAACACATACGAACAAAGTACTATTAGAAACTGATATATATGAGGTAAATAAAATTGTAGCATCGTTGAAAAATTCTGGATCTGCTGGATGGGATGGGATATCTGCAGCACTTATAAAGCATTGCATTAATATTCTGGGCGCACCTATCACATACCTGTTTAACCTCTGCTTATCTACGGGTAATTTTCCTTTAGTACTCAAAGATTCAATCGTAGTACCTATTTTTAAATCGGGAAATAAAGATAATATCACTAATTATCGCCCTATCTCACTTCTGCCAACCTTATCCAAGATTCTGGAAAAACTGATTAGTGTAAGATTAGTAAGCTACTTAGAAACTAAAGGTATCCTCTCAAGTAACCAATTTGGTTTTAGAAATAAAAAATCTACGAGCGATGCCATTGAAGCCGTTGTAACGCATATTGCTCAAACTTTAGACAGAAAAGAAAAATGTATCGGTGTATTCCTTGATTTGGCTAAGGCATTCGATACAGTATCTGTACCACTCTTACTACTGAAGTTGGAGTCAATTGGAGTTCGAGGCCTTCCTTTGGAACTCTTTAAAGACTATCTCTGTGAACGGTCGCAAGTGGTGAAGATAGATAACTTTCACAGTACCAAGCAGTCAGTCAGGTTTGGTGTTCCGCAAGGATCTGTTTTAGGTCCCATCTTGTTTCTCATCTACCTCAACAACTTATGTAATATCAAATTGATTAATGCTAAAATAACGTCATTCGCAGATGATACAGTTATATTGTTCAAAGGAGCAACATGGGAAGATGCAAGGCTTGCAGCTGAAAACGGCATGCGTAAAGTTATACAGTGGCTTAACCACAACTTACTTACCCTAAACTTACAAAAAACAAAATATATTACATTTTCTATAAATAAAACCGGCCAACCAAAAACAGATTTAATTCTAAAGGCACACACATGTCCCATTGACTAGAACACAACTTGCGACTGCTTTATATTATCAGCAACAGACTCTCTGAAATATCTCGGAATAATAATTGACAAGCACCTAAATTGGAAAAATCAAATTGGTGCTCTTAAATCTCGAATTAGGAAACTAATTCCAATTTTTAAAAAAATTAGGAACCTTAAAGACGAAATAACAAATAAAGTTGTTTACCTCACCCTATGTCAGTCCATTGTCACTTATGGGATCACAGCTTGGGGTGGTGCGGCTAAGAGTCTTATTATAAAGCTCGAGAGAACACAGAGATCTATCCTAAAAGTTCTTTACTCAAAACCGTTCAGATTCCCTACACGTGACCTCTACAGAGAAACCCAAGTCTTGACAGTCAGACAACTATTCATTAAAGTTATTATCATAAGTCAACATGCTTATCCGTGTAGAGTTAATTTGAACCCTAGAAGATCATATGAAATTCACGAAGTACCTGCCTGCAAAACGACTTTTGCTCAGGGTTTTTCTTTTTTTCTTGCACCCTTAATCTATAACCGAATATGTAAAGTTGAACCAATCCATTTCATAAGTAGGTATAATTGTGGCCGTCTTATGGATGAGTTCTTAAAAAAACTTTCCTACAATGAAACTGAAAATCTACTGGTCATAATAAAATAAATAATAGATATAAATATTGCTGACAATTTCACACAGCGCAATCTAGCCCCAAACAAGGCAAAGTTTGTGCTATGGGAACCGGATAACTGATGGCATACTTATATACTTGTAATTCTACTTATATTTATATTCCTATATTTCTTATATTCCACTTTATAACACCCAGATACGGAGCAAATATCTATGTTCACACGGTGTTTGTCCTGGAAAGGAATCGAACCCATGACCTTCGGTGCGGTAGGCAGAGCTACTAAAACTGAGCTATGAGGCCTATAACTCATCATTGGCAGCTCACTGCTGGGTATAAGCCTCATCCCTCAAACGTCTTTCTAATGGACCCGGTGCCGTTCTCATTCCCGCTATGGCCTTGATATCGTCCATCCACCTGGCTCATGGTCTGCCCCTGCTTCTATTATCTATCTTCTATTATATATCTCTTGGCCACCACACATAGTTAAAATATTTATATATATATATATATATACTTACTTCATTTTACCTTGCACTAAACGTCCCCTGGCTCACGTCCAATTAAAATTAATTTTAACTATTAAGTACTAGTTAAAAATATAATAAACCTATTCATTATAACTACTGTTTAGATGGCATATTTAGAATTAAGACCTTGCTTTTACTGTAACCTATTCTCTTTTGCATTGTTCTAGTGCTTTCCTTTTGTTATTTGCAAATTGTTATTATTTTGTATTTTACTTTAATCGTGCGTGTTGTCATTCCTACTTTTTGCTAAGTTACTTTTGCATCCACACCATTGCTACTTCTAGATGTTTTGATTTAGTTAAGTTTAGGAAGTTTTAGGTACTTACTACTACTATATTTAGCTAAATGCTCAATTTGTTTTGCGGAGAAGTGGTTTGCCTAACCGCAACACAGTTTTATAACTAGTGCGGAAGGCAAAGACTCCTATCTGTTTGTTTTGTAATTTAAGTTACTACTTTTGTATTTTGTTTTATGCTCTATGGTGCCTACTTGTATGATTGTTTAATTTGTTTGCGGGTGGGAGGTTGCCTTGCCGTAACACAGTTTTTTAACTAGCACGGAAGGCAGTCTCCTAACTGTTGCTTTTTGAGCACATACCTATAGAACCTGTAACTATGAACGAAATAAATAAATAAATAAAATAAATGAAAAAAAAAAAAAAAAAAAAAAAAAAAAAAAAAAAAAAGTGATAATCTTCGTGTCCTGTAGTTGTATGGTCCCACGTAGCGTCGTAGCACTTCGTAGAGCTCTCGTAGCTCTCGTAGCTCTCTCGTAGAGGGTACTACAAGATTTGCATTGTCCCCATTCCTTACATTGAATCTGCATAGTTTTAATTGAATTGTTGGCTTTTTGCCGCATTTCGAGGTCTTTCTGCACATTCTCTTGTAAAATTTGTATTCTTGGTTTATGAGTTAGGTGCACTGGATACGACTAAGTTTAAAGTTCTAAGACGTTTCCATTGAAACTAAATCTTAAACAGATTGGAAAGAAAAAATCACTACTCGTAAAAGTTCGTACGTACTAGTGGCCAACTCTAGTGATGGAGTTTTTAGGCCGCTTAAAGGCCTCCGTCATGGCGTAGCGACATAAAAGTGAGACCGACCATTTAAACGTGTCCTCCGAAGAACGGAAGTGCCACTTGCAGTCACCCATCAAAATTGTGATCGCTCAGAATGTCGCTTAACTTCAACATCCATCAAGAACGACACAGCACTTCAATTTGGCTCTAAGATAGAATTCTATGGACCAATGCTCACTACATCAACTTCGTAACATCACCGGAGCGCCGCATCGCAATCCAAAAGTGAAGTAACAAGTGAAGCTGACTTTACATTTGACTGCTTGCAGAGCACTGAAGCTGGTTCATTCATAAATTAGTGCTCTGTCTCGCTCTTTGGCCTAAGAATTGCGTATTGTGCATCCTACTCTTACGAGGCTTACTGACTGAAGTTAGCCTCAGAGTAAGAGTAGGATGCACAATAGGTAAATCTTAGGCCAAAGAGCGAGACAGAGCACTAATGTAGCAGTTAGCACCCTGCATGCAGTGTCGTGTAATGGCCCCTTCAACACCGAAAAGGCGACGCGTTGCGGAGGCGACTGGTCAGCTATAACCTTTATAGTTTAACAAGAACAGTTGTAGATTATCGCTTTACAAATAACACTAAACCAACCAAACAAATCCAGTACAAATATTTGCATATCGTCACCAACGCTGGCTATTTCCTAAATTCCAATTGATATTTAATCCTAAACAAACCAAAATCCATACAAACTTGTAAATCAAACTAAACAATATTTATATTATCGCATTAGCCATTCGCAGGCTTTAGATAATTCCGCTGATCACAGATTTGTCAATATTACGGAATTAATTTTAAAAGCTCATGGATCCATTATTTAGCGGCCGAAATTATCCTGTTTATGAATTATCATAATCGCAAAATTGTACTGTTTTGTATTAGAGTTGCAAAATGTACTCAGCATTCGGACCTTACTAATCTTACTATGAACTCTTAGAGCAATGTCAAAGTAAGATTACTCTGATTCCGTGCTAAGATATGACTAAGATAAGATTAAAGTACCTACCTAAGCCTGAGAGCGTTTTCACATTATCCGATCCGATATCGGTGTCGGACGCCGACACGATATCGGGGGCAAGTAAAATGTATAGAATATGTACCTGCCTTTCACATTGTCCGACCCGATATCGGATGTCGGAGCGGACATCTTTCCTACATTTTACTTGCCCCGATATCGTGTCGGCGTCCGATACCGATATCGGATCGGATAATGTGAAAACACTCTAACGCAGGAATGTTTTGGTAACGTCTCATCGTGGAGTGTCAAGTGTCAAGTCAATAGGTGGGTCCACACAGAGCGAGCAGCCTCGCGAGGCATTTGCTGCGCGAAGCAGCTCGGTTAGTGTGGACGTGTGGCTCGGGCGCTCGGACGCGGTAGCGCGCGCCCGAGCCACACGTCCACACTTACCGAGCTGCTTCGCGCAGCAAATGCCTCGCGAGGCTGCTCGCTCTGTGTGGACCCGCCTATTGACTCGAAGCAGAACTGTTTTCACCTTGTTTTGACATGGCTCTAAGAGTTGGTGGTAAGCCGGCAGTGGGACACTTAGTGGACAGTGGTGGTAAGAAGTGCTCTGAGTAGCAATTCTTGTACAAAACTTTTTATGAACCACAAGCAAAACCTCAACTAAACCTTAGATTTTCGACTGTTTCCTATTCTACTAATGACAAACGACTCAGTTGTGGTGAGGTTTTAGCTATGGTTTGGTTGGCAGAACAAAATTTTTGAAAAGCCATTCTACTATTCACCTATTCACCACTATTCACCAAATGGCTGACATTTAAGAGATCGAAACAAAACGCAGCGGAATGATTGACGTTGTCATCTAGTAGAATTGCCCTGCAGTTCTAGTACCTAACTGTCGAAATTCAGTGGGACACTCGTAGCATTCTTAGACATTTTTAGAATACCTTCAAGGCCTAAGAGCTGGTACACATTGGGCGCATTCAAACGCGCGCTTTGCTAACGCGCGTTTTGAGAACTAAGAGTTTCAATTGATGTGTACACATGCAAGCGCGCGCTTCTCTTAGTTCTCAAAACGCGCGTTAGAAAAGCGCGTGTTTGAAAGCGCCCAATGTGTACCCGCTCTTAAACGTAATTTACGTGATTTTGCTTCAATGATGCGAGAAACACGCTCCATGACAATTCAGTGACAAGTGATTATCGACCCCGATCTGATGATGGAGTCAGGACCTGTTCCATGGAACTTTTTAGTGATATGGGTATCAAATGAAAGAGCTTGATGAGTGAAACACAATGCTGATATGATGATGGAGTCAGGACCTTCATGGAACTTTTTGGTGATATGGGTATGGGTTTTCTCTCTTCCATGCTTCCCTGTTTCTCTCCTTCCAAGTTTCTCTGCTTCTCTTTGTACATGTTTCTCTCCATTTAGGTATGCTTGAAGCAATACGAAGTTTGCCGGGTCAGCTAGTTATAAATAAAATAGTTCGCCCTCTTCCAGTCAGTAGGTACGTCATTGTATTGTGTAACGTAACTGAACTGAACTGCAGTCGAAACGTTACAACAATCAGCTCGATAGTTAGTTGATCTCGTTTTGATTCAAGACCTGACGATTCGGTATTAATTTTTTCTTAAACTTTCACGATCACAATCACATCACACTAATCATCACACTAATGCGAAAGTTTGGTTGTTTGGATGGATGAATGGATGTATGTTTGTTCCTCTCTAACTCGACAACCACTGAACCGATTTCACTCAAATTTAAAATGTAGATAGATAATGACCGGGAATCGGACATAGGCTACTTTTTATTCAGATACCACACGAGCAAAGCCGCGGGCGGAATCTCATAATTCATATTACATAAGAAATATTTTCACGTTATTTTATAGCGTTATTTAAAATCTCGTGTCCATGTTTGGATGGGTGACCGCAATAGGTTGACAGCGTGGTCGGTCGGTTGGTAATAGACGGTGACATCGTCTTAACAGCTGAACACAGCTGAATCAGAGGGCATGTTAAATTGTCGGCCCCAGCTCTTAAGTCATGACTGAGGCCTTTAGGCGGCCCAAAAACTTCATCACCAGAGAATAGATAAGTACGTCTCAAATATTTAAGTAACTAGCGTTTTAGTATTCGGGCATTAGTATTTTACTTTATGGAAATGAAAGTCAGCCGAACGGATCGCACTGGCGTGCTGATAGTTGGGGACAAGTGCAACAATAGTCGGTACACAATAGCATCCGTTCAATTACCTGACAATGGCGCTCGATTAGCCTCCAGATAGCTCCGTTTTGGAGTTTTAAACGCGCTTTTATAGTAAACCAAACAAAAAACATCGAGACTAAAAGCGCAGTAGACATTCCCTTAGATATTTAGGCATTCTATGCTTTAAAATGTCTAAGGCTGGATTTAGTGTCACGCATACCGTCGGCGCTGATAGGCGAGTGATCTCTATTACAATGAAATAGGGATAATGATTGTTCAGCACTGACGAGTGCAATCAGCGTTGCCATTTTTGCTAAACAATCAGTATCCTTGTTTCATTGTAATAAAGATCACTCGTCTATCAGCGCCGATGGTACGCGTGACACTAAAACCAGCCTAAGGGGTTCGTCAGAGGTTCAAAATAAATATTTGGTACATGCCCGCACATTTTTCAGCACCAGTTTTAAAACATTTTGTGCTTACATCTTTTTACGAGAACATACGCGACATAAGATATATACCAACGCGATCCTTTTAACAATTTGAGATCAATTTGATGGATGAGCGCCCTCGCAGCGTTGCCCCCGTAGTGATGGTATATGGTGATGATTATTATGATGAAAAGTAGCCTATAACCTTCCTCAAGAGTTTAACTAACAAATGCAGAAATATTTTTTCAAATTCCTGAGATTAGTTCAAACAAACTGTTCCGCTTTATATAATGGTATGGATTTGTTTTTTGATGTGATAACGTCTTATAAACGCCGGCTGTACGCACGAAAATTGTCACGTTCCGCCTGAGCCGAGGCCCACAAGCGAGGGCGCGGAACAAGCGATAGAGGCACGATCGGTCATCAATGTTTTCTTAGGACGTTATTAGTAAAATTATCTGTAAACCGACTATACAGGCGACCATTTTTTTTATGTTATAAAGTCGTTAACGGAAGCCTTTATACAGCCAAAAACCACAGTCACCAGAGCTATCCACAAGCTGGAACGAACTTACAGAATAATAAATCCCGGTCCTCGAGATCGGACCTGAGAGCGAAGTTGTTGGAGTTAGATCGCCGCTTAGATAGTTCACACTTCAACTTGCTTGTGTTGCAAGTGTCAGGCGTGAGCGGTTTAAGCAGGTTTAAGGCTCTTACCCTGGCCACGAGCCACCGACTACAACCACAAAACGCCGCCACCGACCCATTTCCTGTAGTTTTCATACATTTTATCTGGACTCGCCGCACACGGTTGACGCGGGTGGTCGCCACACCTTTGTATTAGTTTCTAGCTTCTGGTGGCGGCGTTTGTGGCTGTGACGTGTGGCCCATGTGCTTTGACTTTTATCGGTTTAGTTTCATGTGTGAATAGACAGTTTGGATCGAACATGTGTGGTGAGCTGCCGATTGGATCCAATCGGAAGGACGATAAAATTGATCGTGGGTGGCCGCTATTACAGAGTTCGTCTTCACGGAATGACTGAAGTACTGGGAGTTACCGCCGAGAATTGAGTGTAGGATCCCCTAATTCGTCTTCAGAATCAGAAAAGTCCTCGTTCACATTACGACACACTACACCGACGGCGTCAGGCTGACGTACAGCCGGACCACCACGACACACTTTAACAGGATTCCAAGATGAGCACACTACACTGACAGTACATTATCAGGCTGACATACAATCGGACCACCACGAACACTTATTAATTACAGGATTCCACGCAGACGAATGATGAAAACTTTAATTTTTCTTGTAACTTGCACCACGCAACCGTTCGCACGCTAGTTGCAGAGCAACTTAATCGGCAAAGGTGGCTCGTTGTGACGTCATTACCATTACACTCTACATACAGATTCCGAAAGTCAAAGTCAAACTTGAGACCACTAGGACCACTTTGAATCGTAGATACGTGACTTCAGCGGGCTTAAAAAGGCTGTTTTAGCAGAATCATAATACGAATTGTTCTATTTGCCGTCTCTTTTCATAGACTGAGAGTGACAAAACGGCATAATATTGCAATTCCTATTGTTTGACTTTTTTATTGACTGGCCTCTTAGCTCAGTTGGTAGTAGCTCTGCTTTCTGCGCTGTATGTAGGTCGTGGGTTCGATTCCCATCCAGGACAAACATCTGTGTGATGAACATAGATGTTTGTTCTGTGTCTGGGTGTTATAAAGTATGTACCTATGTATTTACAAAAAAAAAGTATATTGACCTTCAAAAATTCAAAAAAAAATCAAAAACAGCTAAACAGGAAAGATGGAAATAACGCACTAGTATTACAAAATTATCACGACTGTACTCTCAAAGCGCGGTAGACAGATCTCTTCATTGCTCAGATCTTTAGGCATTTAAGATCATTTGAAGACGTCTAAGGTAGCCAGAGGTATGTCCCAATACATATTTGGGACATCACATTTTGCACTTGTATAAATAGTGCTGAAAAGTTTAATTCGCATTTTGGGGTCTCAAAAATCAAGCGTCAAAATTTTTACAACATTTTGAGAGTACTGAAAAGCTTTTGAATATGAAAAATCTTACCAAAATTTTCCATTCCGACGGGATTCAAACCCGCAATGATACAAGTGATCCTCCTTTAGCCGGAGTGCCTTTACCAATTTGGCTACGGAATTCTTAGTCGTTACGCCTTTAGTACACCGACGCATTCGCATGCGGCAGCGAGTCGTTGCGAAATCATTGCGGTGCGAAACATCTGCGGAACGTTAGTACACTGCAGTTTATTCGCAAGGAAATGTCATTGTAATTTTCGTCTTTTCTTGAGTTTTCCTCCATGCAACCTCTTTTTTGTATGCATTTTTAGGGTTCCGTACCTTAAAAGGTAAAAAAAGGAACCCTTATAAGATCACTTTCTTGTCCGTCTGTCTGTCTGTCTGTCCGTCTGTCCGTGTGTCACCATCGATTATCTCAGGAACGGGTGGAGCTAGCAAGTTGAAATTTATACCATATACTGAGGTCTATAGTCCCTATTGTGAGTATAAAAATCAAGGTCCTGAGTCAACACTATAAAAAGATATAGCCAAATTTAGGTTTTTGTAAAACTTGTAAGTACCAAAACTTACCTTAATTATCAACTTTTTTATTTTTCGGAATTTTTCCTTTACTTGTGCTGTAAGACCTTGCTTGTAACCAACTTTGACAATTCTAGGTCAACCGGAAGTACCCTAGAGGTTTTGGGTCGAAAACCTAAATGGTAGTTCCCGTTGACCTAGAATCACGAAATTTGGCAAAAAGCAAGGTCTTATAGCACAAATACAGGAAAAATTCCAAAAAATTAAAAAAGTTGAAAATTAAAGGGTGTTCCCATACATACATAGTTGACGCCAATTAAGATTGTCCTCTGAGTTGTATGGGCGCTCATACAAATAAGCGGGCTACAATAACATAATGGGTGTAATGGGTAGGTACGGAACCCTCGGCGTACGAGTTCTACTCGCACTTGACCGGTTTTTTGTAATCAACATGCCCAACTAAATATAGTTCGGGATAATTTCGAACCAAATTCAATAATATTTCAATATTTTCGGCTTCCATTGTGCGAAATTCTGTCCTCACCGACAGATCGCGTTCGCATCGCATTGCGATGCGAAACTCCAATGCGAATCGGCTGCGTCGGTGTAACAGCCATTTCGCAGTTGCTTGCGAAACAATACAGACAAGGATGCAACTATTTCATCTAGCTATATGATAGAGCGAGACATAACACATGCGAAACATTGCCATACAACTTACAGTTTTTTCGTCGATTCGCTGCCGCATGCGAATGCGTCGGTGTACTAAAGGCGTTAGGGTTGAAAATCTTGATAGGACTATGAAAAAAATAAAATACTGAAAAACTGCTTTAAAGTAATGCCGGGCTAGAATGATGATGATGACAGCTCACGCCCTGCGTCAGTTAAACTCATAGCCGTGAAATTGGCAATTATTCCTTACATTTAACCTCACAATGATAAGGTTACTGAGAGTAGCTTTACCTGTGTTCTACTTTATAGTAAGTTAAACCTTTTATGTATATGATACCGTGGGACGTTGATTTAGACTAGATTCGACCAAAAGTCATCTTACTCCAAAGTAACTAGCCGACATAATTCGAAATACAATTGTTTAGAAAGCGCAGCCGAACATTTTTATGTGCATACAAATTATCATGTGCAATTATCAACCTGGTTATAAGGTGTCAACTTTACAATGTCAAAATATTCAAACAAACAGTAGTTTACTCTCGGGTAAAAATTTAATCTAGTTTGGTCGAATCCAGCCTAAAATAGAGTGGCCGCGACCGACGATGTCTGTCGTTGTCTGTCGATGTCTGGCACGCTACGTGTCTGATATGTAGGTATGTAGAAGTGTACATATAAACAGTCCTTTATATGTACCTAAATATACCAACCTTTACTTAATGATTGAGAGTCGTATTGGCCGAGGGGTATAGTGTCTCGACTTTCGATCCGAAGGTCGTGGGTTCGATTCCCGGCCGTGCATCAATTGATTTTTTTGTTTCGAAAAATTTATATGCGCATTAACATGAGCTCTAAACGGTGAAGGAAACCATCGTGAGGAAACCCGCGGCTTAGTCAGCCCCACACGTATTGACACACGTATTGACACTGTATTGTCTTTCCTGTGGATATGGCCGGTTAAGCTGAGAGGATGGTGTAGGTGCTACAAGCCTACTCCATCTCAACTATGTCCCAGGCACTACAGTTTCCCGTTAAGTGTAGGCAAAGATTGCCTCCTGACACTGTATAATTTATCTAGTAAAGATGTAAAGGCCTAAGTTTAGTTTATATCTTAGGACAGCTGACAACGACATTTCATGTTTCAGAAATGTGTGGATGCGCAAATAGTCGACGTAGAGATAGATTTCGACAAAATCAACTCAGATGACGCACTCGTCGAGTATGTACGTATCATCATCATCAACCTAAAGAGTACTGACCTTTCATCACATCACATCACATCACAACACACTAATATTATAAACAAGCTGTACCCGGAATGCGTTGCAATGCCACGTAAAGTAAAAAAGTGTTTGGTTTTATATTCTGTACATAAGTTTGGATGTTTGGATGAATAGATGAATCGATGTATGTTTGTTCATTTATAACTGGACAACCACTGAACCGATTTGCCTGAATTTTAAAATATAGATAGACAATGACGGGGAATAGGACATAGGCAGCTTTTTATCCCGGAAAAATGCACGGTTCCGAGATAAAAATAATAAATAAATAATGTTTCTCCAGGTATCAGAGATTCTGGATCGCATCAAGACCTTCAAGGTCCCCGTACACCCACGGATCCGTCTCTTCTACCAGCTCCTCAAGAAGGGCATGTCGATGTACGCGGACCGCACCGCAGACGCACTGATTGTTCCTCTCAAGTACAACAACGTGATAGATTTGAAGAAGAAAGAAGAACGGAGAGAGAAGAAAGCAGAGGAGAAAAAGATAAAAAAAGGTGAGGAGAGTAAGAAGCTGAAAGAAGAACAGAAGAGGAAAGAGGAGGATGAAAAGGAGTCGGAGGAAGAGGAAGAAAAGAGGACGGAAGAGAAGAAACTGGAGTCGAAGGAAGAGGAGATAGAGAAGAAGTATGATGAGAAAGTGGAGGGACAGGAAAATAAAAATAAATCTTGATTGTATTGATGTGATTGTTAACCCATTCCCTGCTGTGATCCGGGGTACTGCCGGAGCACATGTGCGTCATAGGCTCTGAACGCATTAAAAGAAAAGGATTATCTCTATAAAAATCTACGACATGTTGTAACAATACTAAAAATATGACCTTGCATGTATGTATGCTATGTATGTAACTAACACAGAATTATATCGAGATAGAAGCAAATAACGTATGTACCTCGCGTGACGAAAAAAAGAGCTGAGGACTTCTTTGCTCGCCGCGAAGTTCATTCCGAATTCATTCCATTGCGGCTTTAATTTGACGCGCTAGACTTGGCGAGCATTGAAAGCCAGCAATGTAATCCAAACTGTCAACTGCGTTCGTCAAAGTACCTACGCAAAATGTTACACGATCGGTTGCCATACAAATCAAAGAACTTTTTGCTTCTATCTCGATATAGTTCTATAGTTTGTACTCTCCTTCGGACATGGAATAGAATCATTAGGTTACTAATTAGTAGATACTATCACAAGTTGAGTCTCACGTTTCTCAGAAGCAATCTGTTGCGGAAACGGCGATGTTACATGTAATATACTTGTGTTTACCTTCATAAATGTAATTAAAAGTACACATTTTCACCTTCAACAACAAACCTGAAAATAGGATACATACTGGGTGGAATAACACTACTCCCAAAAAATATGAATTCAATTCTATCCAGTACAAACTTTTATGTTATGAAAATGAATGTTTTTTGTACCTAGGTACATAATTATGTCAAGATAGTGTATAGTGATATGTACCTACTTACCTATATATTTACAAAATGAAAATATCTAAGTATAAGTATACGTATTTTTGTATACGTATAGGTACATACGTATTTCATCCAGTTATTTGAATAAAAGCTTTGCTAGGTTTGGAGGTGGATGGCGCTGCGTGAAATGTCTAAATTGGTTATTTTCCGCAAACTTTGTCGAAGCCGTTTACTTAGACACCGAGTACCAATTTCTCTTGTACTTATATTTAGTTTTGTTCAACAAAATGTTATTCTGAACACAATATATTTAGCCCAATCGGTTTCATAGCCCTATGTTTTTCTAAGATCAAAAAAACAAACTGTTTACAATCTTATTGTTAAACAATCGTGTATATGTTTAGAAATATAAACCGGTTTTGTCTCGGCACAGGCTTATAGAATCATGGCATTCATGTTATGTTTTCCGGAGTAATTCTTTTACACCCTATTTAGAAAACACGTGCCAACCATAGTCTTGCTAGAACCGCTCACTCACTCTAAAGTTAAAACTAAGATGTACCTAAATAAAAATAGTGATCATAGCATAAGGTTAGGTTTAAAAGAACGTTAGCATGCAAGGAGTTTTTGTTTCGTTATTATAGCTTTGCAGTGACATCACGCACTTAATAGAAATAAGATGAAAACAGGGTTAGCTAACATAGAATCTAACCTGAAACTGGAAAGAAAAAGAAGAAAATAAAATCTATAGATTTGTATAAAGGTACACAAGTTTGTAGCCGACTGCAGACAGCAGCAGCAGACGAGAAGTGTCGGCGACACTTTCGTATACCATTAAACCCGTTGGCGTGTCGCTAGCCACGGAAGGTGCTGAGCTACATCTTATTGCCTAAGCATTACTAAAAGTGGGCACACTACGCGAAAGATCGACTCTGTTGGCAATAGGTACCATAGGTTTACCATAGTTAGGTATATGTTATACCTTTGTTTGGAAATAAACTTTTTATTTTTTTATTTACTTAATTAACTTTTTATTTAACCACTATTTTCTTAAATTATGTACCCATTCTAAGCATTTTAATTTTTAAGTCTTTGTTTAATATGTTTTCCTTGTTTATTTAGCTGGAACCCTGCCTACTTGTTTGCCGGAGGAGGGCGCTGACTCTGCAACACAGTTTTGTTTAACTTTCGCAGCAGTTCAACGTTCCTAATACTTACTGTATCTCCATGTTAATGTTCCAAAAAAAAATTTTTAATTTTGAATTTATTTTTTTATTTAATACAAATTTTCCGCCGCGGAAAATCGGTGACGGAAAATCTAAAGCTCCAGCTGTTGTTATCCGCTGTGGCGCGCCTCGGGCTATGTTCCGTCGCGCTAACGAACCGAACTCATTTCATTATTATTTTTATTTTGTGTTGTTTTTCAATTTCACCTGAATATGCTCGATGTCTAGCGAAGAGAGGATATATTTACAATTCTAAATATTATACCTCAGTGCTTGGCTGAGATTTGCGTCTTGGTTCCTGTTTTATAATAATAATAATTTTATTTCAGACAACTTCAAATATACAAAAATACATTTGTGGTTCATATCAAATAAATACCTTAGAGACTAGCATACATACGAGTATATTATTTAACTAAATCTACACTTGAGGGATTTTGCTTCCGTGCTGCTTCCCTGTAGCGACGCTAGACGATGCCCGGACAAAAATACTACTACTTTTTCATTATTACTGGGTGTAATAAGAGCGCTTTCAAAAACAGAAAAGGTGCTAAAATAAAAACACATGGGAATTATTCCATTCAATTTATTTATTTATAATTCATTTATTGCGCATTATAATAGGTAGGTATTCATGTAAAATATCATCGATTTAGAATTTTAGATAGTAAAAACCTACATAGGTTTGGAACTAGCTAAATAACAACTAGCACCAAATAAAAATTTTTTTACATGCATGAATATTAAAAAAAAATATCTGAATGCGTCGTCAGAAGCTTCCGCTTTTATTTCCGGGTATCTTTTATACTGAGAATAAATCTAATTACTCGTATGTTATTATTGAACTAACAAAGATTCTCTCCTCGTTCTATTGTAAAACACCCACGTTTGTTCTCTTGAAGAGTCGTGTCGGCCGAGGGGTATACTACCTCGACTTTCGATCCGAAGGTCGTGGGTTCGAATCCTGGCCGTGCATCAATGGATTTTTCGTTTCGAAAAATTTATATGCGCTTTAACACGAGCTCTAAACGGTGCAGGAAAACATCTTAAAGAAACCCACGACTTAGTCAGCCCCACACGTATTGACCATGTCTTTCCTGTGGATATGGCCGGTTAAGCTGAGAGGATGGTGTAGGTGCTACAAGCCTACTCCATCAATGTCCCAGGCACTACAGTGTCCCGATGAGTGTAGGCAAAGATTGCCTCCTGACACTGTATAAATCATCTAGTAAAGATGTAAAGGCCTAAGTTTTTTTTTTTGTTCTCTTTCGATATCTAACGTGTTTCTGCCTTTAAAGGCGTTAACAGGATATTTTAATAAGCTCCTCGAACTTTTAAATAAGCTGAAAATTCAGTGGAATTCGTATTTGAAAACACTACGAGCTCATAAGCAAAAAACGGGTTGGTATAGCACTGACGATATTTTTAGCGAATTTCATATTTCATACATTATTATTATTATTATTATCAGCCGTAGGTGTCCCACTGCTGTTTATACATACTATTTTAATAAAAAAAACACCCAATATTCATAGACAATGAGGGTGTTACAACATAAATTGATCGATCTTCGAGCGAGAATCGATTTTGAACGAGGTTGAGAATTTTGAGAAGTTCATTCTAAATGGTGAAAGAATTTCTGAAGTCGGATGAATAGTTTCGAACATTACCTCCTACATGCAAACTTTACCTCTTGAAAATGAAAAAAAATCTTATCAAAATTTTCAATTCCGACGGGATTCGAACCCGCAATGATACAAGCGATCCTCCTTTAGCCGGAGTGCCTTTACCGATTCGGCCACGGAACCTTTGTCGCTAGAGTTGAAAATCATGATAAGACCATACTATCAATTATAGCATCGATGAGAATTGTCGGAATTGAAAATTTTGATAAGATTTTTTCATTTTCAAATGTAAATACCCAAGTGTGGATTAGCACTATAACAAATAAAAAATGTAAGTACCTCTTTATAACCTACCTAAGTATAGATAATCTGAACGTTTTCTTGGGTTATTCCTGTTTGTCCCTTCTTTCCTCATCTATACATCCTCCGTAACCGCGACGGTCCCGCCCTCTCGCTGTTTGTTTCTAAACTACCGCTGCTAAATGCAAATTGTTCTAGATTTATAACTTTCTTAAGTGATGTGATAGTAAATAAATAATGCTAGACATTTCAAACAGGATCGTCTAGCCCCAAAGTAAGCAGAGCTAGTGTTGTAGGAAGTAAGTACATGACTGATTTTTGTAAATACATACATTATATACTTACATAGAAAACACCCATACAAATATTTGCACATCAACATTTGACTCGTGGCGGGAATTGAACCCGCAACCTTATGTGTTTCAAGCGGGCCCTTGCCCAATGCGCCACAAATGTCGTCAAATAAATGAGAGAGAAATCTTAATACGTCTATCTTGCCAAACATGTATATGTTTGGCAAGCCTGTGGTTCGTAATTTCGCGTGAGCTGATTGTGGAAATGTGGACAGATCAGCTAAGCGGTTACGGTATCCGCATTCAACGCCGAAGGCTGCGAGTTCAAATCTCAGCAATTGATAGTTTTTTTTTGTTTTGTCAGATTTTTTTTCGGTTCTTTTTTATTTTTTCTCTATTTTTCCCAGATATTTACTATTAAACAAATGTTTTATACAAATAATAGTATTTTCTTCCAATTCTTTTAGCGCCTCCAATCAACCCTGAAAATAATGCTGACCTCATAGCTACCTTAACGTTACAAATTCGCCACCATTGCTTAGGTTATATTTTTATTTCACAAGCCACTTATTGCCCCTAAAAGAGCAATTTCCTAGTATCGAACATCTACTCTGCGAGTCAAAATTGCTGTTCCTACAAACCTTTCCTTAACACCGTGAATTCCCAAACTATCTGTATTCACAAAAATAATATGGTAAGTACTGTAATATGCTCTGAGGTGGGCAAAAGGTAGACCACACACACACACTCGAACTTGCGCAAATTAAAGTTTGCACAAGGGACATAATATTTTTCGAAATAACAATTATAATGTAGCGGAAAAGTTGAATGTTGAGGATGTCATAAAATGGACCATACCTACTATACTTACTATACTATACTTCAGTCATATGCATAAAAACCGAAGGCAGGATCGGTGTAGGTGCTGGGCAAGCGTACTCCATCTCAAACAATGTCCCAGGTACTACAGTGTCCCGTTATGTGGCCTACACTTTAAGATTGCCTCCTAACACTGTATAAATCATCTAGTAGAGATGAAAAGGCCTAAAAAGTTTGCGCATGTAAGTTTGAGTGTGGCTGCTGTTAATCAATTATTGCACAAACAGTTTGCGCATGCAAGTGTGAATGTCGACAGCGAAGGTAGTCGGTGTTGGGTAGTGGGTAGGGAAGGCCGCGGGTAGTTCTCAAACAACGCGTGTAATAAGGAGCGGAGTGCCCACTCAGGGATCCGCGGGACGAAACAATAGGCCGCGCTGGGACGCACTCAGGACCGGGACCTGAAGGATTCGTAAAATGCCCAGTTATTAGCATGAATGACAAGAAAACATTACTTGCTACCCTCCGGGCGGAAAGTGGCAACTTTTGTCCCGCTACGCTAAACGAAGTTGCCGCATTCCGCCTCCGCCGTCGAGGAGAAAAATAGTATACTCACCATGGGCAGGAAATAAGAAAGCCTCAGATCACAATGTGATCTGAGGCTTTCTTTTTCATGTAATTGTTGACCGAGGCGAAGCCCTAGGTGAGTAATGTAGGTACTATTACCTTGCTAAATTTTTAGAACTATTTTAAAAGAGAAATATCGATGTTCACAAAATAAAAAAAATTTGCTTCTTACTTTGCTAAATAAGAAAGCCTAAAATTGGTAAAAGTTTTCATTGTTATCAAGATTGTTGACTACAAAGGTTAAGTAACTTTCATTTCTATGCCATCATGAGCATTAAATATACTCTGAAATTAACAAAACAACACCCAATGATCATGTAAGATCCATGTCATTATACAACGTTTTTATTAAGTCCCTGTCTTGTTTGTTTGTCTGTCTGTCTTTCCTGGTGGAATCTTATAACTCAAAAGAGCACTTTCTGCTTAGCTATTCGGCTGAAACTTGGGTAGCTCACACACAACTCGATGACAATATCTATTAAAAAATGTAGATTAAAAAAACCGTGTACATTATTTGTTTTTTTAATATTATTTTTTCCGAATAAACAAGCCCTGGCTCCGCCCCTGTGCTCAGTGTATTGCCTAGTTTTTCCGTCTCATGCGTTTTGCTTAGATTTGAGTTCAGTTGATAAGGGTACGCTGTGGGTACGCTGTGGGTACGCTACATTTGAATAGAAATGCCTTTTCAATAAAATACAATTGGCGAGCAAACAGCCGAGTGGGACTGCCGTCTAGTGGGCCTAGTTTGTATAACGGTGGAGGAAAACATCGGAATTTTTACTTTTATTTTGTTTTGTGTTGATTGGTTGTTACCTGGCACGAATGGAAAATGTACTTACTTACCTACCTAGTTTAAAATTCAAATGTGTCAATATTAATTATGTATTCGGACGTGCCTCTGACTACTTCTCGTGTCATTCTAAGGAAAAACAAATACTTACAAATATTTATTTTTCAAAAAAAAGTTATGCGCCGTTTACATGATGCGAGTTTCTCGCCTCGAAGATGCGGTTATCGAAAGCAAATGTCAAAATAATGACAATGTAAACTAAACACTGAAATTATTCATGAAGGTCGATAATCACTTGTCACTTGAATTGTCATGGAGCAAGTTTCTCGCATATTCAATTGGGGGAACTTGTACTCTGAATAGATTGTATTGTGGCGATTGGTTTGTTACCTGGATGGACATTTAGTGCAAAATGTGAATATGTCCATCCAAGCGTCATAAGGCTGGTTTTACTGTGACGCGTAGCGTCAGCGCTGGTAGGCGAGTGATCTTTATTACAATGAAATAAGGATACTGATTGTCCAGCACTGACGAGAGCAATCAGCGTAGCCATTTCTGCTAGACAATCAGTATCCTTATTTCATTGTAATAAAGATCACTCGTCTATCAGCGCTGACGGTACGCGTGGCAGTAAAACAAGCCGTCTCTTGGCACGTGACTCTGATAGTTTGTAGACTAATTTTGAGTAAAACTTTGTGAAAAAAGTACTGTAAGTAAATACATTGTTTTGACGAAATGAACGAAATGAGTGAAAAGAACCAAATGAACGAATTTAATGAAATCATTTTTCTAAAACGAAAAAATTCGGGAGTTAAGCCGCTCTCTCACTTGGCTAACACGGCTTAATGAATTATTTATTTATTTCCATTTGCTGAACACATCTTCCGGTAGAGTGATGAATAGGGGGCTTATTCGGGCCCTTGTTGAATAGGGGGCCTCATGTAGAATGTGGGAGAGAACATGCCGGGTACTTTCTAATGCGATTGACAAATCGTGCACGATTTAGCTCAGTCAGAGCGGGACACTCAACAAAAACATTTAGTGGAAGTATTTTTTTTTTAATAATTTAAAATAATACCAAATCAAAATAAGACAAAATAATAATTGATGCAGTTTGGTTTTTTCAAATTTAAAGGAGAAATTAGGCTTAAGTTAGGATGGTTTAAACCAGGCCAGATAAAAAAATATTTATAAAAATAAACGTTTGAACAAGCATATCTGGCCATCTGTAAATGTAAACTAAGGATAAGAAAACTCAATAGTTTTATGAATGAGTCTTTGTGCCTTTGCCGACTCTGTCGTAATTATGCGCATGGAATTTCTAGGAATCTGTCACAAACGGTTCTTAACAACAAGTCGCTATAGCCGAAATCGACGCTATATCTGAAGTCGCTATTGTCGAATGAATTTCCTACGAAAGTATGCTTTAATTCAAGGGAAGTAAGTCTGACGTCGCTATAGCTGAAAAGTCGTTACAATTGAGGTTGTTATTAATTTAATTTAATTTAAATAAATTAAATAGACTAAATTCCCTTTTTCAAACCCTTCTACGACATTTTAAATAGAATACAAAATGTTTCACACATTTCCCTAGCTGAGTGTACCGCGGGGCGCAGGTGAGCGGCCGCGGGCCGTCAAACAACATTAGCATGTGTATGTGTACACTCGTGTGTACATGTGTACAAGTGTGCCTGTGTGCTTGTGTACATTAAACGTCAATAGCTATTGCTTGCGGAGGATTATCTGGCGTTATTAATCGCCGTCTTAAGGGTTAACCTATGTATTGGCTTGCGATAGAGGCAGACGTGTACTGTGACAATTTGACTATAGTCGGATCGCTTTTTAAGAACAAATCTGGTGTATCTACGGTGCGCGAGATCTTAGTTCGGGCACAGAACAGATAATAATACTACGTATAGAATGGACACTGTGAGTTTGAGCTGTAGAGGAGCTGAATTTGAGCACGGAGCACACGCACAGACGTGACGACAAGACCGAGACCACAGTGTACTTATTCATACGGTGACAACCTTACTGTGTACAAAACTGACATTGTGTAGTGTAAATATAGGTAGTTAGACACCGCTTTTGCATAGAGATTTCATCGAGTGTCCGGGGTGTGGTTCGGGGCGAACTACAGTATTATACCTACACAACATACCACTCTCCCAAAATACAATGCAACTCGCATAGTGAGTGATTAGCGCGGCCGCACTCGCGTCGCTAATTTCATATAAGCTCGCAATCTGCCGCCGCTGGGTACGGCAGGTACTTGTAGCTCTGCGGTCGGCAATACTTAGGTACGGTGCGGTTTGGGGTCGCATACCAGCATATACATACAAACAGAATACGTATTTATACCGTTACTATGACTAATATATGGGCGACCGAGCTCTGCTCGGGTGCAAATAGAGAAAAAAAAGAACAAAAAAAAACTTCCATTGGCTGAGATTTGAACTCGCTGCTTTCGGCTGGAAGGTGGACACCCTACCACTCAGCCACTTTAGTCTCAATGAACACATTGCACTGGTAAATGTTTTTGAGTGAAAATACCGAGAAAACGGATTTTCATTTGTATGAATGAAAATGTTTTCAAAATCGTTCAATTCAATTCAATTCATTTATTGCGTATTATGGGTTAGTAACAGATGGTTAGTAATACAACGATGTACGTTGTCGTTGGTACGGTAAAGTGAAAAATTGCGTCGCAAAATCAGTTATAATGATGGTGTTAAAAATTATTGTAATAATTGCATAATTACCTACATAATTTGTATATTACAGAAGCATATGCAATGTACATAACAAAGCCTGTTAAGTGGTCTCTGAAGCGCCATCCCACTCGACTTAAGGGAGTGTGCACATGACGTTTTCAAACGCGCATTTGTATCAATACACCTATTGGTCCAAAGCAAAGGGTGTGCCGCGGCACACTGGTGCACCGTGGTCTTTGGTTGGTGTGCCTCGGAAAAATAAGGTTACCTATCTCAGTTAAGTTACTCCTTTGGACACATTATGCTCAACTAAACAAGCTCATATTTCGCATAAAAAAAGGATTTCTCATTTATGGTGTACCTCAAAGATTTTCCGATTTCTTAGATGTACCTTGAACACAAAAAGTTTGCGGAACACTGGTCTAAATGGCTCCAAAAATTGTAGATACATCGACTCGATAGAAGAAGAATCGATACAAACGTGAGGTCGGGGATTAAACCCGCAATCTCATGCGTCTCAGGCGGGCCTTCACCCACTGCGCTACAGAGGTCCTCAACCAACCTATCTACTTTCAAAATGTGAGCTATTACCAATCCTGTAGGTACCCTAAGACAACTTCCTATCCGTGTGCACTGCACCACACTGCATAGGTCACAGCTTGACAGCTGCTTTGTATCAATACAAACGCGCGTTCGAAAAACGTCGTGTACACACTCCTTAATAACGACGCACAAACAAGATCGCTCGAGCCTACCTAATGGTAGATCCAATTACAAATAACATTAATCGATCGAGCGAGCGAAGCGAGCGAAGATCTTAGTGGTAAGTTGGGCGATTTTGCTTTGTATGTTTGTATGTTTGTATGTTTGTATGTTTGTATGTTTGTATGTTTCACGAATTGTTGTTCGCGCATAACTGTCGAACCGTTCATCCAATCTGCATGAAACTTGGTAGGTCAATAGGTTGTGGTAAGGAAATTTACGGGGGAGCATATGAGCTTAGTCGATGAAGGGGTTGTGAAGATATTGGGTTCCCAAGGGGGTAAAAAATTATGAAAGTTACACAAATATATTGAGTGGGGCGTCATACGAAAGGGCTTATTTTGTACATTCCAAAATGGTTTTTATTTTTAATCTAGGATGTATAGTTTTTGAAATACGACCAAAGAACATAAACTACGAAACCAGAGCTGCAAGAGCTCCCGTTTCATAGAGTTTCGATGTCTTCGTAGCTCATTGACTGGTCGGTCTTAAAAAGAGAGTGGCATCGTTGCGGTTTGGTTTGCAATGATTTTAGATGCTACTTGATTTATTTTCATGATAAAAAAATTTTTGATAAAGAATGAAAATAATTGGGGTAAAAAAAGTTAAGTAAACAAATATATTGAGTGGGGTGTCAAATGAAAGGTCTTTATTTTTACATTCCAAAATAGTTATTATTTATATTCTAAGACGTATACTTTTAGAAATACGACGAGAATTCATAAATATGAAATACTTAAATAAAAAATTAGACACGACATTGTGTATTGCATGCAAGCTAGTTTTTTTTACCATGAAGAGCGCTAATTAATTGCGCTAATAGGCATACTCGGCAGTAGATGCACTTGAAATTATAGGGGTAGTCAGAAGAAAGTCCAAATGTAAGCCATCTACGGTGCGCGAGATCTCAGTTCGGGGCGAACTACTAGTTATTACAAATTACATTAATTATTACTACAATAAGAGGTAGGTTATTGATAACTATTGAATCTTTCGCTCATTTACCGTAATAATCAAATGGGAAGTAAATATTTAGTATTTATATCATTTCATTTGTAAGTGTTATTTTAATGCCACATGATCGCAAATTAGAATAGAATAGAAAATCGTTTATTTTGTGTTTTATTCATCAAACATGATCTTTTTACCCGACTGCGCGACGCAAAGGGTAATGTGTTTATACTTATTTAGCACGTCATGCCATTATGATTATTAATTTAGTAGATTTTAATACCAGTTAAAATCGCAAATCCATTCAAAATGGCTCTTTTAATACATCACATTGTTCTTTTAACTTTTAAAGACCCTAACGTCGTGAAAACGCGAGCTGAACGCGTTGGTTTGGCCTTATCTAGTTTTATGCATAAGAACATACGTCTAATACTAAAACTTATACTCTCAATATCACTACATCATACTTTGACACAAGCGTGTAAAACGTTATAAAGTAACTGAGTGCCTAGTATGAGTTTGTTTCACTATTGGGTATCGACTAGACGACGAAAATGTGGATTCGTATGGTATCAGAACAGCGCTAACTAGTGGCGAAAAAGTGAAACATAAGCGTTAAGGCTTGTGATCGGCTGATTCGATATACTGGTTGTGACAAATTCTTGGTCACTGAAGGGTAGCTACCTTTTCTCTTGTAGTGAGAAAGTTTTGTTCTTAGGAAACTATTGTTTTATTTTGAAGAAAAAAATAATTGCATTTTTATTTTAGATTTAAAAAAAAAAAGTACAGTTAGCCTAAAAACTTGCATTTGTAAACATAAAACAAGTTGGTCTTAATCGACTCTATTTCCCATCAGAAACACTTTTCCCAAAGTAACTTACCAAATCAAATCGTAAGTTTTTGCATAATTCAAAAAAGCACATTCCATACATTTTCTATGAAAATTACCACCAGTAATTGACGAACGAGTTGTGAACATTACAGTGCCACTTATTCGATGGTTCCTAATTTTAATTCATAACTGCTTCGGCATGCTAGGAGGCTATTGTAAAGTGCGTATTTAAATTAAAAACTACAACAACACGTTTACTGCGTCGATACCGAATATTGAAACAAACTCGCACTTGGCACTCTGAGCTCGTAAAGATACCTAATATTTTTACGGTGCAGTAAATTATGCGATCCGAGTGCAGCCGCCGGCGCGCGCCAGTCCAACGCATCAGGTCGCATCACGACCTTCGCCTACACTGGCACTTCTTATTTATTTATTTATTTATTTATTTATTTATTTAACAAAATCCACAGCCCTTATTTAAACTTAGTAAGATCTTACAAACTAAACTTACAGCCAATAACGGATTTACATTTTATAGACAAGAACATTTGGGCAGACAGTCGTTAATAAAATATGTTTTTTTTTTTTTTTTTTTTTTTAAAGATAGACCAGAAAACAGAAAAGATAGTGTTAAGTACTTAACAGATACCTATAAGTTTTAAACTTTTAAACCTTGCACTTTCAATTGACATTGGGTACACAGTTAAAAATTAAAAGAGAATTTACCAATTACATTCAATTTCAAAATTTTAAGTTTAGTTTAAAAGATACCTTGCTACTATTAAATATATCACAAGTAGAAGAAAACTCCTTGTTATAGACTCTCTGCAGTCTATTAACTATAGAATAATATGCATAGTTAGTCCATGCGTGTGATTCAGCAAATAGTTTAGTGTGTCTTGTACGAGTTCTAGGGGTACACAGACGCAGTACTCTACCAGTGAGTTCGGGGCAATCCACATGACCGTTACATAGACCGTGAAGGAATGTCATATCAATGAGTGTACGTCGATCCTGCAAACTGATGAGATTGTGATAATTGCATGACTCCTTATAGCTCTGAAAGTATATGTATTTTCTATAATTTAAGTGCTTTACAAATTTATATTGAATGCGCTCCAAGTTACTAATATAGGTTAAATAATGAGGGTTCCAAATAGAGCAACAGTATTCAAGGATAGATCTGACGTATGAAAAATAGAGTAGTTTAATACATGAAATATCTGAAAAGGGTTTAGTAACACGCAAAATAAATCCAAGACTTTTAAATGCTCTATTTATAATAGTGTCAATGTGTTCAGAGAACGTAAGTTTTGTGTCAAGTAAGATGCCTAGGTCACGAACTAAATCAGTCTTGTTAATATTAATTTTACCGATTTGATAGTTAAATAGAATGGGCTTTCTTTTTCTAGTGAAAGAGACGAAATGACACTTGCTAACATTGACACCTATTCGATTAAGTTTATAATATTCACCAAGCCTATCAAGGTCAGATTGCAAATGTTGACAATCCAAGTTATCTTTAACATTCATGAACACCTTTGTATCATCTGCATACATCAGAAACCTGGCATAACGAAAGCATTTACCAACATCATATAAATAACAAGCATAGAGAAGGGGGCCTAAAATAGAACCCTGTGGTACGCCCGATGTAATTTCTACGTAGTCAGAACAATAACCTCCAACCACAACAGCCTGCGATCTCTTCTCTAAGTATGACTCTAACCACCTTAGTAGATTACCCCGAATCCCCAGTTCATAGAGCTTACGCAAAAGGATAATGTGATCCACACGATCAAAGGCCTTCTCGAAATCAGTATAGACCACATCGACCTGAGAACCTCCATCCATATGGGTAGCTACGTAATCAATGAAAACCCCCAAGTTAGTTGTTGTAGAGCGTCCTTTCATAAAACCGTGTTGTTCAGAGGGTATAGATTGTGAGACGATAGGATATATGTGAGTATGAACGATTCTCTCCAACAACTTACTTAAAACATTAAGTATAGATATAGGTCTGTAATTTTCGATACAGGTCTTCAAGCCCTTTTTAAACTACGGATTTGAGCTTATTTAGCCGCGAAAGAACAGGATGAATCACCTAGCTCTTAAGACGTTCCAAAGTGGTCATAGCGGTTCTACTGAATAAAAAAAATAAAAAAATAAAAAATCATAATAAAACTAGCTGACGCCCGCGGCTTCGCCCGCGTGGACTACTATTTTGTTTATCCCACGTGAACCGTGCATTTTTTCGGGATAAAAAGTAGCCTATGTCCTATTCCCGGTCATTATCTATCTATGTTTTAAATTTCAGCCAAATCGGTTCAATGGTTGTCGAGTTATAGAGGAACAAACATACATCCAAACATCTTAACATCCAAACTTTTGCATTTATAATATTAGTGTGAATAGTGTGAATTAGTGTGATAGTGTGATTAGTGTGACTTTAGTGAGCTTTGATGAGGATTGTCTATTTCTTACTCTCATCATCATGTCATGTTTTTAATTTTGACGTGTTAACGTCTTATAAGTCAATTAATGCCGGCGCCCCGGCTGCATGCACGAAAAACTGTCACGTTCCGCCTGAGCCGAGCGTGCAAGCGAGAGCGCGGAACAAGCGATAGAGAAGCACGATAATATGTTTTTCCCACTATTTATAAAGTTTACAATGTCACTAGCTATTTGATTTTTGTGAAATTGTACAAAGTCCGTGGCCTCGGTTGTGCGGTAACCAAGTTTGTCGTCAAATGTGAGTATATGCTCCGGAATACGCTACGTGAGTTCACGTCTACGTAACGTAGCTGCAATAACGTGATACACCTTTACGTAAACATTATGCAGACTCATTTTTTCTTTTATTTTTCACGGAAAGAAATGGTTTTCTTAGTTAAAAACTGTTCTTTTAATAAGTATTGTGACATTCCTTCGCCTAACTTCTATCTTAGCTGGTTGAATGAATTAGATTACTGCAACAAGGCTGGCAATTTTTTTTTTTTGAAATATACACTTGGAAGTTCACAAAGAATTTTATACTGACAAGGGCTAAATTAAAAATTTCAAAAAACCTACTTCAATGTTATTATGTATATTAGCTGAGCAACTTTCTGCACTCTCGAGGTGCATTTCTGTTCATAACTCCGAAGATCCTAAACAGATCCTCACCAAATTTTTATGACAGCAATCGGAAAGTCTACCCTTTCAAAGAAAAAAAGAATTTTTCAAATCAGTTTATGCGTCTTCGAGTAATTGGTGAACATACATATAAAAAAAATTATGAAGTAAATTATTTTTCTCATACATTTTGTGTATGTAACGACTTTTTTGATGAATCTCGAATTATGAGGAGACAACCAACATAATTATTTAGTTATTTCATTACATGTTCAACCTCTACACAAATGAAGTACAAACATCAAATTCAGTGTTTACACACAACAGACTACAAGTTCTTGAAATAACAATAGTTTGAACGGAACGCAGGACACGAAACTTATCTTATCAAAGTTGTTCCGGCTAATTCAAACATGTTGGGCGACGTGTGAACTTGTGAACTTGTCTTTGAAGACATTAGCACGGTAGAACTCGCAAGGGACCTAGAACTTAACATTCTGCTACTAGCAGAATGTTCTAGCAGACTGCTAGATCTTCAGGCGTTTGTAATACGGCGTTTATACCCTCGCAAGGAATACATTCAACGAGACAGAGATATGATTAGAGCGAGCACGAAGTAGTTCTGTCGCTCTCTCTCATTTCAAGGAGACTGAAACGCGACAGAAGATAAATGGCCCGTTGAATGTTTGCACGCGAGCGTCTGAACGCACCTTTAAATGTAAGGATGATGATAAAATGTGTTTGGGCTATTAAAGGTCATAGATGTTTAGATCAACTCAGCACCAGCACCGCACCGCATTGCCTTGTGCTGTTAGGTATTATTTGTATGGAATTTTATGAACCAAGGTTGGTAGCTAGCTCAAACGAATTTACATTTAGGCAAAGAGATCGCTTACCGACTATATCAGCCCCACAGAGCATCAACGCAACGTGATACTGCACTATCGTATTATACCACGTTGCCGTCACGCTCCCGTCACGCAGCCGTCACGCAGCCGTCACACGTCCCGTGTCCGTAGGTGTGAACATTATTACGTTAGCTCGGAACCTGCGCAAATTGAAATAAACAGTGATTTCTGCGACGTGAGCGGAATCTTACAGCAATGTGGGAACATTCGTTTTGTCATTCTCTGGGTCGTGTGGGTTCTAATTCTAATTTCTTAGGGTATTATAATAATCATTAAATTAACATGAATCATACTTTTAATATTAAATTAGAATACAGTTGTAACAGACTCATTTTAATTAATTTCGGAATGAAACAGGAACACAACTTTATTATAAGTGGACACTTACCATCAGGTGAGGCTGGTGGTAAGTTAAGTATATGATAATGATAATGGTAATCATACGATTAAGTAATAATAATAATTAATTGAATTAATCACCGTATAAAATGTCTCATACTATTATGCAGCGTGTTTCAAATATGTTTAGGCGGCGCCAAACGTCAAACATTATGTCTGGCGGGCCTTGGCCAACGCGAGCGAAAGCAAATTGATGCAATTGCTACCTACCGACCAGACATTTGGCAAGTCTATGCAAACCAATTCAAACCATACGCTTGTATTCACTCGGCCAGCTAGACGAGCGACACCGAGTGAAGGCAAATATGATGTGTGCACGTTGGCCTTCGCTCGCGTTGGCCTAGACTCGCCAAACATAGGCGGCTTTAACATGAAAACTCTGTTACTAATAGTACTTAGATGAATAACAGAATCAAAGTGTGAAATGTAGCCATTTATAATTTAAATTATGAATCGTAATATGATTCTTAATTACAAAGGAATTGTATAACGGCCAATTTAGACTCGCCCCTGTTATTATAATGGAAATAAGTGGGTACCTTTGCAATGAATTCACCCAAATGGCTTTCAATAAGTCACTCAAAGGAACGAACTTCAAGTCATTCAATCACTTGCATTGAATGAAACCTGTTTGAATCGCGGTTTAGTTACTCATTTTTGTGAAATATTTGCAAAATAAATCTAAAATTGAGTAAAGCAGAAAAATATTTCGAAGAACTTTAATTAACTAAGAATACTTTTAAGAAGACAGTTTCACATCTTTTACTTGTACCTACTATTGTTGCCTGAAATAAACGTTTTAATATTATTATTACTCATTATTATTTATGAGATTCGAACCCGCGACATCGGCAGCTATTGTAAAGCGCAACGGCCGAACGCATACTAAATTCATCTTTATTTCAACGATGCTAAGACAGATCTGTAAAGTCGGTTTACGGACGATAATTTTGAAAAATTGTCAAAGAAATTAAATTTATTTAAATTTTCTTCTGTCTAAATAATAAAACTTCTTTATATCAATGTATCGGATCGGATTATTTACCAAAATAAATTACTTCGTAGCTAGTGCTACGAGAACCGTAGCTCTCGCTACGTCTCGTTGCAGCGCTACGTCTCGTAGGCGGAACGTGACACTTTATCGTGCGTGCAGCCGGCGTTCATCGATTTATAAGACGTTAACACGTCAAGGTTTTTTTTAGATTTTAAAAGCAAATCGATATGTTGGAATTTGTGTACGAATGCATTTAGTAAGTTAAGGGCCCCGAGAGAGAGTTACTCTTAAGACAATTTATAAATAAATAAATATTGTTGGACATTTCACACAGCGCCATCTAGCCCCAAATTAAACGAAGCTTGTGCTATGGGAACCAGATAACTGATAGAATACTTAGATACCTTTTGTAAATACATACATAGAATACTTAATAACAACCAGACACAGAACAAACATCTATGTTCATCACACAAATGTTTGTCCTGGATGGGAATCGAACCCACGACCTACAGCGCAGAAGGCAGAGCTACTACCAACTGAACTAAGGGGCCAGTCAAAGCCACAATTCAAAGTGATTTCAGTGGTTTTCTTGAATAAATATGCTTATTGACTTTGACTGTTAAAATACTTGATAGCGTAAAGATCAGAGAAGTGCTTCCTGACGTGAAAATGTACCTTGGGGAACAGAACATAAGTACTTTTAATAATACTTGGAAATACAGATGTTTATTTGATATTTACTGGCTTCTAAATTACCCAATATTCATTTTCTAACAACAAATAATAAATGAAGGCTATTTTCATACAGTCAGAATAATATTGACTCCATTGTTCATCACAGTGACAGTAAAATTCCCTTTGACTATTCACCAAACAACCTATTGTTGTATGCCACAGTTTAGCAAATCGTTGCAGTAGCAGTTAGTACGGAGCTTTCCACAGCTTAGGTAGTAGTTAGTATAGAGCTGTCCACAGTTTAGGTAGTAGTTAGTATAGAACTGGGCACAGTGTAGGTAGTAGTTAGTATAGAGCTGTCCACAGTCAAGGTAGTAGTTAGTATAGAGCTGTCCACAGTCAAGGTAGTAGTTAGTATAAAGCTGTCTACAGTCAAGGTAGTAGTTAGTTAGTATAGAGCTGTCCACATTTAAGGTAGTAAGTAGTTAGTATAGAGCTGAGCACAGTTAAGGTAGTAGTTAGTATAGAGCTGTCCACAGTCAAGTTAGTAGTTAGTATAGAGCTGTCCACAGTCAAGGTAGTAGTTAGTATAAAGCTGTCCACAGTCAAGGTAGTAGTTAGTATAAAGCTGTCCACAGTCAAAGTAGTAGTTAGTATAGAGCTGTCCACAGTCAAAGTAGTAGTTAGTATAGAGCTGTCCACAGTCAAGGTAGTAGTTAGTATAGAGCTGTCCACAGTTAAGGTAGTAGTTAGTATAGAGCTGTCCACAGCTTAGGTAATAGTGAGTGGCCCAGGGCAAGGCAAACTAAATAAAGTATTGAGAGAGTTATTGGTAACGACAAATCGGATTACCTCAACGAGTTGTTCAATATTTTGTGTCCAACTTGGAAGACAGTGACAAGATATGCAGTAGGGAACCTTCATTTTTTAATGAGTAAACTTAGGGCTGGTTTTACCGTTGCTTGAACGCGATCAACACTCTAAAAGTCTAAACAGAGTTCAAGAGTCAATTTTTAATGTTCATCACATCACACAGAACTCTGTAGGATAGTAGGATATGAAAAATGCTTTCATCATCATCATCATCTCAGCCGTTGGACGTCCACTGTTGGACATAGGCCTCCCTCAAAAATTTCCATGTGTTGCGGTTGGAAGCGGCCTGCATCCACCGCCGACCTGCAGTTTTTACAAGGTCGTCTGTCCATCTTGTCGGTGGACGTCCAACACTACGCTTGCCGGTCCGTGGCCTCCACTCGAGAACTTTTCGGCCCCATCGGCCATCTGTTCTGCGTGCTATATGGCCTGCCCATTGCCAGTTCAACGTGCTAATCCGTTTGACTATGTCGGTGACCCGAGTTCTTCTACGTATCAAAAAAGTAAAAATGCTTTACTGCAACCCAATTAGATAAGGTAGTAATAATAATAATAACCTACATTTAGGTACCTACCTATATTATCTAGTGCTATTGGTTTCCAATGATGGTCTTATTGCAGAAGGCGATTTCTTCCAGACGACCATTTAATGTATGATAGGAAGTAGGATGTCAGGAAATACATGGATGTATATAAGGGGGGGGGGGGGGGGGGGGTTAGTGGGTCTGGACCTGGACTCCCCCTTGTATTTTGGAACGTTTGGACCCCCCTTACTACGCCCATGGAAATAATAGTAGGATATATCCGGGTCATTTTACCAGATATTTCAACTATTACAAGACCCAATTCTCTGTAATTCTGTCGACTTTATTATTGAACTGTGGCTTCCAACTATTCAGTATTCTGTGTCCCAGCAATGCAATACAATAATCAGACAGGAATGCACAATGCATTTGTTGAACGTCTGGATAGTTGGTATTCTATTGTAGGTAGGTACCATTGAAATGGAACCGTATTTACTATACAATATCAAGGACCGTAATATTAATAACGCGGTAACAGTTCATTGTTTATCGGTCGAGGTTTTATTTATTCAGAACTACAGTTATAGGGCCTTACTTAGATGTTTAAAGTTAAACACTGGTTAAACATAACTATAACAAAATTTCGCCGCGTTTTAGAGCTTTTTCTAATGAGAATAACGTCTATATTGGTAAAATCTCATTGGCCATAGCTACAAAGCATAGTTAAACGTTAAACGAAACACATTCACACATGTATATTCGCTACTAAAATTGGGATACCTGTAAAACTATTAAGTAATTAAGCAGTGGCGGTTCGTACGGTGTCTGTCGTTGTGACGGTTGGCGGGCGCACGTCCGCCTCTCCGGACACAATACAACAGCGACACACGGGATAATACAACAGTTAGAAATATCGTTTTAATTAGAAAAGGGACAAGTGTGAACTAGACTTGTGTCCAGGGGGTTCTGTAACATTTCATTCAATAAGAAAATTTAAATCAATGTAGCATCGTATCTATAAATTCACCAATCTAGTTAGATATGAGTGTTTTGTAAAGTTAGGTAGTAAAAATGTAGTAAGTTATATAGTTGAAATAAAAAATAATAAAAAGTCACTTTTATTAAGTTTTTCTGTCAAATGTGCCTATCTTTGATTTGTCTTTTTCTTTTACTTTACAGATGCTTGTTTGTACCTGTGTTTTTCAATCAAATTGAAGATTTTTATGAGAATAATGTCCCGTTTTCAATCCCGTGTGTCCCCATGGCAGCTTGAACGAGGATATCTCACGAATGTTAATTAGGAGTTTCATTGGCTCGGCGCCGTCACGCCGAATGTAGCCGATTGTGGACAATGTAGACGATTGTGACAGAATGTGGCCGAGCGTCACCGAATGTGGCCGGGCTTTCATGACGACATTATTTACTAACTAGCTTCCGCCCGCGGCTTCACTCGCGTGGTATCAGGATAAAAAGTAGCTTTTGTCCTGTCCTATTCCTATATTTTATTAAAGAACAATGGCGAAAGTCGACCCATCGACCTATTTACTTCATAAATATGTTTTTCATTTCCGTCATTAAATCTATTTAAAGCTTACTATCTCTCTCAAAGTCAATTTAATTAATCTTTTAATTGAGTTTATGTAAAATAGGTAAATATTTAGCTGCAAAAATAGTAACTAATAAGCTTTTACATGCAGATTTAAAAGAACAGAAGTAGTATGTGTAGGCAAACAGATTATTTTAGATTACTCTAGGGTCATATTTTAACGAAAAAGTCATAAGAGTTAGGTTATAGTCATAAAATCATTGCATTTAGAGAAAATAACAAAAACTAACCTAACCTAACTTCTTTATTTATTATTTTTATTATATCTCTGTAATCCCAAATTTTAGAGGGTAACTTTTAGTATTATTTTGTTTGCGGTGGTAGGTTGTACAAATCTTGGTTTATTTCGTTCATGAACGAGGCAGATTATAGTTGGGTCGTAGCTTCAAAGAACTTCGCCAGTCTTCTTTCAGCCAAGAGTACAAAATTAAAAAAATATGTAGGTATATTAAACATTAAATATGTATACCTACTTACCTACATATTTTATTAAATTTATTAAGTAAGTACATTAAAGGATTTTTTCACATGATAAGACGTCTGGTAAAAAGTTTTATTCTCATAAAAAACCAATGACGATAAATTCAGATAAAATATCATTTTTATTATAATTCTGAATGATCAGCTTCATTTCCTTTCATGGTTCTTTATTATTGGAAAAAAACTTTTGTCATGGAAATAGGAAAAAAATACCTTTTTTAGCTTTTTGTTGTAGAAACTATTTCTATGTATTTTTCTGTTTTCTCTAGTTTGTCCGATATCTAATATTGTGAAGGTCAGTCGTCTGTCTGTCGGTAGGTGCTAAAGATGGAAGGAGGTTGGGAAGTGCTTAACTTTGACGCCTAATATTGCCCATTATCTACGATAAGTTTAGGGTTCTGTCTTAGATTCAAAATAAAAATCCATGACCAAAATAGTAATATAAGCTGTATGTAGTGTTTGCCTTTTGGTTGTCTTGAAAATGATAAATTTTTGGTCGTTGTGTAGATTCATCAACATTTTTTTTTTCTAATTTGATTCATTGATAAATCAACAAGATGCTAAAAGCAAAAGAACATTGAACATCAACTATAGAATATTGTATTTATAGCGATCTTCCTCACCAGATAAAGTATATCCAATAGAAAATTATTATTTTAATTCATCTCTCATATTTCAGTTAAATAGTTCGTTTTTGTGCTTGCGATTGATAATAGATTTTTTATTTTTTCTCAAAATAATCAACTAACAATTTTGAATTCAAAAACCAACTCTGAATGCTTACCTTTACTTTGATGTTGTCTAACTAAACAACGTTCGCTCCACCGACACCGCTCAGTTAGCACAAATGTCTGCAGTACTTGCTTACATCCGCAAATATGTTTATTCGAGCGATAGAGCAACAAAATAGCGCGGAGGCGGCGTGTGCCTTTTATAATGCAAATATTCAATCTGGTCGGCGACACAATCTATGCATAAAATAAGATCGTTAAGAGTCTGTTATGAAACGCTATCAAACCGAAGACAATCCCTAACTCTATTATCTCCGAAGCGAAGACGCCAATTTTCTCATTTCATCAAAATTGATGTCATTTTGTACGGAACCACCCAGAATAGGCGATGCTCGGCCTCACCCTAATTTCATCGAAGAAAATAACTAAAATAAATAAAGTGTTGACTCATTTTTTCCATTGAGCGTCGTTCAATGGGGGGTGAAATTACCCCTTTCGGGGTTGATAGCGGTTCCAGGGCCGATTGTGGGGTGAATTGGTACTTCCTAAATTTGTCACACACTTCTTATTTTATGAAATGTTTGTTAGACGGTTCTGGACGTTTTATATAAAAATACGAGACTCAAAATGTTCTTTTCCTTTTAATAAAATAAGTATACAAATATAACATTGCTATCCAAGCTGGTATTACGTCCATTAGACAGAATTATGTTTTCCTCTATCTGAACTCTCCGATACATTTTAATACATTACAACACACCGCTCCAAATATCGCTCACGCTCGATCCGGTCGGTCTATTGGCTGCATGTTTACTACAAAAGTATCTATTAAGAGGTCGTTCAAAGTTCAATTAACGTTCAATACACAAATCCCCGACTAAGCTGAGACAGTGAAAATATCAATAAACGATATAAATGTCATGAATGTGTCGTTGACCCCGAGCCGCCTGGATCTAATGATGCTAATGACTCTAAACATCCAATATTAATTCCAACATTTTCTATTTATTTCTCAAATCGAGCGTAAGAATATTTCAGTAGACGCGACTTTTAAGATAAGATAAGATAAACGTTTATTTGACACACACACATAGGATACAGAACAGAAAAATATAAAGATAATACGGAGAAGGTTATAAACAATAGAATAGACAATACAGTTCGGCCAACGGATCCAGGCGTACGCGAATTTTTTTAAATTGTTTTATTCCTGCGGTAAAGGGTTGCCTAGTTATCTAGTAGGTACATTATAGCTCGTGGTTATGTTTGTAGTAATGTAATGTCTCGACGTTGTAACATAAACATAATTACAAAAGATGAAAAAAGGTTACTGAGAACTTAGAATTCTCTGAAATTAAAATTAATATAAAGACCAAACTTTCCTTCTATTTATATGAAACTTTTTTCCTACATTTCTCTCATCGAAAGAACTAAGGTGCAATGAAAATGTCTGTCCAAAAGTCAATATGCATTTCCACAAGATCATTGGAAATCGAATCGTCAGGGCTAGATGATTCTTCTTCTGTTTTTTCCATGAAAACCCAGTAGCCGTACCATGCACTCTCACACAGCAAAAACAAACAAACTTGAAACATGTCATTTCTAAAGCAATAGGACTGTTAATAAGCTTGTTTTAACATTGCTCTAGAGTTCATGGTATGGTCCCAGAACAACAAGCCGCGCGTCACACAGCTACGTCACAAAGTCGTTTCTTTCGCGACTTAAAGTCGCGTCGTTGAATTTAAATGTTTTTATTTAAGTATTTTGAAAGTGGCATCGCTCTTCGATTCGCTAATCAAATAAAAATCAAAGTTCGTCGACCTAGGGCAAATATTCATGGACATTCGTTTGAGAGACGTCAGATAACAGATAAAAACAATATCGCAGACAGAAACCAATTGAATTTGTGGAAATTATTTACATTTTAATGGTATATTTCTTTGGTACAGTTGTTCTATCTCACGAAGTCCGTTTGGTATGTGTGTGTAGATGCACATGCACGTTGTTTCTGTGTGCGTGGGCCGATTCTGAGCGCTTCCGAGCTTACGCACACAGAAACAACGTGCATGTGAACACACACAATTAAGACCAAACGGACTTCGTGAGATAGACCAACTGTAGGTACAGTCAGCGTCATCAATCGGTATCCCCCTATTGATTTGAACAAAGACTCTTTTCATTTCAACCTTGGATTTCAGTCGGGTATTATAACAGCTATTGCATTTAGGAACTCGAGCGAAATTAGATATCCATTAGTAAGCAAGGATGTAAAAGTTTTTACAAAAGTTGAGATCAACGGCTTGCAAACCGACCTCTTACTAGGGGGATACCAATTAATGACGCTTTCTGTACCTATATCAAACAATTTTTATGTTCTTAAAGCGCTCATGGTATAGCTTTGCTTAGACGTTCTCAATAGATCGTTGAAGTAAAGAGTCTGTCACCATTGGTATCTATTAACAGCTGAGCGCTTCCGTGCTTCGAAGGCACATTAAATCGTCGGTCCCGGCTTTTAAGTCGTTAAGCCATGACGGAGGTCTTCAGGCGGCCTTGAAACTCCGTCACCAGAATTGGCCACTAGCATAGGTATACGAATTTGTTTACTAACTTCCACCCGTGGCTACCCGGATAAAAAATAGCCTATATTTCAGGTCATAAACTATGAATATTCCAAGATTCCTTAAAATCTGTTCAGTAGTTTTTGCTTGAAAGAGTAACAAACATCCATACATCGTCACAAACTTTCGCAATCCTATTATTAGTAGTACTTATAGGATATTTGGAAGTTACCTAACCACTTACTAGATTCCACGGGATGAATGCCTCAAGATCTAAATGTTCCTTGAAAATCTTGCATCAAAACTCCCTCGAACCGTAGTTTTTTTTAAAGAACACAATTCAACAGCTCCCGTCAGTAACATTAACAAATTGAAGCTCCAATTTAAACGCAGATTGACACAAAACGTGTCGCCCTCAAGCGACGCCATTGTTGCGCGACAAAAGGAACCGTCCAAAAATATTTATCCTCTCGTATTATCGCAGAAGCATTAATATTTCACAAGTTAGCGAAGTTAGCGTCGTTCGAAAGAACATTTGTTGGATTACAACAATTTTTCTTTGATAAAAGATGTGAATAACAATGGTTTTGCCTCTTGGAGGTATTAGCTCTGGACGTGACACACCTATATCGTAAGCAAAGTGATTTTATTTTTTTAATTTTATTTTATTTATTCTTGTTGCACAAATGAAACAGTTACAAAATGCTTATATCTAGACAGGTAATGGCAATAATAATAATAATGGTAATGTAAGTGATCAATACAATGATTTTTTTTCAAGAATTGATGTATCATTCTGATGTATTACTATGGATATTATGGATACATGTCATGTACCTAAGGTCTGAAATAAATGAATTTTATTTATTTAATTTATTAAGAGAGTGATTTCATTTAGTCTGAATAGTTCAAGGTTTTTGGTCAAAACCAGAGTTAGAAATATAAACGATTTTATTCTAGAGAAAGTTGTACACAGAGTAAAGAACAGAGCAAATGAAAATAAAAATGAAATCCCTATGAGAAACAGGCGTGATTCTAAACACGTATTTTAAATTTTCATGAATGTATCAATAATGTATCAATAACATGTTAAGCAATCTTTACCCGTTTTACAAAATCGCTACATTTTATTTATTTATTTATTTATTTGAAACAGCGCTACATTTTATTTATATTTAGCAAGTGGAAGTCCGTGGTCTCTGCCTACCCCTGTGGGAAAGAGGCGTGATTTTATGTATGTATGTATATGTATGTATTATTTGAAACATTTGAAACATTTTCAGATAGATACATTTCACTGTCTCTAGTTGATCCCTTCGTGGCGAGGGGGTAGGTAGGGGGGGTAGCTCTCAAATAATTAACTAGAAATAAATACCTCCGTTTGAATTAGTCGCACTCCGGGGATTTAAAGCTTTTTCATAATTAATAATCATTTTGTGCGAATGCTCAGCGAGGCGCGAGGCGGCTGTTCTGATATAAATGTGGATTGTGGAAGGTTGCCGGGATGCTTGTGGTTGAGGTACATTTTAAAGGCTCATGGATTCAATTAAAATAAGAACGTTTTTATATAAAAAAAAATGACTAAGTACCTACTTAATTTTTATTATTTTTAAATTAAAATGTATTTGCGTTTGACCTGCCTGCACTCTACCTGATGTAAAGTAACAGTGTGGTCTGATGGACCATCAAATCGAGATGGTGTCATCAAATCGAGAGTCAATAGGTTCCTTCTAGGTAAGCACCTAGAAGGAACCTATTGACTCTCGATTTGATGACACCCAAATTACTTTTCTTCATTTTATTTATTTTGGTTTTATAAACTTATCTCCTCCCGTCTCCGCTTTCGTAGTCTCAGTCTTTTGGTTATATTTGATTTTGATCATGTTTTAATAGGATAATGAATATCTGAAGATCTATTTCCTCCATCGAACTTATTGATTGTCTAACTAACTTATCTCAAACCTCATATTGGTCTTGTGACTTTCAGCCCTTATTCTAATACCAGATAACAATAATCTTCAATATTTTTTGTACCGAAATGCGAAACTCATATTTCGAAAGTTCTTTATAGGGTCTTTAATGGGCGTTCGTAGCAGGGGTGCTGATTGTTTAAAGTCTGCATAGAAATTAAAATAACGAAATGCACTGACACTTTACGACACTGTTTCTCTTGGTATTTATGGTCTAACCAAGCCAGATGTGGGAGCCCAGTTGTTCTTAGGCCTTTATCCTACAATTTTCTACACAATTATTTATTTAACTTTGGATCTAGTTCTATTAATGTTATCGAAACCCAAAGAGCAAAATGAACTAGTATAATGCTGTTAAAACCTGTCAATGTGATTGGAACTTTTGAAGTCAGGTCAGATGTCATAAAGCTACGTCGGAGTGTACGCCAGTCGAGGTCACTCAGTGCTAGATGATCAGCGTATATGACTATTTAGTCTAACAAAATCTACTGCCGAATGCCGGCCACATACTACTACGAATTATATTTACTTCCTAGCACTCAAACCTAAACGACTAAGGCGATGAAGGCCCTAATGTTAAGATTCTCAGAAATCACATCTGGCATGACTTTGAATAGCCAAAGAAATTCAATAGATTCTGGAACTGCAAGCCGATCATAAATTTTACTACTTTTTGCCTTTGTTTCTAAGTGGACAATACAGTCGGGAAGATTGCGTTGCACGTGTGAAGCTTTTTTGGAAATCTCTAGACGTGGGAATTTTGTGCTGAGGAGCGGGGACATGGCGAGGGATGCTTAAAAGGAATTGGCGGGGTAGTTTCGGGGCAGACGGGTACGCGCGTGAAGGCAGAGCGAGAGATCGTGAGCGCGAATCGGAAGTTCTATACCGCGGAAGGGTTTGAGATCGGGTTAGATAGAGTAGAAGGTCAAATGTGTTGCAAGTTGTAGAGTAGTCAAAGTAAGTGAGTGTGTGTGGTGGGTGCGCAGAGAGCGTAAGTAGCGGTGAATACGAAAGGTAGCGAGGGTAAGAAGTCTGCGCTTGGTAAGTGTTTCAAACAAGTATTATTAAGTTATTTATTTATGTTTGTGTTTACATGTCAATGAAGGTACATTTTTATAACACATGTTTATAGAGGTAGGGCCGTAGGGTAAGGACCGTCTCGTTATTAAACGTTGCAATATCTTTAACACAGTGTATTCCCAGGAGTGGTTGTTTATCACGGCCATTCGGACCGAATATCACGGGGTAGGGACATTTAGATGTCAAGGGGAAGTCGTTGGCAGTGGTTACAACTAAGCTTGCGGGTTAGTAAAGCTGACCAGTAATCGGTTTAGGTGTGCCAGGTTGCTTGTGTTCTGACTCCGAGGATTCTAGCTGTGGAGAGTAGGAGAATTGGCTTCTGGCATACTGGTTGCTTGCACACTGATTCCGAAGGATTCCGAGCCTCGAGGTTAGGGACACGCGCTCGCGTAAACACCAAGAAATCCACCCACAAGGATTTCAGGGGGGGATCGTTAGGTATAAGTCCTTACATCTTTCTGTATAAACCCTTATATACTAGTAGTTCGCCCCGAACTGAGATCTCGCGCACCGTAGATGGCCAACATTTGGACTTTCTTCTGACTACCCCTATAATTTCAAGTGCTACTACTGCCGGGTATGCCTATTGCGCTAGCTCTTCATGGTAAAAAATACTAGCATGCATGCAATACATAATGTCGTGTCTAAATTTTCATTTATTTCATATTTATGAATTCTCGTCGTATTTTTAAAAGTATACGTCCTAGAATAAAAATAATAACTATTTTAGAATGTACAAATAAAGACCTTTCATTTGACACCGCACTCAATATATTTGTTTACTTAACTTTTTTACCCCAATTATTTTCATTTTTTATCAAAATTTTTTTTATCATGAAAATAAATCAAGTAGCATCTAAAATCATTGCAAACCAAACCGCAACGATGCCACTCCCTTTTTAAGACCGACCAGTCAATGAGCTACGAAGACATCGAAACTCTATGAAACGGGAGCTCTTGCAGCTCTGGTTTCGTAGTTTTTGGTCTTTGGTCGTATTTCAAAAACTATACATCCTAGATTAAAAATAAAAACCATTTTGGAATGTACAAAATAAGCCCTTTCGTATGACACCCCACTCAATATATTTGTGTAACTTTCATAATTTTGTACCCCCTTGGGAACCCAATATCTTCACAACCCCTTCATCGATTAAGCTCATATGCTCCACCGTAAATTTCCTTACCACAACCTATTGACCTACCAAGTTTCATGCAGATTGGATGAACGGTTCGACAGTTATGCTCGAACAACAATTCGTGAAACATACAAACATACAAACATACAAACATACAAACATACAAAGCAAAACCGCCCAACTTACCACTAAGATCTTCGCTCGCTTCGCTCGCTCGATCGATAAATAATTTATATATTTATCTTTAGCAAATATTAGGGTTACGAGCCCTGCCAGGAATTTACATAGAAGCTCTTAAATATATTTATCATAAATTTAAAAGCATAGAGTCAAGAGCTGTTTTGAAATTAGAGTCACGCGTCGGTCTGAAAATACTCCTCTGCATTGTAGTTCATGTATATTTATCTTATCGTAATGCATGTCTGGGGGAGGTCTGTCCAGTCAGGAGTCGAGGACCACCGAAAAGGGCGGAACGTGCGAGGGCCTTCTTTCCTACCCAAAACAAAATTAAATTTGTTCAGGGTAGCCAGAGTCTTATCAGAATATATAAAAGGCTTTCGTTACTGACTGACATATCAACGCACAGCCTAAACTATAAGTCCTAGAAGCATGAAATTTTCAGGGTGCGTTCCTCTTATGGTGTAGAGGTGCACTAAGAAAGGAATTTTGAAAATTCGACCTCTAAGGGGATGAAAAGGGCTAAAAATGTTTGTATGAAAAATCTTATTCTTTGAACATAGAAACTTGAAACTTAGCAGTTATGTTCTTCAAAACGTTTAAAAAAAGTTTATAAAAAAAATATTTAAAACTACCTACCCTCAAAACGGGGTGAAAGGAATGTTAAAGTTTCGATGGGAACTTTTTAACGGGTAGTTTAATTTGCTTGAAACTTTGTACAAATATATTTCAGCACAAATAAAAATATCTATGGAAAAATAATTCAAAATTATCCTTCAGAAAGAGTGCCAGAGGGTGTTCAAGTTGGTAATGGAACTTCTTAACGTGGTTCGATTTGCTTCAAACTTTGTATGTGTACTTATAAAAAGGTAAAAAACATCCTTAAGAAAGGACTTTCGAAAATTTTACCCCTACCGGGAAGAAAATGGTTACAAATGGTTGAATGAAAAATCGTATTATCAAGCATTTAACATGAAAAAAATTGGATTTCGAAATGAGGAAGCACGCTTCGTTTGTTTAAATCGAAGCTCGCTTCACTCGCTTGGCTTGAAGCTGACTTCGCTTGCATATTAGCTTCATAATCCTACCAATAATCAGAATATATAAAAGGCTTTCGTTACTGACTGACATATCAACGCACAGCCTAAACTATAAGTCCCAGAAGCATGAAATTTTCAGGGTGCGTTCCTCTTATGGTGTAGAGGTGCACTAAGAAAGGAATTTTGAAAATTCGACCTCTAAGGGGATGAAAAGGGCTAAAAATGTTTGTATGAAAAATCTTATTCTTTGAACATAGAAACTTGAAACTTAGCAGTTATGTTCTTCAAAACGTTTAAAAAAAAGTTTATGAAAAAAAATATTTAAAACTACCTACCCTCAAAACGGGGTGAAAGGAATGTTAAAGTTTCGATGGGAACTTTTTAACGGGTAGTTTAATTTGCTTGAAACTTTGTACAAATATATTTCAGCACAAATAAAAATATCTATGGAAAAATAATTCAAAATTATCCTTCAGAAAGAGTGCCAGAGGGTGTTCAAGTTGGTAATGGAACTTCTTAACGTGGTTCGATTTGCTTCAAACTTTGTATGTGTACTTATAAAAAGGTAAAAAACATCCTTAAGACAGGACTTTCGAAAATTTTACCCCTACCGGGAAGAAAATGGTTACAAATGGTTGAATGAAAAATCGTATTATCAAGCATTTAACATGAAAAAAATTGGATTTTGAAATGAGGAAGCACGCTTCGTTTGTTTAAATCGAAGCTCGCTTCACTCGCTTGGCTTGAAGCTGACTTCGCTTGCATATTAGCTTCATAATCCTACCAATAATAATAAATATATTGCGAGAAAAGTGAATTATGTCTGACAACAGAATAGGAACCGACAAGCACCCAGCTGTTTCTTAGAGCACCGTTAGCAAAATCAAGTACCCATCACATGTTGCATTTGTCTAAAAAATTTCCACTCCCTTCGCGAGGTGAGGAGGCTCGCTTCGCGAGCTTAGATCGGAGTTCGCTTCACTCGCATATTAGCTTCATGAGTAATTTACTATAAGGAACCGATAACCATTCATCTTTTTCTTAGAGCACCGTTAACAAATCAAGTGACAAACGTCATGTTGCATTTGTCTAAAAAATTTCCGCTCGCTTCGCTCGCATATTACCTTCACGAGTAACTGACAACCATCCCTCATTTTCTTAGAGCACCGTTAGCAAAATCAAGTGACACATGTCATGTTGCTTTAAAAATTTCCGCTCGCTTCGCTCGCATATTAGCTTCATGTGTATTTTGCGAGCAAAGTAATTTACTGTGAAGAACCGATAAGCACCCATCTTTTTCTTAGAGCACCGTTAACAAAATCAAGTGACAAATGTCATGTTGCATTTGTCTACAAAATTTTCGCTCGCTTCGCGAGCTGGGGAAGCTCGCTTTGCTCGCTTAGATCGAGGCTCGCTTCGCTCGCATATTACCTTCACGAGTAATTTACTGTTAGGAACTGACAACCATCCCTCATTTTCTTAGAGCACCGTTAGCAAAATCAAGTGACACATTGTCATGTTGCTCTAAAAATTTCCGCACGCTTCGCGAGCAGGGGAAGCTCGCTTCGCTCGCTTAAGTCGGTGCTCGCTTCGCTCGCATATTAGCTTCATGAGTATTTTGCAAGCAAAGTAATTTACTGTTAAGAACCGATAAGCACCCATCTTTTTCTTAGAACACCGTTAACAAAATCAAGTGACAAATGTCATGTTGCATTTGTCTAAAAAAATTCCGCTCGCTTTGCAAGCGGGAGAAGCTCGCTTCGCTCGCTTAAGTCGGGGCTCGCTTCGCTCGCTTATTACCTTTGTGAGTATTTTGCGAGCAAAGTAACTTACTGTTAGGAACCGACAAGCACCCAGCTTTTTCTTAGAGCACCGTTAGCAAAATCAAGCGTCACATGTTGCATTTGTCTAAAAATAGCTCGATGCTTCGCTTCCATAGGCTCAGGGCCAGACTTAACAGCTAGCTGGAATAGATTTAAGACAGGATTGTTATTTACATATGCAATTTTATGTGGCTTGCTCCAGGGTGAGCTCCTCCAGTAGCTTGCTGATACTTGCCCCTGAAAAAAATGACCTGAAACGTGGTCTACGGTAAATTTCTTTAATAGAACCTATTTTAAAAGGACTTGCCGACTCGATAACTTCCCCTTTTTTTGGAACTTGGTTAAAAATTACCCGAACGCGTACGAAGTCGCGGGTAACAGCTAGTAAGAATATAATATTTAATCTATGTAAACATATATGACTATTTACCACTTACGGCTTTACGCGATTAATTGTAGCTTGGGGTTGAAAACGGGGGGTTACAGTCTCAAACTGTCAAAACGATCGCGCAGGTATCGTTCGATTGCGTTGAGATGAGCGACAGAGCTACTTGTGTAGTCACTGAACTGACATATTTGAGAGTTTGAGACTGATTTTCTGATGCTGTGTAAGTACATTACCAATCGAACACAAATATTTTTATCGCAATCCAATTGGGTGTATTATAATCTGAATTAATAATCTGTTGGAATTTATTTCTGTAACCACCTTTATACCCGACCATAATAGAATAGATGTAAAGGCCCAATTCAAACATTTAATATTCAAATATAAAGCGCGTCACACACGGTAAAGATACTAAAATGTTTTTGATCCGTGTTATCTTATACTAGCCTGCTAAGCCAACATGGTCTATGCTAGTCTATCAGTAAGATGGTGTGCGACATTTTCTCCTTACCATTGGGCGTTTTTCCACTTGACGGCACGGCAACGGCAACGGCAACGGCAACGGCAACGGCAACGGCAACGGCAACGGCAACGGCAACGGCAACGGCAACGGCAACGGCAACGGCAACGGCAACGGCAACGGCAACGGCAACGGCAACGGCAACGGCACGGCAATCTGGGGCGTAAAAAGGTATGAAAATGTACGGCTCGCCTTTCCACTTACCGGCACCGGCACCGCCCCGGCGATTACATTTTTGCTTCCCAGATTGCCGTGCCGTCGCCGTTGCCGTTGCCGTTGCCGTTGCCGTTGCCGTTGCCGTTGCCGTTGCCGTGCCGTGCCGTCAAGTGGAAAAACGCCCATTAGCAGACTTAACTAAGTTTTCACTACTATTAATCTCGAAATTGAATTGAATGAATTGTAACTCACTGCCGGCTTCTGTCAACAAACAAATAAACACACTTTCACATTTATAATATGGGTACCAATGCACAATGCTGGGTATTGGCCTCATTTTGTGCCAGCTTCATCCACAAAGTTCGTAAGAGCAAGTGGCCAACTCTGGTGACGGAGTTTTTAGGCCGCCTAAATGCCTCCGTCATGGCTTAACGACTTAAAAGTGTCCCGACAACCCACGACACTTAAATCGTTTATTCCGACACTTAATCCTAAGATATTACTAACTTAGGCTGGATTCGACCAAACTGTCATCTTACTCCCAGAGTAGTTATTCCGTTAGCCGACAGAATGTATTTCGAATACAATTGTTTAGAAAGCGCAACCGAACATTATTAGGTGCATTCAAATTATCCTGGTTATAAGGTGTCAACTTTACAATGTCAAAATATTCAAACTAACAGCAGTTTAATCTGTGGTTTAATCTCCAGATGAAACTTAATCCATTTTGGTAAAATTCAGCCTTAGCCGTATTTATCTTAAGATATATCCAAGCCGTGCGTACCGCCCTTTAGCACACGTGTACCAGACAGGCGGGCGCGGGCTCGGGCAGGTTACGCGCGGTATCTGCAAATATGTTGCGATCCGTTCACCCGCGACATGCATTATTGATGCCGCGCCGCGACAAGGGAAGCGCGTTAGAGGCGCGATCGCGGACACTGTACTAACAGACCAGGGTGGCAACTCTACTTGATGACAACGTCAATCATGTTGCTGCGTTTTGTTTCGATCTCTTAAATGTCAGTCATTTGGTGAATGGCTTTTCAAAAATTTGTTCTGCCAAATTCCAAACCTTAGCTAAAACGTCACCGCAACTGAGTCATTTGTAGTAGAATAGGAAACAGTCGAAAATCTAAGGTTTAGTTGAGGTTTTGCTTGTAGTTCATAAAAAGTTTTTATAGTAGAATTGCCGCCCAGTTTCACAACCAAATAAATGGCGTAGCTTGCTTAAAACTTCTTGATTGTTGAATTTAAGTGACGTTGAGCGTTCACAATTTGATTGGCAAGTGACTCAGTGCTTCCGTACTTTCTTAGGGCACTTTTCACACAAGTCACTATTTTCGGTCCCGGCTTTTAAGTCGTTAAGCCATGTACGGTACGTACGGCCATGGACGTATATTACGTATATAAACCCCCCCCCCCCCCGGTTTAGAGGGTCCGGATTACCCCCCTCTTCCCCCCTCTTAGCAAGAATATGTCGAGTTGATTTTTTTAAGTTCGAGGGAAAACTAGTCAATCTTTGTGTTTTGGAACCCTTGGATTGAGGTCATCAATATGCACCAATTGCTCAACTTTAGAGGACACAGTTACACAGTTTTATAACTTTTACAGTTTCATCGTTTCATTTGTTATTTGTAAATCTGTAAATTGTTCTGAATAAATGCTTTATTTATTTATTTATTTATTTAATTTAATAGTAGAATAGTAGAGGAACAGGAATGGAAAAATTTAGAGGACAGGAGTCTACCACTCTTAACTATAGATTACGGGTGGAGTTGTGCTACCCTCACCAAATTGTACTATGCAAGGCAACCGCGACACAGGACTGAGTGACACCCCTTACGCGACATCCACTTCCGAGGCGTCTCGGTCCCGTCGGCGACGGTGTACCTACTGCGGGAAGAATCACGTATGCTGAGAATTAGATACCTATTCTACCTAGCTATCTAATTTAAAGATAAATACAAGAGGCCTATGATAGCCGTCTAACTAGGACTGGCTAGATGCTAATAGGAACTCATTTTAGTTTGTTTTTGCTAACCCTGATACTAGCGGGACAAAATGTCCCACAGCTGGGCAAAAGTATAACTGCTGGCTGGCTGCTGGCTGGTCTAAATGAACTACCACAACAAAGTTAAAATATTATGCAACTGGTACCCAATCTTTATGGGCCCCAATATTACCAACAATTTTTTTTGTCAACCAAAACTCTACCTGTCGCTAGATGAACTACATAGACATAACTCAAAACTCAAATTAATTTATTCAATAAGATCACTAGTGTACCACTTTGAATCGTCTTAAGAGCTAGGTGATTCTACTCCTGTTCCTTCTCGACCAAGACCGTGACATGATCCAGGGGCGTAGCTATAGCTTTGTTAAGGGGGGGGTCCAAAGGTTCCAATATAGCAAACATCTTTGTTAAGGGGGGGGTCCAAGGGTTCCAAAATACAAAAATTGACTAGGTTTCCTCCGAACTTAATGGGCTAAGGCCACTTAGACTATTATTTAAAATAGATGTACTTAGATTTACACATTGATAATTAGCCTTTGATTGCATTCAAACAGAATTCCATCAATATTAGAAATCAATTAATACGGTTCCACACGTCAGAGCCGCATTCGATTCCGCTTTGTGCTATTAAAATACGATTAATCCGCGTGTTTACCTTCAGACTAATCATAGGTACTGTCCCCGGCAGTTATTGACTCATAATGCCCACAAATGCCTTTTATGTGGGGATTACGGCAAATTGCAGTTGTTCACTACCTCGGTATCTGCAGATATTTGTTCAGAAACTGGGTGTTGTGGTTCCATGGTATTCGTTGCTTTAGTCCAGTGGTTTTGAACCTGTGGGTTATTATAATTATTGAAAATCCAAAGACCTAACAAAATGTGAGACGTTTCGATAAGGATTGACCCATTATGATAAGGTGAGTTCCTAGTTATGGATTGTGTCAATGACCCCATTGTTCATTTTGTGTGTATTGAGTAGATTTGCGTGTGTTGCAAAAACTATCCGTAAAAGTGGTAAAAGATTGTTCTGAGAAGCGGCGTGCATTTGTCGGTCGGTCCAAGTCATGGATTGTTACGAGTACGTACCTAGTGCACATCAGCCTTGCCTACGGAATAACTCACATGACACAATTTAAACATAGATTGTATACTTTTGGAGTCTTATTCATAATGGACTTAATAAGCTTGTTGTAGGAATTCGCGCTAGCTATTCCCGAGATAATATTGAATGATACTACTGAGCTCACGTTAACACGGTACGTATTTATTATAAACTCAAAGTACCTAGTATACAAATGATGAGTGCGATGTGCGGATGATGCTGATGCACTGGCTTACGTGGATCGCCCGGCCGCGCTCGCGACACGGACGACCTACTTAGGCCAAACTGCTGATGATGTTGTATGTGTTCGATGTATCGAACACTTGTAGTAGGAAGTTAAAACTGCCCCTAACATAGGTGATGTGGGCGAGTGTGACTAGTGTGAGTATGAATGATCACTTTGTTAATTCAATTTAAATAATTTGTATCTACAGGAAGGAACGACGAAACTTGATCTTTGCATTTTTTTGACATTTGACATTTGACAGTTGCATATAAATAATGCGGTTGCTCTTGGTTTAGGTTAATCGATTATAAAAGCCTGTGTCTATGTATTTCAGGAGAGACGAGGCGATTAAAAATTATCTATTTTCATCATCAATTTTATTTCGTGATTTCTCTTTCGGGAACGCTGTGGGGGCGCAGCTAGTAAGATAAATAACGCGATAAAATTCTAACTTGTCTTTCAAAGTATGAATTGTGATCGCATTAGTTGAAGAAAACCAATGTAAATCAGCAGGCTGTCTAACTTGTCTCAAACCTCATATCAGTCTCAAACTGTCAAATCGATCGCGTTCTCTTTTGTTGCGTTTGGTCTCGTTGATTTGAGAGTGACAGAGCTACTTGCGTGGTCACTGGTATATTTGACAGTTTGCGACCGAATTTGGTCGCTATCAAAGATAAACAGGGTGCTGTTTGCAACCACGTAAAGAACTAAAAACTGCACGAGTATGTCTCTTAAATTCGTCGATTGATCTACAAAGCAAGCTACACCTTGTGGTGTAGAAAGTATTGCGACCAGTGCGTCGCCGAGCTCAGCACATTAAAATGCTATTACTGATAGTATCAGCTTGCGACTCCACCTGCACCACTACTCGATCGCTTAGCCAATAAGAGATAAATATTCTGGCAAACTGGATAAACTGTATTTTAGTGGGGCAACAAAGGATTACCAACGATAGAAAGAGATTCGGTAAAAAGCATTTGTAATATGGCTAGCAAGGCAGGTCTTCCACAAATCGCACACCCAGATCAACAGTGCACTAAGTCAAAACAGCACTCCTCTCAGAATCGACGAAAAACTCCTCTTGTATCAAAGTTATTGCCAAGGTCTTTAATAATTCACATGTATCTAACACACAATAAACTACATGAATTATTAAAGACCTTGGCAATAACTTTGATACAAGAGGTGTTTTTCGTCGATTCTGAGAGGAGTGCTGTTTTGACTTAGTGCAGTGTTGATCTGGGTGTGCGAAATGCTTCTTGATATTACCCAGTTTCATCCTACTAATATTATAAAGGCGAAAGTCCGTGTGTGTATGTGAATGTTTGTTGCAACGTATCTCCAGAACTACTCAACCGATTTTGATAAAATTTTGAATGTAGATAGTTTAGGTTCTGAAATAATACATAGGCTAATTTTTATCCCGGTAAAATGTATGGTTCCGGTGGGATACAAAAATAGTAGTCTACGCGGGTGAAACCGCGGGCGTTCACTATTCATTAATGAAGGCCTAAGTAATCTAAGACCTACATTTTTCTTAATCAAATCAACAAGTCCATGTATTTAACTACTCGCTTTTATAATTTAACACGGAATTCGCTCGGAATATTATTTTAGTTTGTAACGATTAAGGCGTCAAGTGTGTGTAGCGACGGGCAGTCGTTAAAACAGCCCACGGAGCGGAAACCCGCGGTCTGTGTCCATTGTCACTCGTATGAAACATCATCATCATCATTTCCCTGAATGTAACACTTTATAGAATAGAAGCACTCAGTAACTTCACTTCTTGGTTACGTATTTATGTCACGAAAATTACAAGACAGATTTTTGAAATCCATAGGAACGTTTGACAGATTTTTGGTTTCTTTTTTTTCATAATACAGGAATTCGAATTCCATAAATTCTTAAGCCAGATTTTCATTTGTTTTTTTTTACAAGACAGAAATACAAAATACATCTAAACATTTTCCAGAAATTTTAACATCCAGATAATTCACTTTACCGCATGTTTGTTTTCCATATAATTTGTTTTCCATATAATTTGTTTTCCATATATTTTGTGATCCCGAAAAATCATGGTTCAGGAAAGACCTATTACAAAATTATGTATTCAATCTTTCTAGTAATAATTCAGAGCGTTGTAAATACTAGGTACCATAAAATTAAATGACCGATGTCCATTATGTAGCTTGAAGTACTGTAGGTAGATATCTATTAAATATTGTACCTAGTTACTTTTTTTTTATTACCTTTAACATTTCCTAACTAATTTCGTGTCAGATGGTTAAGTAACCTCACCAAACACTTTTGGCAAATTATCAAAGTTTAACCTAAATCTTCCATCCATTTCGAATTTGTGACGGCTCCGGCGCTTCGGGAAGTGCAGCCCCTCCGCCCTTGCGTAACAAAACGCGGCATCAGCACGAGCTGGAGCGGCTGAGGCTGGTCGCCGCCGAAGGTGGCGACCAAACAGCCGAAGCTGCGAAGGTCGCAGCGTTTAGTCACAGCGGGCGGGGGCTGCATCTCCCTTCGCGCCTCCGAGTTCATAAAAACACTCTAGGGTAGGACAGACAAGACTACGTGGAAGTCGGGGTGGGCAGATTCGGTTCTGAGACCGATAATAACCTAAAAACGTTTCGGGTAAAAATTTAATATTAAGAAGCAGGATTTTGGGGGGGTGGGGGTAGGAGGGGGAGAGGGGGTTCCCCCTCCCCCCTGGTACCACTCCCATTACAAGGTAACGCACCGTTCTGGAGATAATCAAATTATTGTTTTCAAATACAAACTGGTAAAAATTTAGTATTTGGTACCTAACAGTATTTCGGGGGGGAGATCCCCCGCCCCCCTGGTACCACTCCCATTACAAGGTAACGCATCGTTCTTGAGAAAATCAAATTATTGTAACCTAACCTAACCTTTTTTTTTTTTAGAAAGGGTTCGCTTCGCTCGCTTTTTTATATACAAACCTAACCTAACCTACAGGATGCCCTGTGTCGGATCTTATTTAGTTTCTCATTTAGATGTTATGGGGGTTTATGCGAGCAGATTTTGTAGGTGGGCTCGCTTCGCTCGCTTTTTTATATACAAACCTAACCTAACCTACAGGATTCCTTGTGTCGGATCTGATTTAGTTTCTCTTTTAGATGTTATGGGGGTTTGTGCAACCAGATTTTGTGGGTGGGCTCGCTTCGCTCGCTTTTTTATATACAAACCTAACCTAACCTACAAGGTGCCCCGTGTCGGATCTGATTTAGTTTCTCTTTTAGATGTTATGGGGGTTTATGCGAGCAGATTTTGTGGGTGGGCTCGCTTCGCTCGCTTTTTTATATACAAACCTAACCTAACCTACAAGATGCCCTGTGTCGGATCTGATTTAGTTTCTCTTTTAGATGTTATGGGGGTTTGTGCGACCAGATTTTGTAAGTGGGCTCGCTTTGCTCGCTTTTTTATATACAAACCTAACCTAACCTACAGGTTGCTCCGTGTCGGATCTGATTTAGTTTCTCTTTTAGATGTTATGGGGGTTTGTGCGACCAGATTTTGTGGGTGGGCTCACTTTGCTCGCTTTTTTATATATGTTACGGGCAACTTGATTAATCGGGCAGTATTCATATGGACCGGCCATTATGCATAATGACCAAGAGCGTCGGGCAGTTTGATTTTATTACTTTGACCGGTCCATATTCATAATGCCCGACGGCCCGTGGTCCATTTAATAAATCAAGGCTTGAATTTATCACTTAGACCGGGCAGTATGAATAGTGCCCTACTTCTAGCCGGGCAATGTGATAAATTGGATTAAAATCTGTAGGTTAGGTTATGTTAGGTTAGTAAAAAACTACGCGCGAGGCGAGCGAAGCGTGCCGCGGTAGCGGCCGCCGAAGCGCCAGAAATGTAGTAAATCAAATAAAACACTGCAATTCATCTAATTTATTACATTGCCCAAGATAGGGTGGTCATTATTCATAATGACCGGGCAAAGTGATTAATCATGCAGTTTTTATCACATTGCCCAATTGACCCGGTCATTATGCATACGGACCGGTCATTATTCATAATGACCGGATTTATCACATTGCCCGTAACATATACAAACCTAACCTAACCTACAAGGTGCCCCGTGTCGGATCTGATTTAGTTTCTCTTTTAGATGTTATGGGGGTTTATGCGACCAGATTTTGTGGGTAGGCTCGCTTCGTTCGCTTTTTTATAAACAAACCTAACCTAACCTACAGGGTGCCCCGTGTCGGTTGCCCCGTGTAGGTTAGGTTAGATAAAAAAAAAGGTTAGGTTAGGTTACAATAATTTTATTTTCTCAAGAATGGTGCGTTACCTTGTAATGAGAGTGGTACCAGGGGGGCGGGGGATCCCTTCACCCTCCCCCCCACCAAAATACTGTTACCGAATACTAAATTTTTACCAATTTTTACCAGTTTGTATATATAACAATAATTTGATTATCTCCAGAACGGTGCGTTACCTTGTAATAGGAGTGGTACCAGGGGGAAGGGGGAACCCCCCCTCACCGCCCCCCTCAAAATCCTGCTTCGTAATACTAAATCCAACCCAAGATGGAAAAGGTTTTATATGGCTGGAAATTTTCTGGTAAGCGTTACTTCTGTCTTTTAAAATAAGGTATAAGGATATTGTTGTCGAATGAAAAAAAAACGAACTGATAATCTGGCATTAGTGTTTCTGTCAAATGAGACTTCTGTGAAACGTTTTATCGGAGTAATAAAATTATGTAAAACATAGTATCTGGATTTCGAGTTTCTATCAAACGTTTTATGGATTTCAAAATTCGGTGTATCGTTTTTCGAAAGATTGATAGGTTACCTCACTTCTTACTTCAGTAACTACTTATAATTTATTTTAAGAACTTTTTCTACCCAGTACCTGTTTCTACCATACTTCACGCAAATAAATTTTTTCATTTCATTTCATTTCATTTCATTTCGTTCTTAGTAAATCACCAAAGTGAGTATGAAATGAAAAGAGACGGCATGTAGTGCAATTCAAATTATAATTCTACTTTAACGACCTTTTTAGTCCCGCTGATTCTTCACGGTGTTGATCGCGAAAGAACAGGAGAATCACCTAGCTCTTAAGACAATTCAAAGTGATCTTAGAAGTCCTACTGAATAAATGAAAAGGGTACGAACATTTTTGTATGGAGCATGGCATACCTACTGTCGGCCATTTTGAAAAAACCTTGATTTTGCAGCAGGTGATGAAACATGTGTCAATCGATAGGGGAAGTGATTACAAACAAAATATATTCAGTAATAAAATCTCGTAATCTTTATACTTTCCGAGATATTTGAGTTTGAAAATGTAAAAATAAAAACTTGAAAATGCTAATTATGCTGCCAATAATAACCGGTAGGTATTTGAATATGTCTACTGTGACCGGCTTCGAGCTGTGACCGGGGATAAAATCGTGAGCCAATTTCGTTTAATTTTTAGGTAGGTGGGTATTTCAAGTATAAAAAAATATATTTTTTGAACACAGTTTACCATTTTGTGGTAAATATTAGGTATAGGTACTTATTACTATTTTTATTTAATAGGTAACTATAGGTAGGTAATTATATTAGGTAGATATGCATAGCCTGCATGTATGAAGCGAATAATGATTGGAAAACCAAAAATGAAAATGCTGCTGGTGACAAAGACAATGTTTCCGGGGTGTCGAGTCGAGCCCATGCCAAGAACCATTTATGACACACATTATGTGGGAACAACAGCCCAAGGTTCTTTTTCCCTCTAGGTAATAAAAAAAAGTAATCGGACATATTTTGTATGTTTTAACAAATAACCGTATGGAGGGTAAGGATAAAATCACGGAGTGGTACTGCTCATGCGTAGTCTGAAAAAGAACCGTGGCTGTTGTTCCCACATAATGTGTGTCTGAAATTCTTGGCATGGGCTCAACACCCCGGAAACATTGCCTTTATCACCAGCGGCATTTATAGATTCAGGTGATTGTCAGACATGATGTTGAAAACGAAGTGAATAATGAATTTTAACTTTTGGTTTTCCTATCATTATTCGCTTAGAACATGCAGGCTATGTACCTACCTATCAGGTTTGAAAAAAAAACTGTTTTTTTTTTTAAACTCATAAAACAAATAGTTCAAAATGTTTTAAACAACTGTTTTTTTTTTTTTGTTTTTTTACTTGTATTAGACCTAATCAATTGTTACTTACTAGATACATTGATTTTTTGTAACATATCTTTAAAGAAAATGAGAATCAATACACGTATTGAACGCTTTACATACATGCAAGGGCGGATCCAGGGGGGGGGTCATGGGGGTCATGACCCCCCCCTGGGCCGGGTTGGGCCGGGTCCAGGACCTAGGTGGACGACTAATTAAAATTATTCTATTGAACATGTACTTCAGGATTTTGAAAACTACCTCCAAACGCGGTGCTCGGATTGTAAAAGTTGGTATTGGAACTTTAAAACACGTATTGTGATTTTCGTGAAACTCTGTTAAAATACTGTGAATGCAAAATAATGGACACGTGTTTCAGGATTTTCTTTAGGAACATTAAAAAAATTCGTTTCGCTTCATAAGTATTTTGCGAACAAAGTGAGTTAGTTATGTATGTCTTGTGTATGTCTAACCAAAGAATAAGAACCGACAAGCAGCCAGCCTTTTCATTGAGCACCGTTAGTAAAATCAAGTGTCACATGTTGAGTTTGTCGCCAGAGAATTGGAAGCGACAAGCAGCCAGTCTTTTCTTTAAGACCCGTAATAGCAAAAGCAAGTGTCACATGTATTTGTCTAAAAAAAATCGGCTCGCTTCGCTCGCTTTTTAGCTTCATGAGTATTAAATGCGTAAAGTGAGCTATGTCTGACCTTTTCGTTGGACACCGTAATAGCAAAATCAAGTGTCACAAAATGTTGTATTTGTCTAAAAAAAATCGGCCCGCTTCGCTCGCTTTTTAGCTTCATGAGTATTTACAGTGCAAAGTGAGTTATGTCTGACCAGAGAATTGGAACCGACAAGCAGCCAGCCTTTTCGTTGAGCACCGTAATAGCAAAATCAAGTGTCAATATTGTATTTGTCTAAAAAAAATCGGCTCGCTTCGCTCGCTTTTTAGCTTCATGAGTATTTAATGCGTAAAGTGAGTTATGTCTGACCAGAGAATTGGAACTGACATGCAGCCAGCCTTTTCGTTGAGCACCGTAATAGCAAAATCAAGTGTCAATGTTTATTTGTCTACAAAAATCGGCTCGCTTCGCTCGCTTTTTACTTCATGAGTATTAAATGCGCAAAGTGAGTTATGTCTGACCAGATAATTGGAACCGACAAGCAGCCAGACTTTTCGTTGAGCACCGTAATAGCAAAATCAAGTGTCAATGTTGTATTTGTCTAAAAAAAATCGGCTCGCGTCGCTCGCTTTTTAGCTTCATGAGTATTTACTGTGCAAAGTGAGTTATGTCTGACCAGAGAATTGGAACTGACATGCAGCCAGCCTTTTCGTTGAGCACCGTAATAGCAAAATCAAGTGTCAATGTTTATTTGTCTAAAAAATCGGCTCGCTTCGCTCGCTTTTTACTTCATGAGTATTAATTGCGCAAAGTGAGTTATGTCTGACCAGAGAATTGGAACCGACAAGCAGCCAGACTTTTCGTTGAGCACCGTAATAGCAAAATCAAGTGTCAATGTTGTATTTGTCTAAAAAAAATCGGCTCGCTTCGCTCGCTTTTTACTTCATGAGTATTTACTGTGCAAAGTGAGTTATGTCTGACCAGAGAATTGGAACCGACAAGAAGCCAGACTTTTCGTTGAGCACCGTAATAGCAAAATCAAGTGTCAATGTTGTATTTGTCTAAAAAAAATCGGCTCGCTTCGCTCGCTTTTTACTTCATGAGTATTAAATGCGCAAAGTGAGTTATGTCTGACCAGAGAATTGGAACCGACAAGCAGCCAGACTTTTCGTTGAGCACCGTAATAGCAAAATCAAGTGTCAATGTTGTATTTGTCTAAAAAAATCGGCTCGCTTCGCTCGCTTTTTAGCTTCATGAGTATTTACTGTGCAAAGTGAGTTATGTCTGACCAGAGAATTGGAACCGACAAGCAGCCACACTTTTCGTTGAGCACCGTAATAACAAAATCAAGTGTCAATGTTGTATTTGTCTAAAAAAAATCGGCTCGCTTCGCTCGCTTTTTACTTCATGAGTATTAAATGCGCAAAGTGAGTTATGTCTGACCAGAGAATTGGAACCGACAAGCAGCCAGACTTTTCGTTGAGCACCGTAATAGCAAAATCAAGTGTCAATGTTGTATTTGTCTAAAAAAAATCGGCTCGCTTCGCTCGCTTTTTAGCTTCATGAGTATTTAATGCACAAAGTAAGTTATGTTTGACCAGAGAATTGGAACTGACATGCAGCCAGCCTTTTCTTTGAGCACCGTTAGCGACATCAAGTGTGACACAGTGTTACATGCATTTGTTTTAAAAAACGGCTCGCTTCTCTAAAATAGTTACTTAGGTACTGCATTACGTAGGTACTTACTTATGAAAGTAATCTAACACGTACGAAGTCGCGGGTAACGGCTAGTTAAATTATAACTTCTTGTGACTTGACCACGACTATGTGACCCCCCCCTGGCACCAAAGCTGGATCCGCCCTTGCATACATGGTATGGTAGGTATGTTTTGATGTTTATTCTTAATAGGGGGAACCCGTTATTAAAATTAGGTACCGTATATTAAAATTACAGGAATATCCATAAATCCAGTGAATTACCTACTTTCTTTCGACGGTTGGCATAGGGAGTTTTGTTGCGTTACTTTACCGGCGAGAAATTACATTTGAAGTGTCTAAATAAAATTAGGGGAATACCCATGACATGAATCCAGTGAATTACTTTCTTTCGACGATTGACATAGGGACTTCTGTCCTCATTCTGTAGCGGGATTTTACTGGGGGAAATTACCGATGTATGACTTGTATAAATACGAGAGCCTTTCTTTATAATATTTCATTTGATAATCGATTCTAGTAGTTTTAAGCCGTGTTTTTATTCAATGTTTTCAACATTGTTTAAAACTTATTTTAAACTGTGTTTTTAAACAATGAATAAAAGTCAAAGTTTTATTTGAGTCTGTTTTAAAACTTGTTGTAAACAAATGTTTTAAAACTACTTGTTTTAATCATGCCAACCCTGGTACCTACCTACCTAGTAGAATCACCTACCTATAGTTACCTATTATAAAAATAGTAATAAGTTCCTACCTACTATTCAGCACAAAATGATGAAATAAACTATGTTCAAAAAATATAATTTCAAATAAAAAAAATAATATATTTTTTACCTAAAAATTAAGCGAAATTGGCTCACTATTTTATCCCCAGTCACAGTGGACATATTCAAATACCTACCGGTTATTAGTGGCAGCATAATTAGCATTTTCAAGTTTTAATTTTTACATTTTCAAACTCAAATATCTCGGAAAGTATAAAGATTACGAGATTTTATTACTGAATATATTTTGTTTGTAATCACTTCCACTATCGATTGACACATGTTTCATCACCTGCTGCAAGATCGAGGTTTTTTCAAAATGGCGGAAGTGCAAGTATGCCAAAATGTTCGTTCCTCTTTGAATGTATGGAACTTACGACTGAAAAATTCTCCTCTTGTCTCCTCTCATCCAAGCACTCAGCCACCAAGCTCGTGCTTTTTATTCCTTTTTTTATCAGTTAAATGAAACACAGAGAGGGTTTTCTGTTTCCTAACTCCTCGTGCATCAGCAACTGCTGAATTTTCTTCTCGCGCGATGCTGAGAGGCGGTTTATCAGCTCTTCCTTAAGCTTGCCGTACTTGTCAGTGGCAGGAGGGCAGGTTTTTTTTTTATACTACTAAGGTAGCAGACAAGCATACGGCCCACCTGATGGTAAGCAGTCACCGTAGCCTATGGACGCCTGCGACACCAGAGGAGTCACACTCGCGCTGCTGACCCTTTAAAAATTTCAAAACGCCCTTTTTGAAGAACCCCATACTATAGTCACTGGGGAAAACCGCGGCAGGTAGATCATTCCACAACTCAATGGTTCGCGGGAGGAAATTCCTCAGGAACCGCACCGTACGTGACCACATGGATCATGGATTCTCACTTGTCATGGAAAGCGCACATCTGTAAAGTTAATAATAAACTCTCCCAATATATATATGCTCTTTCAGTACTCACTAATATTACGTCCAAAAGCATTGCAAAAAATGCATATTATGGATATGTTTATCCTCAGTTAACATATGGGGTAATTTTTTGGGGAAATTCAGTTAATGTTAACTCCACTTTTCTGTTTCAAAAAAAATGTTTAAGAGCTATTTATGGCCTTCATAGCACCGACTCTTTACGCGGTATTTTCAAACATGAGAAAATCTTAACACTGACAGGAATTTACATTCTTGAAACATGCTTGTTTGTAAAAAACAACAAGGAATACTTCTTTGAGAATAAATCTAAACGCAACCTCCGTATTAAATATAAATATAACATAGGTATTCCTCAAGTAAACAACTGTATGTTCCACAAAAGTGCTTACTATTCTTCTATTAAAATTTATAACCATTTACCTCAACCTTTAAAATCGCTATGTGTGGATGCTTTCGGCAATAGACTCAAGAACTGGCTTATTTCTAAAGTGTATTACAATATTGAGGAATTCTTCAGTGATTTAATGTAGGCACCTAATTGAATGTTTGTAAGTTTTAGTTTGTAAGTATTATTAATGTTGTACGTCCGAAAAGGGCAAACTGTTTGCACTTTTATTTTATAAACAAACTTCCACCTTTGTAATAATTCAACAGTTTACAATAAAAAACTACTCTACTCTACTCTACTCTACACATTGGTAATGATGTCTTTTACCTTCTTCGAGAACTGTGGTTGCAGATGACTCGTGACGTAGTAGAACTTGGTGATGTTCGATATTGCGAATTGACCCTCTTTCTGCGCGAACCATATCTCGGGCTCCTCCGGCCAGAACGGTGGAACTCTGATTCCAATTCTAGAAAGTTCGAGTGGATTTGAAGGTTCGCGCGTCTTTTGTTTACGCTTCGCTCCTGGCCGGGCCTCCGTCTGACCAGAGGGCCTAGCCAACCGGCCTTCGCTATGAAGCGATTCGATTTCTGACTTCGCTAACACTCGAACGTGAGGTTTTCATTGGTCGAACCAAGGTCGAACGTAAGGTCACGTGGTCTTCCACCAATGAAACATCGGCGATAGCGAAGCGAATTGTAGAATAGATAAGATTGATGCCACTTGGCTAGAGGCCCTGAAGCGTCTGATGCGAGCGAGTCGCTATCACTCATCGTAGGTACCTTTTTTCGTGTTCTTGAGGGGTCACCTTGTAGAGAGGTATGAGGTTGGTTACCAAGAATACTTCATATGTATACCTAAGGTTCTGTACACTATTACAAGTTCATATTTACATTCACAAGAAGCACTGTATCTACATTCATAAGGAGAGAGAAGCACTGTAGTAGTGAAAATATACTTAAGAGAAATAATCTTACACAAACCAAACGTGCAAAATTCCGTGTCAATCCAAAACTGCTCTGAAGCTTCTGTCAACTGTCAGCAATTGCACCGAGTGCGCCATGTGTCTAAAGAGGATTAATGATGCCTTCCAGTAAGAAGGTTTGAAAGAAAGAAAGAAAGAATATAGTTTATTGACAACACACAGAAGACAGAGGACAGAGCATAATAAAACAATACAATTAGTAGGTACCTACATAGAATTACATACAAAAGCGTGGAATAAAACAATTTTGGTAAGTACCTACCTACTTTACAAGGTACCTACCCACCTAGGTACATAGGTAGATAGATAGGGCAGGCCTGTAAATAATAAAAGCATGCTCTGGTTGCTCCGTCTATGCCGGGGTTGCCAAAAGGTCCAGACTCAGCTCTAAGCTAACTTCACGTGGGTGAAGAAGCGCTGGTTTTCAGTCAGGGCCCTGGTAGTAGTGACGCCATAGACTGAGGAAAACAAAATAAAATATATTTTGTTTTCCTTTCTCCTTCGTTTTCCTTTCCTCCTTTTCACTTACACATAGCGACACCCGCGACTCCGTTCGTCGACAAATAATGAAATGGAATGTACCTAAGTATGTGTGAATAGATCCCCACACAGTTCATTCAAAAACACGAATATTCGTACAACGGACACGCGCTCCCAAAGTGAGTGTTTGTGAATAATATTCAAAGAAGTAGTGTAGGGCTCTCCACACACTAACTGCTCTCGACCGCCTCACCTGCCCCCTGCCTACCCCCTCACCTCACGCGGCTCACATGCTCTTGACAGATCTTTCTTCTGAAGCCGCGAAGTAATGGGTCCTACCTTGTCCCACTGAAAGGTTGGGGTCTCCGTAAGATCTATACATAATAATATCGACGGTTAAAATACGACTTGAATCAATCGTCATTTTGAAAACTTTACAGGAGAGCGATTTGAAAAATAAAAAACGAAATAAAATTATTTGTGCGGACTCATTGAATTAAAACAGATGTACTGAATAATAAAACTTTACGAATAAATTAACTCAACGAAGAGTTTATTTGTGTGTTTCAAAGCTCTAACCAGTTAGATTTGAAAAATTATTTCTGCATTTGATAGCTCATTTCTTGATGATGATTATAGGCTATTTCTTTTAAATTAGCTGGCGAGTGAAACCGCCGGGCATAGCTAATATTTTATAGTTGTGATTGGACGTGGAAATCTGAAACAATGGCGAATTGTATCTCCAAGGAGGTTAGACATTATTGTGTCTTACTCGTATGTACATACAGTAGGGCCAACGGATCTCGGCGTACGTGAAGTTGGCCGTTTCGATGCGCAGTGCAACTTTTTCATACAAAATTTTCTACTGCGCAGCGAAGAGCCTGACTTCACGTACGCCTAGATCCGTCGGCCGAACTGTACCTACATTCACAATCCTTTCATGTTACCTTTATCTCGGTATTCTAATGAGCAGTGATGGGCGTAATCTTCGACCATGGCGTGATATAATCCTGAATCTTTATGTTTTATTTTATACTAGCTGCTGCCCGCGGCTTCGCTCAGTGATACCCGGATAAAAAGAAGCTTTTGTCTTATTCCCGGTCATTATACTATCTATATTTTAAATTTCAACCAAATCGGTTCAGTGGTTCTCGAGTTATAGAGGAACAAACATACATCCATCCATCCAAATATCCAAACTTTCACATTTATAATATTAGTGTAATTTCAAATAAACATTGTAGACAAAATACTTAAAGCACAAGCGGTAAAGCGCAGAAAACAATGCTTACTGTACTGCCACAGAAACATAGGTATTACTTATATGATTTAGATAAAAATACTAGCATTTAGTCGACGATGAAAAACCATTTTTATATCAAAAAGCAACAACAATATTATTTGCAGAATAAAATGTAAAATATTTCCCCAAAAGCCGTGTCCGTGCTTCAAACGTGAAAAGTAAATAAATACGTGAGTGTGTTCGCAACTCTCTCAGATAACAACAACTTCTTGCACTCGAATCAGAACCCTATAGCTAAGGGCACTGACCTCATAATGCTGTGGATGTGCCGAGGTTCCGTGACCTCACGATGGTTTCCTCAAGGTCGGCCCGAGAACGCGTAAAATTCTAAATTAGCGAGTACTTGTTCTTTCATTGTTTTCCTGGTCACTGTTCGCTCGCTTGGCGGTTCATTGTTTTGTTTTTGGTCATGTAACTTTGTTTCTTACAATTTTATATTAGGCTGTGTCCCCAGTAGGCAAACTGTGAGTGCGTATCGGTTTAGTATACCATTCCATATATTTGAAATGGAGTGTCCACAGTTTGCTAGTTTTGCGCTCACTGTACGCAGTTTGCAGTGTAACGCTGCAAACTAGCAAACTGTGGACACTCCATTTCAAATATGGAAGAGCGTACTAAACCGATACGCCGCAAACTCAGTCGGCCGCTCACAGTTTGCCTACTGGGGACACAGCCTTAACCAGATTATGGTTAGACTGAAAAGTAAATAAATAATCCAGACCTTTACATGATAAGGCCTACGGCGGATAATTACCTGTTTAGATAGAGTAGGTTTTGCCTAACCCTTTTAGATTCTAAGGTAAATTAATTTAACTTGTCTAAGGCTGGATTCGACCAAAAGTCATCTTACTCCAGAGTAACTAGCATAATTCGAAATACAATTGTTTAGAAAGCGCAACCGAACATTATTATGTGCATACAAATTATCCTGGTTATAAGGTGTCAACTTTACAATGTCAAAATATTCAAACAAACAGTACTTAGTTTACTCTCAAGTAAAAACTTAATCCAGTTTGGTTGAATCCAGTGTAAGGGAAAAACATGGTCAATGCGAGAAGAGCTGACTTAGCTACTGGTTTCATTCATCAAGTTTTCCTTTACCCAATAGATATTTTGCTGAAAGGAAAAATTCATTGATGCCGGTTTTCTAACCAAGTTAAATCGAGGCACTTTCCAACGCTAACCACCAGTGACTGTCACAAGGCAGACAATTGACATACAAAGTACTAGCTTCCGCCCGTGGCTTCGCTCGCTTGTTACCCGAAGTAGCCTACGTCCTAATCCCAGTAAATCTATCCAAATTTTAAATTTAAGGCTTTTAATTTTTAAATTTAAATTTCAGTGGTTGTCGAGGTATAGAGGAACAAACATACATCCATCCATGTATCCATCTTTGACTGGCCTCTTAGCTCAGTTGGTAGTAGCTCTGCCTTCTGCGCTGTAGGTCGTGGGTTCGATTCCCATCCAGGACAAACATATGTGTGATGAACATAGATGTTTGTTCTGTGTCTGGGTGTTATAAGTATTCTATGTATGTATTTACAATAAAAACATGTATATAAGTATTCTATCAGTTATCTGGTTCCCATAGTATAAGCTTTGCTTAGTTTGGGGCTAGCGTGGCGTTGTGTCATGTGACATGTCCAGCAATGTCCAGCAATATCTAAACATTCGCATTTATAAGATTAGTGTGAAGTGTGATGAATACAAGGCAGGCAGTTGACCAAGAAAGAGCCAGTGCTGGAGATGGCCCGCGCGGCTCAAAGCGATGTTAATACAAGTGTTTGCGTCGGGCGACACTCCAGAGAACGGCGTCTTGTGTCAGCCGGTGACCAGGCTCACACCGCGCGCCGGTACAATACCGTGAGGTTGATACTAAAACATCGACATGCATAAGGCTCTCTAAAGCGGAGAGGAGAGATGTGTTTGAACAACCAATGGAATTTCGTTATTCAGACAATGTCATCACGAATACGTGCGCGGGAGTCTCGGTGTGCGCGACATCGCCGATAAGCTCCAGGAAAATAGGCTCCGCTGGTTTGGACACATCCAAAGAAGACCACCTGAGCACATTACACAAAGAATGATTACGCTGAACATTCCTGGGTCCAGGCGTAGTGGAAGACCAAAAAAGAAATGGACAGACGTGATCAAAAAAGATTTACAGGACTGCAATGCTTCCCAACACGACGCGTTAGACAGAACGAAGTGGAAGACGATGACGAGGAAAGCAGACCCCACCATCAGATGGGAAGGCTTAGGAGAGAGAGAGAGAGAGAGACAATGTCATCACGAGATATATGAATAACGAAGTTCTATTGGTTGTTTAAACACATCTCCTCTCGTCTCCGCTTTGGTGGAGTCTCAGCCTAAGTACTGAACACGAGACAAGATTAGGCTATTTGACAATATGAAAATTAATGAATTATTTATTGCCATCCGCGTAGATTATAGATTTTATGAGCAACTAGCATCCGCCCGCGGCTTCGCCCGCGTGGTATGTCTATTATCCCATGGGAACTCATTTATGGGATAAAAAGTAGACAAAGTAGTAAAAAGTAGATAAAAATGTCCCATACCCGGTCATTATCTATCTATCAATTCAGTGGTTGTCGAGCTATAGAGGAACAAACATACATCCATCCATCCATCTAAACATCCAAACTTTCGCATTTATAATAATAGTATGATAGTGTGATGTGTTGATATTAGTGTGATAATAATTAGTAAGATAAGATTGATAAACACGCAAGCACTGAATGTGCTTCCCTGGTTTTTGTGTGAGGATAGGCTGCCGCTTCCTGCAGTGGAGGCTCCGACGCAGCCACACAATGTGTTTCAGAAAATATTTGCTTATTTGAACAACAAACCCAATCCTCTCCCAGAGAGAAGAGTATAACGTCGGAGTTTACTCTTTGTGAGTTTACTGACATTTAAGGTGACTTAAAGCCTTCCGCATTGAGCCGTGTTGGCCGAAGTAGTACCTTGACTTTCGATCCAAAGGTCGTGGATTCGAATCTATTTTTTCCCAACGACCCCACTGGCCCACATTATTCCTGGCCGTGAATCAATGGATTTTTGCATGAACTTGAACACGAGCTCTAAACGGTGAAGGAAAACATCGTGAGGAAGCCCGCAGCTTATCATTATTATGATCAATACGACTAAAGATGACTTTTTTAATCGGCCCTTTTCGCACTAAAGATAATAATTATCTTTAGTGTGAAAAGGGCCGATTAGGCTGAGAGGATGGATTATGTGCTGTCTCGATGTCCCAGACAGGATATCCTCTTGAGTTTGGGCACTGACGCTGTATAAATTATCTAGTAAAGATGTACAGGATTTTTTTTTATTGGTAGATATCAGAAACCAAGTGTCTATAAGTTTCCGATTTGTTTAGATAAAGTTGCGGGTAGGCGGGACTCCGCCAGAGAGCGAGTGACGCCGACACATGCACTACATCATAAAAATGCAATTTCTATATTAAATTCCAACATTTTTGCTGCTCGTAGCGAGTGCTACGGCGTAGCGGCGTAGCGTCTACGTTGATTTGATTTGATTAAAAACATCGTTAGCATAGCATTACAGCGAGCCGCATTTTAATGAATACTAAAACTTTAATGAAATTGTACATGTTCAGTATTCTCTGGAATCATCATCATCATCATCAAATCATTTATTTATTTCTCTCACAAAAAATACAAATAGTAAAATAAATATACAGAATAATTAATATTAAAACGTTGTAGGTAGCTATTATAAAAACCTGTTTTGTGAGAGACTGGTGCCTGAAATAGGTATAGAAAAACCTGTGCTACAGGTCACCAGTGCCCTACTCCACTGATTTACATAGGTAAATACCTAAACAATAAAATTTTGAAAAACATATAAAAAGGGAAAGGAAGAACTTAATACTAAAGATGGTTAGGATTTTTTTATTCTGTTGTGCTTCCCTGTAGCGACGGTAGACGATTCCGGCTGTCCAAAAGTCGGGAGCCAGGAACACGTCCTTATACCTGGCAGCCACCCGGAGCACATACGACTTGAAGTTGGTTTCTCTTGCAGAATCCAGCCGCTTCAAGCCATGTACGACTACTACAGGCGGTTGCCTGATTCGGCATCGGCTCCTCTCATCCACATACTGACGGATGCTTTCCTCAGTAGTAGACGGGTCCAGTCGGGATATATAAATGCCGATGGTCGGCTCAACAGTCTGCAGGGCGAGCCCGGCAGAGCGGGGGGCGGTCCCACGTTGGTTGCGCGAAGGCTTCGGCCGACGTTTTTTCTTCTCTACGAGAACGAATCCGTCTGCGTCAGTCCTCCTCACATCACGAACGGGTATTTCCTGTTGTGACAGACTCTTCTGCGTTATCTCAACGCTAGGCGTCGGACGTGGCGGCAGAGTCTGGCGGAACACTTGTGCGTAACTCTTCTTCTGCCGGGTACGTGGAGCAGGAGAAGGCACAATCGTCGCAGGCTGCGGCGTAGACTTCCCGAGAGCCGAGGTCGTCGGAGTCGGGCGGTCATTCCCCTGCGATTCGGTGTCAGTTGTCATCACACATTCGAATTTGCTGACAGTGTTAGTCTGGCCTCGTGTTGCACCGCGCCGCACGTTCACGTTTTGTGCTGACTGCGGTGATATCGTCGACACTACAGTTTTGTGTTGCAATGCCGAGAGTTCTTTCTTTAATTCGGATACAGTTTGCTCCGAATTATCCAATTTCAGCCGAATGCCAGAGACGTCCGTCTTGAGCAACGTAAAGTCCTTAAGCAACCTCGTGATGTCGATGTGGTCGAGGGTCACGAGGGGCAGCTTGTCCAGGTTACGCGCTACATACGTAGGAACGTCGTTGGAGTCGGTTTCACGGAACACCTTGAAAATGTCTTCCATATCCTTTGTTCTGCCGCCATCACGAGGTAGTAAGGTGATCGCTGCGGTCTCAGCTAACACCTTCTTTGGAATGTTTTATTTTTGTGGAATATTATAATAGCACTCCATGTTTCCTAATTAGGAGAGGTTTTATGAAATCTTTGTTTCCTCAAGCGAGATCAAACAGCATTGAATGTGAAATTCAGTTTTGATGAAAGTAAAAATGGCCTCGTTCGCCCCGAGGGGTAGGCAGGGGGGCGAGGGGGGTTCAAATAAGAAACATCTCGAAGATGTTTCGAAACGTGGAATTTGTAGAGTCTGTGTACTAAGCCGTGTTATTAATGTGTTACGTTCGGAGTTCATAAAGCTGACTTAATGAGGCTCGATGATTATGTTGTTTCTAACAATTTCCAAGAATATATCGCGTCGAGCGATGTGTCTATTTACAAGGAATGTTTAATTATTAGGTATGTTTAATATATTAACAACTACCTGCTGCCCGCGGCTTCGCTCGCGTGGTACCCGGATAAAAAGTAGCCTATGTTACTCTCCTGTCCACCACTATCTCCACACAAAAAATCACGTCATTCCGTCGCTCTGTTTTGACGTGAAAGCAGGACAAACAAACAAACAAATAAACACTTTCACATTTTTAATATGGGTAGGTATGGATAACGATGAAGGCAGGCATCGAAATCGTGAATGTTTCATGTGCATGTTTAGCTGGTTAAGCTGAGAAGATCCAATACAAGCCTTGTATTGTATCTTCTCAGCCTAACCAGATACAAGTCTACTTTTTACATAACATACATACATAACAGCGTCCCGTTAGATGTAGGCAGGCTGCCTTCCAACGCTGTATAATTATTAATAATAATAAAATTGATAATTAAATTAGTTGAATTTGTAGTAAATTATGTTAGCAGCAAGTACAGAGAACTTGCTTTTAATAACAAATATTCTACCGTAGAACATTACACAAAATAGTATATTTGTTTTAATTCTGACATCAAAATTGTAGATATAGAACATCATTTACTTAAACTTTAGAATCTAAAGTACAAACACGCAAGTAGTGAACGCATTACCTACTCAGATTACAAAATCAAAATATAGAGGATCACTAATGTATCTACATAGTACGGTAGACATCCTTTTAAATCCTAAGAGGTAAAAAAAGACAATTCGTATGTGTTAGTGATCAACTCTGGTGATAAAGTTTTTAGCCCATCATGGCTTAACGACTTTATTCAAAGAAGGCAGAGGAAAGTTCAATTTAAAAGTTCATAACTGACGTACTACAGAAACGTTTTCCATTTGGGAATATATGTTTTTTTTAACGAAAATAGGTTCGCGTTTGACCACACCCTGCCTGATGTAAAGCAACAGTGTGGTCTAAGATGGAGCACGCTTACCTAGAAGGAACCTATTGACTCTCGATTTAAAGACATCCAATTGATCTAAAAGGTGTGTGATAAGGAGATTATCTCAACTGATACTTCCACCCGTACTTAGTATGTGTTGATATACGTCACTCAAAGTTACTTCTCCTTTGCACTGCGGGCGAAGCCGCGGGTAACAGCTAGTAGGTTATAAGTATTCAGAATCACTCACCAGAAAAAATACGAGTTTAAAAACTAGAGATTCATTAACTGGATTTTACCTACCAACTATTGTATGACGTTGAAACCTTGAAGCCCCGACAAGGAGTTCCACGTTCTAAGTAATTCTAAAATGTTATAAATATTTCGCACCCACCTCCGACAGCTTCGATACAATTTCTAACGGAACGGAAAGATAAATCCGAACAGAAACAAAGCATTTTTGATCTAAACTCGCAAAAGAGTTTATTTGTAGAAGCACTTTGCAGCGAAAGTTCGATCTTGTTGCAGACTCTGACTTGGCAGTTTGCAGTTTCTACTTCAGATCGAAATAACTGGTTTTTTCCGACGAGAATAGAAGAGAAGCCGCGGTTTCAACGTTATACAATAGCTGGTAGGTGAATCTCTAGTTTTTAAGCTCGTGTTTTTTCTGGTGGGCGATTCTGACTACAACCTATTCAAAATGATTGTTTTCTTGTTAAAAAAATTGAGTTTTAAAACAGTTAAGTAACTGTGCCAATACTAGAGAATATTGATTTGAATTGTAATATTTTACAAGATTACTCATTTTGCAAAAACAATTAATACAGGCTCACGGCAGTAGCTCGAACTCATATTTCTATAATATTGCTTTGTCTCGTTTCAAAAAAGGCTTACATGAAAAATGAAGGCCCCAAATACAGAATTTTATAATATTCGAGGCTGTTAGAGACTATTCGACTCATATCAACGATTCAAAGTCCTATCGAGCCCAGTGAACGCAAATAAACATGGAAGCATTCCTTCAAGGGAAATATGCTCTCGGAAATATGGCACAAATGCGGACTCAATCTTTGTATTTTGGAACCCTTAAATAAATAAATAAATAAATAAAATACGTTTATTTCAGACCAATTTTTTGTGTCCATATTGTGTTAGTATTAACTTAAACCTGGATTAGTAACTAACCTACATTACATAAAAAATAAAATATCTTATTGAGACACTAGGCGTGTGACTGGCCGAAGCACTGCCAGCCAGTGTCTCATATAAGCCGAGCAGAGATCCTCCACAACAACGGTTAGAAGGCCATTGGTGCCACCACGCAACCGCCGCACCAGGGACGCCGCTCTTTTTCGAATGATCGCAAAAAAGTCATCCGTGCGTGCGTCCGCGAACATCCCCGATGCGCTACAGAACCGTGGCAGCCTCAACAGCATCCTGAAACCGTTATTGTATTGGATTCGTAGGGCATTGTAGGATTTCTGTGTATACTTAGCCCACAGACTGCACGTGTAAAAAGATGTACAAAATGTTTTAAAAAGTGTAATTTTAACTGGTGCTGTGCAACGTGCAAATCTGCGAGCCAGCATATTACACCTCACTGACAGAGCCCTACGCTCCCTCTCCATATCTAAATCATCTGACAAATCCTTAGACTCCCCCTCCCCCTTAACAAAAAAGATCTTTGTATTTTGGAACCCTTGGACCCTCTCCATAGCAAAGCTATAGTTACGCCCATGGTTCACTGTCTGGGCCAATGTACACTATGATGTACAATAATAGGTTCTATCTAACATGCACAAACCTCGCAACCTCTCTAATCTATCCCAGGCTTCCCACGCTAGCGTCATGTCTAGATAACGTAACGTGTAAGCTATCGAGGCTCTCATGGGAAGGATCACAGCTCGCGCTGTGTTGTCATTACGGCGGCGATCCGGGTCCGGCCCGGGACGTCACGGGTATTGAGCCTATACACTGAGAAACAGGCTTGCATGGCTCATTCCTATAATCTCTTTTTAATATGTCAAATCGTGTGAACCGACCAATGTGTTACCATGTTTCATTTCAATGTTTTCAAAATTATTAATGTTTTCCTGTAAGCAAATACACACATATTTTTTTTTAATAATGTGCCTACACTTCTTTACTTTACGCTGTATATTGTAGCTGTTTATTGTCCCTAATAAATAAAATAAAATACTTTCAGGATAACTGAAATGGATTAATACTCGTAACATAATTATACTTAGTAATTCTTTAAAGACCGAAATAAAACACGGCAACATTTAAAGAATAAAATACGTCAATTTTAAACTCGGTTTTCTGCTAGTTTTATTCCGGTCACCTATCAAAATATCGACGGTCAAGTTCAAAAATTGAAATGGTCACAATCACATAAAGAATTTTGAACTTTATCACGTCGCTGTAAGATACCTTAAACCAAGGACCCACAAACTGTTAAATCTGATATCTCTTTCTATTACAGCAAGGGAATAGCTAAAATAGAGCCGCAGACAGTTAATTGTGAAACCTAGGTAATTTAGATTTATTGGAGTTATTCATTCTATCTCCAATGTGCAATCTCATTAGTTCACAGTTTGTCGATAGAACACGTCCTAAGAGCGCTCGACAGACAACAGTCGACAGTCGACAATCGACAGTCGACAGTCGACAGTCGGCGTTGATAGTCGATAACTGTCGCTGGTAATTGCTTGATTGATGGATGCTGCATGCGCACTTAGAGGGCTCGACATATCGACCCGGGTTTGTGTCAAGGTTGCGCGCAATTACAATTTGGTTTGCTAATATTGTATGTGTATTGACAATTATTATTAGTAACTATGATAGTAAAGTGGGGCGACTGAAACGTGTGTGATAAAGGAAAGAAATGAACATGTATCGACGTTATCTAATGTGATATCAGGGCAATGGTGATGATGATTTGAAATGAAACAAACAAACAGGGTGATGACTGTCCGTAAAGGCACGGTAGATATTTTCTCAAATCTTTGGATATTTAAAATCTTTTAAAACATAAAAAATCCAATACATGCTGTACCCGTAACAAGCAACTTACACCCGTAACAAGAATTGTCTGTCAAATATTTGTCCTGCGGAGAGAATCAAACTACGAACGAAATTCTAAAATCGAACCCGCATCTTTCACATAGCAGCTTATGGCACTATACAAGTTCGCCGATCCAGTAACAAATACACTCAGAAAGTTCGGAACATCTCGCGACTCGCACTTCTTCCGAAAGGTATTCATCATAAGAAGCGAGACTTCCTGACGGTAGAACAAAGCGGAGTGCGGGTGTCCGCTCCGCGTCAGGAAGCGATAAATCAGCGAGCGCCGCCGCCGGCCCGCGCTAGTCCCGCCTCCCGACACAGTGCGTGACGGACGGCGGGCTCACTCACTACATTCTACTTTGAGTTTTTGAGTTTAAAGTCAAAATTGAAAAGCATTTATTCTTTAGGAATTATTCCATCTTAGACCACACTGTTGTTTTACATGAGGCAGGGTGTGGTCAAACGCGAACCTATTTTAGTAAAAAAAAAAAAAAAGGACCGTATGGATTCTAGTCCTGTTTTTTGTCCATGTCCACAATGTCCGCTATAGTACTTATATAGCGATCATAGGAATTTGGTAAAAAGAAAATATGTATTGGATTTGCTTGGTCTTATCATATTTTATGAATTGTAAGACCTATCTGGTTCGAAGAGTTCATAAAAGTGTCTTCATAAAAACCGGAACGGCTATTTTAGGACCATAAGCTTTAGTGAAATGATACCTGCTTCTCAAGCTCTCCTGCTTCTCAAGCTCTCCTGCTTCTTATGATTTTAGCCATCATTATCTTGAATTTAAGTAGTTATCGTCATAAACATAACCTGACTTCACCTCTCCTCTTGCCACTGTCTGCTCTTTGCTAGCTGATCTTCTTATGCTTACAATATAGTTCGATTAAGTACCTAGCGAGATAATGCCAATGCTTATTCACACGAAAATTTTTGCAACTGTTATTGCTCCATGTCACAATTGTTTAACTACAGATGTCGTAATAAGTTTTATTTGTGGTAAAACTAATCTTGTAATATCAGTCAGGGAAAGTACTTCCAATGCTGAAAAAAAAGGAATATCACTACAACATTCTTACCAGGCACTTAGCAGAATAGTCCTGCTAAAGTCATCAGTATACATAAACCACGTAAGTGCAAATAAGCTATTCTGATACGTCGCCTATATTTTTTTCCGCTCGCAGTTTTTCACGGCTGGCAAATGGTCGGCGACAGATAGCGCATGAATATATTTGCATTCAACTATATTAAACGGTCGTTTGTTCCAACAGATAGACGTGTTGGCTTAGTGGGGGAATCCTAGTGCTGACTCGAAACTCGACCGATGGATTTGCGTCTCGAAAATTAGTTAAACATAGTAAAGACATGGTATGAAGAGGTGAATGTAATAAACGGCGATGGACTTACAACTTGTCGGAATAGTAGGCTAGTTTCAGAAATGGGCTCTTTATCAACCATTTTAAACTTACTATGAACTCTTAGAGCAATGTCAAAGTAAGATTACTCTGATTCTATTAGTGCTAAGATAAGACTAAGGTAAGGTCAAAGTAAGCCTAACGCAGGAATGTTTTGGTAATGTCTCATCGTGGAGTGTCAAGTCATTGACGCGATGCGATAATGTTTTCACCTTGTTTTGACATTATTCTAAGAGTTGGTAGTACGCCGGCAGGTACGGGTGTCATACGTTAGATCAAAGATCATTAGATCAACGTTCACAAGATCAATGCCACTGTTTATTATGTCAACGGTTCATTACATCAGCAGTTCATAAGATCAACAGCCCATTGGATCAAAGATTACCGTGTCAACAATTTACAACATCAATCATTCTAGACCTAGTCTTCGGAGAGCCGTATTGGCCGAGGGATATAGTACCTCGACTTTCGATCCGAAGGTCGTGGGTTCGAATCCTGGACGTGCATCAAAGGATTTTTCGCTTCGAAAAATTTATACGAGCTCTAAACGGTAAAAGAAAACATCGTGAGGAAACCCGCGGCTTAGTCAGCTCCACACGTATTGACCATGTCTTTCCTGTGGATATGGCCGGTTAAGTTGAGAGGATAGGTGCTGGGCAAGCCTACTTCATCTCAACAATGTCCCAGGCACTACAGTGTCCCGATAAGTGTAGGCAAAGATTGCCTCCTGACACTGTGAAAATCATCTAGTAAAGATGTAAAAGTCTTCGGATGACCGGCCACGTAGGCGGAACCAGATATTCAGAATAGTTCGTGCAACCTTCCTGTATCGCAGAGCAGCAGCGCTAACAGGGCCATAACTCGCACAAGAAATAACAAGCACCTGGAGGCGCCCCCGTAACTCACCTCGCGTTATTAGCTCCAGCAGAGAAATATTTACTAAAACAACGCGCCATTACAATTGTCTACAAGTTGCTGCTGAGGGAAACTGACCAACAACATCTACTAAGCTACTTTACTACTTGCTAAAATGTATATTGTGCGATGAAATATAATTCGTTTTCACCTTATCTAAGTCTTCTGCAATGCGTTTGTTTCACATCTTTCCCCATCCATCATCATTTCGTGTCTAAAATTTCAAGACGAATTACAGTTTCTTGTTTCATGAGTATAGATATAAATTCTGCTGAGCCGATTACATCTAAGTTGCACGAGTATAATGTTACATTGCACGTTTATGCATAATTAAGGTCTTAGCAGTGAAGGAAAACATAATGAGGAAACCGGTTAGTATTCCAAAACGCAGCGTTAGACTTGCAGCCTGTCATTATACATATGCTTACTAGTGCAGAATGTGGGTTGTTACATAGTGTACACATCTTTGGATTAATTGAGAAAATATAAACCTTGCCTACGCAAAGCACTGTTATTTTGTTACTTTTCTTATACCTACATCAACTTATATTATTTGGGTGACTAATGATTAGTACAAAAGAGAGAAAAAAAATCATCTATTTCTCAGCAAAAGTGTGGTGGTACTTTCCGAAAAACATATTGACCGGTATTAATCGATCAGGGGGTCTAAAGTGGCCACTTTTGATGAAACATTAGATTTTTCATCTGATGAATGAAACACCTAATTTTTCATCAAATGTTTCATAGATGCTTCATATATGGATGTTTTATCAGATGTTTTATTAGATGAAAAATCTGATGTTTCATCAAAAATGCGCAGTACGCTCTGAAATTCTCGTTTAATTTTTGGGAGTACCTATTCTTATAACCGTACATGTAGGTAGGTACTCGTATGTGGTGTCGCAACGCACATGCCACGACTACGCTTGTCCTACGGGCGTAGCACAAAGCGGTGTTCGGAGGCAGAATGTCCCATTGTGGCGGCCACCGCCGGCAGTATCAATTGCCGGCTAATCCGCCATTGTGTGCTGCGTGCGCACTTCCTTCCGCTCACAGCTACGGATTGTAACTTGTAGCTCTTGCCCTGTCTACTGGATATTGTTCTGTAAATCTAATTGGACTTGTAAGTATAATGAGTTCACAAGACAATAGCAATGAATACATGTGTGTTGGTGGCACTGAACGCGTTAAGCTATCAGAGGCAAACTGTTTTCGAAATAAACACAAATTCTTTTAGTTTTAATTACGTTCGAACGTAAGTTATTCTTTATTAAGTACTATTTTTTTTTTTTTTTTTTTATTTATTTAATAAGTTATTGATGATGTTTACCAACAGTTGACAGCAATTTGTTCTTAATTATACTAAAGTGCTTTTCGTAGCTAATTGCACAACCACTTAAAGTAACTATTTTGGCGCTGATTCCGTTGTTCTATTACTTACATTATCACTAAAACCGATATATTTTATTTCTTTCACGCTAAAGACCAAAACAGAATAACATTGAAAGTTCCTGAAAGTAACTTTGCGTCTTTAAAATGTAGTTTTAATCAGAAATCAAATTGGTCTTGACTAATTCTTACAAACACTTTTTTTTACTAAAATACCTACAGTAGGTAACTTTAGAAATGTTACTCAGGCTGTCGTTTTGTTTTGGTCTTTGGCGTGAAAGAAATAAGAGCTTTAATAGTTTTTGATTTAAGTTTTATTTAAATTATTCAGTGTATCAACGGTTTCAGGTTTAGTTAAATTATTCAGTACATTGAATAATTTAGACGGAACAACGGAATAAGCAACATTGTAGACGCAACCTATATTATAAGTACCTACAAGTAAACCACTGAATGAATATTTCCAATTTACAAATAGGACAGCCAAGCCAATTAAGTTAACGAACCTAGATTAAAATGCAACAAATTCGGAGAATCCCTGGGCCTCTCGCCAAGTGGCATCCATCGATTCTATTTCTATTCTGATTCTGACTAGCCTGGCATAGTAAGGTTAGGCTGTGGAAAGTGGGTGGTTGGGTGGCTTTAGCGTAAAAATTTTGACGAATCTTTTTTGGTATAGATTAGCGAAGAAGTACTAGATATTTTGAAATTTTCAAAAAAATCCGATTCTATTTCTTCAATTCGCTTCGCTTCGCTTACTATCGCCGATGTTTAATTGGTGGATAAATGAAACGAAGACCACGTGACCTTACGTTCGACCAATGAAACGTTTGAATGTTAGCGACTTATAGAAATCGAATCGCTTCATAGCGAATGCCGGTTGGCTAGGCCTTCTGCACAGCCTCGATCCATTCCATCGCTCGCTTAAGCCATATTTTCTCTGAAACTTGGAGTCTCGTTGGCGATCACAATTGTTTCGAATCGCATCCAGACAGTCGCGAGGGTCACTGCAGGGGATGCTGTTGGCTCTCATTTTATTTGTCTATTTTAAAACAATTCCGCGAACGAATCGGAACAATGTCTTACATAAATGAAGAAAGGAGCGCTATTCTAAGAGCGAGGTACTGCGGAACTCGCAATAAGGCTGTTCGGACAATCACAAAGTCAATGGCCTTTAGTGGACAATATCTGAAGAATCAAAAGTCAATTTAAAAAATATATCAAGTGCAGAAAAAAGTCAAGTACCTAATCCCAACAAGTACCAAGATACAAATTTTAAGTGAATTAAATTAAGTAGGTAGGTAACCTACCTACTTAACTTAAATGTTTTTATTTTTTTAAGTAGTCTCACTCAGCTTTAATTTTAGATGGTTGGTGGTTAACCGAAAAGTATCCCTGCCTGGGTTACTTTACTTAAATTAAACATTTTTGCGCTGATTCTTCGGTGAGGAAAACATGATTAGAAGGGTCAATCTTCAGAATCAGCGCACCTCTTGATCGCTATGGCGCCCCTTAAATATCGATATTATTGCTTTTCTGTCCCTTCAGGGGCCAATATGAAAATATGCTTATTTAGACACCTTCTCGAAATAAAAATACAGAAAAGCAATAATATCGATATTTAAAAAGCACCATAGCGATCAACCAAACACGCTGATTCTGAAGATTGACTCAGAATCATCTAACTCAAGTGGTTCCAGTAATCTTAGGTATTAAACGCTTATTGATTTTCCCTGTTATTTTGGATGACGGACTTAGAGGCTTCCTAGAGCTCATGTGGGTGCTATATCTATTGCCGTCTCTTTTCAATGAAATGTGAGTAACAAGAAAAAAACACTCCCCAAACCCTTGCCAAAATGATAGCTTACTATGAATATTCAAAGTGGTACACTTAGGCTGGATTTTACCAAACTGGAATAAGTTTTATCTGGAGATTAAACCACAGATAAACTGCAGTTTGTTTAAATATTTTGACATTGTAAACTTGACACCTTATAACCAGGATAATTTGAATGCACCTAATAATGTTCGGTTGCGCTTTCTAAACAAATGTATTTCGAATTCTGTCGGCTAATGGAATAACTACTCTGGGAGTAAGATGACAGTTTGGTAGAATCCACCCTTAGTGATCTTATTGAATAAATGATTTTGACTTTTGAATAATATGGTTTGCCTTAACAAATTCAAATTGTAGGGTCGTGATATTGAGTTTCGCGGTAGCACCCGGCGCCGGGCGTCGCGTCGTGTGCTGTGATCTTTTGTAAGGAGGCTCTTACTTAACGAGTTGTTTTCATGAAAGTGCATCGATGTTCGCATTAATTTCCTTCACAATTTGCCTTTTGTGCGGGACTCGGACTCTGCCTTTTGTACTCTTAGGAGGCAGGAGGTACCTACTCCCATAGAACTTCTTTTATGGGTCTTTTGTTCTGGTACAGCATACGAGGTGGTTTATCATAGTTTTTTTTAATTAAAATGTCTTGCCCACTTTTATGGCTACTAAGTTTTTTTGTGGTACCTTACCAGCGAACGCGTTTGTTTTATATTCGTTCACTGGTACCTTAGACCACCTACTTTTATCGTAATGCCGCATATAGATGATTGGCGAGCCTAGGCCAACGTGAGCGAAGGCAGATTGATGCAAGGCAAGCGCTACCGTCCAGACGTTTGGCAAGCCTATGCAAACCATGCACTTGTCTTCATTCGGCCAGCGACACCGAGTGATGGCAAACATGCTGGCCACACGTTGGCCTTCGCTCGTATTGGCCGAGGCTCGCCATGTATAGGCAGCTTAGAGGTCACGAAGTTTATAATGAACATACACGTAGTTACCTAACGCACATTGAGCCTTTTGGCACTCTTGACTATATTATGCAGACTCGGTACAAATTATGAAGATTGGGAAGCAACACAGCAAATTGTCGACACTAAAGTTAGAGGTTAGAATAAATTGTCGGTCGGAACAGCGTCGTCTCACGTCGTGACCACTACACTACAAGTTGTAAGTTAGTTTACGTGGAACAACTGGAGTTGTGTCTGTCTGCGAGTAACGTAGACTGTTCTCATGTGGATATCATCCAAATTAAAACTTACTATTGCTTCGTTCACTGAATTCGTGTTGAATTATTTTGATGCGTCTTTTCTTGGAAATATTTTTGTAGATATTTTATTACTAGCCGAATCAGAGTATCTAATCAGCGGGTCACAATTTACTGATGATTTATTGTGGTCTAACATTTCGTTTTTAGTTTAGATATCTACGAAGAACACTTGCTAAAGAGCGTAGGTACTTGAAGAAGAATCAATAGCTTTGTGTTTGGTTTTTCATGTTCTCTATAGTAGGTATAGATAGACAAAACTTTATTAAAAAACAGCATTTCCTAACCAAACCTACAAATACTAAGTTTCCTGATACAAAGTATTACCTAGTGTAGTTTTCCTCGAAGATAGTAAAAGCAGCCAGTCCCCACAGGCGGCCGCGACAACATTGAATTACAGCGAGTGACCGCCACAGGGCTGACGGCTGACAACACGCTACACTTGTTACTCGTCAGGAACCTCCCGGGGATACCTGACAGGCATCGGGACGGACGATGTCGGTCAGGTGACCTCAACCGACATTGATACCTGTATAGGTCTACATAATAGGAATGGATCGAACCAAATTGATGGCATCCAAAACTGAGGGAAAGAGTTTTCATCCATAGATAATTTTAGACGAGCAATGGACAGGACATAAGTTGATGGATTGTAGGAAGAGGTCTAAGAATGAACAATGTGGATAATGTTTGTAAAAGGAGTGAGTGTGATAGAGAAAAATAGAGAAATGAAATGATTTGAAATGAAATGATTTATTTATTTATTGAGAAAGGAAACATGTTGTGCCGACCCCACTTAATGGCAGGGAGATGATAAGGTAATTTAGTCACTACACTGTTCAATGTATAGTGTTTTATCTCGAATTCAAGAATCTGTAAGATTTTAAAAATGCATCCTAAAAACTGCATCTAGACGGGATTTGCAACCTCGGCCTATCCTTGTCAAGTCTCTAATTAGATAAGACTATATTCTGTTGTTATATTTTACTTTTCTTTGTGTAGGTTCATTCATAAAGTGTTCATTCATTCATTCATTCTCTACTTAAGTATAAGTACCATTTTAACTACCGTGAAATCGATATTATCTTATGGTTGACATTTTCTGGTAGGTATTTATAGATTCACTGCTGTTTGCCGTTTGCACCATCTACGGATAACTTGTTGCACTACACGTCTGATACAACTTTTTCAAAACTTTACATGACTCTTCAATTAACAATAATATTGGGTATTGATTCCAAAAGCTCTTCTATTTATGTCATCGTTGAGGGTCGCGGGAGTGGCAGCCCTGGCCCCGCGGGAGCGCGCTATAATTGCGAGTGTTGGCCGCGAATTAATTCTAAGCTCTAAGCTCGGTCTCCGCCCGCCCTCGGTCAGCTCGGGGAACTATTTCTTTATAGCGAAACTAGCAGCTGTTTGCGGGTTCACTTGAACTTTAATGGAATGATAAGGTACTAACATTATATTCAACTGTCAATTTCGCATCATTTCTTGTAGCTCTATGTTAATGAAAAGAAACGGCAACAATTTTAGCCGTAATCTGAACTATAGGAAGATTGTAAGTTAATTTATGAATTACAAGGGCTTTGTGCGATTAGAGGTCGTGAATCTTATCCAAGCAAAACCAATATAAATATTATGTTGTAACTAAACCAATATTAATATTATGTTGTAACTAAACCAATATTAATATTATGTTGTAACTAAACCAATATTAATATTATGTTGTAAATAAACCACACCAACTGTTACTTTCGTAATATCACGTGGTGATGCTTTGAACCAGTGACGTGACAAGTTCATAACTATTATTATATTTTTTTGTAAAGAAATTTAATGTCTGCGAAAACTCAACACGCGACGGTACTTTATAACTCGGTAGTTGGTACAAACTTTATTTCAGGCAACTATGAACATTTCTTGTCCACTTAGTTGAGTTTAGCGTCACTTCCAGCGACGCTCGCTCCGTGGCGCCGGACCGTGTTGTCAGTAAACGTATCGTGAGACGCCGACCAATATTTTAGCAGAGTAAGTATGCACTAGCGCTCTGCAGATTAAATTAGTGCGCATGTATATTGCCGAGCGAGCCATCGATGCAGCAAGGCAGCGAGGTACTCGCTTTGATATAAGATGGGTGAGCAACAGAGAATTATAAATGAGGTGAGGAAATCCACGCTACGAGATTGGAGATTCAATCAGCTGATGACTTAGATTGCAAACCCTCACCACCTTTACAAAGTAAGCGTAAACTTGCTACGACGTAGACCCTCTACGGCGTAGACCCTGGGTGGCATTCTACTAGATGAAAAAGTCAATCATTCCGCTGCGTTTTGTTTCGATCTCTTAAATGTCAGCCATTTGGTGAATAGTAGAATGGCTTTTCAAAAATTTGTTCTGCCAAAGTCCAAACTTTAGCTAAAACGTCACTGAGTCGTTTGTCATTAGTAGAATAGGAAACAGTCGAAAATCTAAGGTTTAGTTGAGGTTTTGCTTGGGGTTCATAAAAAGTTTTGTAGTAGAATTGTCACCCTGTATAAAGTCGTAGACCCTCTACGGCGTAGACCCTATATGAAGGCGTAGACTTTGCATAATTACTTTATCTACACAATACGAGCGAGCAGTATCGCGAGGCCCCGAGCGATAGATCATTGCGAGTCTCTTGCAAAGTTATGAATAGAAAGAGACGTTTTTGATGATTGGTGAGAAATATTTAAAAAGCAGTTTCGTGTTTAATAGTGGGATACAGCTATTTCATTCTATTTTATCGATCGAGCGAGCGAAGCGAGCGAAGATCTTAGTGGCAAGTTAGGCGATTTTGCTTTGTATGTTTGTATGTTTGTATGTTTGTATGTTTGTATGTTTCATTTTTATGTTCTCGCATAACTATCGAACCGCTAATCCAATCTGTATGAAACTTGATAGGTCAATAGGTAGTGCTATGGAAATTTGCTGTGGAGCGTATGAGCGTAATCGATGAAGGGGTTGTAAAGATATGGGGTTCCCAAGGGGGTAAATTTTTTTCAAAGTTACCCAAATATATTGAGTGGGGTGTCATACGAAAGGGCTTATTTTGTACATTCCAAAATGGTTTTTATTTTTAATCTAGGATGTATAGTTTTTGAAATACGACCAAAGAACAAAAACTACGAAACCAGAGCTGCAAGAGCTCCCGTTTCATAGAGTTTCGATGTCTTCGTAGCTCATTGACTGGTCGGTCTTAAAAAGAGAGTGGCATCGTTGCGGTTTGGTTTGCAATGATTTTAGATGCTACTTGATTTATTTTCATGATAAAAAAATTTTTGATAAAGAATGAAAATAATTGGGGTAAAAAAAGTTAAATAAACAAATATATTGAGTGGGGTGTCAAATGAAAGGTCTTATTTTGTACATTCCAAAATAGTTATTATTTTCATTCTAGGACGTATACTTTAGAAATACGACGAGAATTCATAAATATGAAATAAGTAAATGAAAAATTAGACACGACATTATTGTATTGCATGCATGCTAGTATTTTTTACCATGAAGAGCTAGCGCAATAGGCATACTCGGCAGTAGTAGCACTTGAAATTATAGTGGTAGTCAGAAGAAAGTCCAAATGTAAGCCATCTACGGTGCGCGAGATCTCAGTTCGGGGCGAACTACTAGTATTTTTTTATTCGGCTGGACTGCTCGAAACCCTTGTAAGAGCGAGTGGCCGTCAGTCAACAATCTGAAACACTGCTGATTACTTGAGCAATCACCGTCAGCTTGTCAGCATTATCCCTGCGAGATTTGAACCTCGCATCATACTACTCCGTTAGTTCCATAAGTAAAGAGGAACGTGTATGTGGTCGGTGGTTGTTTAGTGGCGGCTGTACCTACTGCAGCGCGTTCATAAACAGGCGCGCGGCGACCGACGGCGGCGCTTATCGCATGTTTATGGCTCGAGATATAATCCGGCTCACTAGCTCTACCGCGCGGCTTCGATCAGTGAAGCTCGTCGTAATCACCCTTGCTCAAACTATTACGTGGCTTTGTAAAAACAGCAGAGTTCGCTAACTTTTGTACCTCAGTTTCACCGCAACTTCTCGGCTCACCTACGTAGTTGTAAGTCGACGCGCTCTCGACTACCTCCCCGAGGGAATTATCAAAGATACAATGTACGCTCCTTGCAGACCGCGACAAAGAGAAATACGAGAAATACTCAAAACCACTTACGTTTCAACAATTTCACACAATATGCACAAACAACTCGCATTCAACAAGCAAACAGCCCCTCGGATCCGTATCGCACACTACACACACACACGTGAACGCTACACACGCGCGCGTGTACACACCTCGATTGAGTAATATTTACATATCGGCGGCAGTTGCGACGCGAGCGAGCTACAAACAGACAAACGGGAGGTTTTACAAACAAACAAGGAGGTTTTTAATTAATCCCGGCGTATGGCGAGTGAAGCCGCGCGAATAGTGGCGCTCGTCTGCTTGGTCGCCGCCGCCGCCGGTGAGAAGTCTCTGAATATACCTACAACGAGTATCGCTCGCGTTAGCTCACACAAATAATATAAGTGTCGGTCGAGTGAGCAGCCTCTGAATATACCTTTGCGTGGGCGACACCAAAATAGAAATTCTATGGGCAGGTGCTATTAAAAGGCAATATTTTTCCGGTTCGCAATAAAACTTTTACTACCACAGGTCCAACGTTCAACAACAGCGATGTAATGTAGGTACGTAGTACAATCACATCGGTCCCTGAACGATCCATCAATCATCGGTCTCGGATCGTTACTGAATCAATTCATTTGTAAGACAGTATCTCCTCGGAGGCTTCATCTGTGGCGGAGGGAAGCTGTCTGACGGCACTCGGAGGGCCCGCGGGACCTCCGATAGATGGCGCTTTGTGCGCCTCCCGAGGGACGCATCCGTTGTTGCACTTCATGCCGGGACAGGCAGATGGATGCCGATAGCTTAAACCGTCAAGTGCTATGGAGACTTTGAAGTTACCATTCACTGTGCTGACGGATATTGGCTTCATTCCATATGTTATTTATCCAAGGTAGCGTGCGGGCTCGAACCAGAGTATACCTACATACGTGGAAAGATCAAATAGACAAGAATTTCAGTAAATATTACAGAACATTTTACCGAAAGGTAACTTTATTTTAAAAGTAGGTCAGTATAACTGCATTTCCTTGCAAGCCGGGATTCTACATCCGAGTACATTGCTGCGTAGTATTTCGGTGGAGGCACATTGATTCGGGGATTTCTCGCTTTAGCACTTTAAGATACCTAAATGTTACGGTTATAATAAATCGCGGAGATTAGTAGGTAAGTAGGTAAATGAACATAAATCAGAAAGTTCCCAGCAGAAGGTACAACAGCGCCGGTGCTCGTGTAAATTACAGTTGCACTGGATCTCGGGCAATTTGTCTTCGCTATCGGAGCCGATCGTTCCGCGCTGAATCTCCATACTTTACAACTTAACTGAATCCCTGCGACGAAACTAACGAGAATACTTGAATGCTACATTTATATCAAAACATTTATTTTAAACAATTTCCAAAGTCAAAAGATTAACCTTAGGGGTGGTTTAGGCATCTACATTATGACCGATACTAGAATGTCTAACGTAAGAAGTAAATGTGACGTGTAAAAGAGTGGAGTGGACAAGACAAGACATGTACCGATTGATTGATAAGATAAGGGCATATAGATGATGATGATGACAGATATTGTAGGTACAGTATAATCCAACAATTCGCAAATTATTCGCGCCAAGCCTTGAACAAGGAACTCTTGTTACCTGAGTTTTTCCACAACCGATAACATTTTGCCGCGCGATTTGAATAAGTAAATCAAATATTAGTGTTGCGGAGGCACGTTTCGCGTGTTATTTTCTCATCAAACGTTTTATTTCTCGAAAGGCTTTAAATATTTGGGATTCCGCTAGCAGCTCGAGGCTTTCATTGAATACCTTTGTTAAGTACGTTAGCGCGAATCAAACGCAATCATTATTACCTCGTAAATTTATATAACTACAGAAATATTAACTGAACAACTTCAGATTATTCGGTGCCTATCCATTCTATATTCTTGAACTAATTGTTGAAAAAATTTTTACCTAATCATAATGGATCCTGTCCATGAGTACCCACCTATAAGTGTGACTGGGTAGGTATAAGCAAGTAGAGGAAGGCCGAAGGAGTAGTATATTGAGAAAAAGGATATGAATGTGAGAAGAGGAGTGGATTCAGAGTTGACGAATGATAAAGGTGAGTGGAAGAGGAAAACATTGCCGACCTCACTTAGCGTGGAATGATGATGTGTCTATACAAGAGGCGGGAGTGGAACACGCTCATGAAAAATAATTATTGTTTTATTACAGAGCCAGAGTACGGTAAACATCATCCGACGATTCTGGTCGAGAACATTCGGAGGCAGCTCATGGATGAGAACTACGACTACATGTCCTCCGAGAGCGAGGAGATGTTCCCCATCAAGCACGAGCTCAGCAAAGTAGCCAACTCGCCGCCGCCGACAGCCGACCGGCGCAATCTTGACCAAGAACTGAACTCCGACATCAATAACCACTTCATCTCCCGCACAAACGACGTCAACAGAGATGACTTCGAAAACGACAACAGTCATGCGTTGTCTAAAAAAGATCTGCTGTACTACTTGGATGATGATAGATTGAGACACGACGCAGCAGAGAAGGATGTGGCTAGAGCCATGGAGGAAACTACTACCACAGTTGAGGAATCAACAAGTCCTAAAGTCAAGTATAAGGTTCTCAAGGTAAGTTCAATTGTTTGTTAAATAGGAAGTAACTTCTGATCTTCTGAAGTATTAAAACCGTAAATTCGTATGAGATGAGATACTGGCCAACTCCGGTAACGGTTTTGAGGAAGACGAAAGGCGTCCAACTTTAACTTGAAACATAAATTGAGTTCGATGATAAAAAACTGAACCATCAGTTTTTCAGACGCTCCAAAATGAACTTTGTTTATCAATTCAAATGTTTTCTGAAGGTGAAATCGCAAAACACACTATTAGACTGCGTAGTACTACCTACTACGTTATCTACTAAAATATTTTGCAGGTGAAAGATCCACACCCCAACAGACGCAGCCAGGCGTTCAAGCGCTTCATCCAGGAAGAAAGAGAGGATGGAGTGGCCATCATTAACCTGAACGACGAGCCGTTGCCCGAGTTCCGTCTGCCGCGCGCCCGTCGCCAGTACATGATGGACCAGCACGACATCGACTCCGAGATCGAGATCGCACCGCCCGAGGACCTGCAGGACGGCTGATGAAGAGAGGCAGGAGGCTCCAACTAGCCTCTTGTCTTCCTCTAGTTTACCTACTAGCCCTCATGAGCAGTAACTCATGATGGCTAGTAGGCATCCTACGATTTCATAAAAGTAAATATAGGTATTGGTTTCGCGAAAATGCGTTTGATTTTGACGGTTTTGAAAGTCGTAAAACGTGAAAGTGGATTAGGTAGGTAGGTACCTATGCTGTTACGAACTGAATATACGTAACAAAAAAATCAGAGAGGTAAAGGAAAATGTTGATAACTTTGTTGGTTTTGGTATTTGCCTTTCAAAAGAGAATATATTGCATTTCTGTAAAAACAACACAAAGTAAGTAGGCACCTTACCTATCGACTGAGATTACAAAACTGTTAACTAAATATTATGTCGTTTAGCAGGTAGTAAAGATATCGAACTGGTAGATTTACTAAAGCAAAACCTAAGAAGGAACAATGACGACTACATCGACGAATTTAACAACTCTACATCGGCACCGGTCGTGCACAACAAGCAGAGCGGGGCCGAAAATGTCGCTAAAAGCAATGTGAAAGATCAACTATTTGACCACATCGCGCACAAGAATCCGAATCTCATGTTTCTGGAAAAGGCAGCAATGAGAAGAAAAATTGACTTCAGCGACGAAATAGATTACAACAAGTACTCATTCAGCCCAGCCCTCCAGCCCACGGCCGCGGCGGCGAGCAGTACCCATAAAGTATCAAAGTCCGCTGAACCCACCAAGTCCACTAGCAGCTTTTCCCCCAAATTTATAAATCCAGAAAAAAATAACAAATTTAATCAGTTCATCGATAGGAATAAAGACTTGATCAAGGATTTTGTCAAGAAGAAGATAGGAGAGGCGACGACGGAGCCGATGCCCACTCTCGAGCCCAGCGCAGAAGAGATGGTCTCTCGCCGAGCCAAGTCCAGCGAGGAGCGCCGGCGCGCCACGCCGCCGCCGCATCAGCTCGACATGGCGCCCGCGAGGGGAGGCCGCATACATTCCTTGAGGATCACGGTACGAAGCATCGAGTTTCTTGGTGTAACTGATCACACTTCATTTATTTCTCTGCTTTCCTTACTCCGTAAGTAACAACTTTCTATTTCATTGGCATAGGTAAGTATGTAGCTTTATCTTGGTATATAACCAAGACGCAAAAAAAAAATCGCTCTAATCGTGCAATATTCAGCTAGGGGAGATTTCTAATTGGAAACAGCTTATTACAAAAGTAACACATTGTCTGTAGACCATGAAAACAAAATTGCGGCGTAATGTTGATACGACACCACAAAACATGTCGTAAACAATAATAGTGAATGTTGTTGTGAGTGTGCACGAGGCTTATCCCGCGCTGCACGCGCGGCGCGGCGCTGGGTGCAGACGGAGCCTAATCCGCTGAGCCGTAATCCTCTTGTTTCTGTTAGTTTGTTACGTTCATTTGTAACAGTTCTGAGATTTCTTTTTTGGACATCGCTACAGATTCACCTTTGATAATCATGCTAAGTTTTAAACGAGATAATAATAAATAGGTACCTACCTAGATAAGCAAAGGGAAAAATATCTTGCAATTCTCTAAGGATAGATTTATTGATTGAAGTGGATGGAACAAGATAATGAAAGAATTGCTAATGATGATTGTTATGTCGTACCTAAGTAAAATAAACTCCAATAAGCCGTTGGATCATCTCAACCAACCTCTTCGTCGTTGTTGCAAGTGTAATTTCGGCCGAGTTTTTGAAACAACACTAACTAGAATTCATTCTACGACTTGTTTTCAAAGTTATTCAAATTAAGCCCGTAGGTCATATTGCAGGACCGTGAGGAAACCACTTTGTATTAGCATTAGGGCTTATTACTAATTAGTAAGTAGGTAAGTACCTATATTATGGCGGACTTGCAACACGTAGGATGTATTTGGACGTGACTGATACCCCCTTATACATAAGGCTAAAGTTCCCTGTTTGAGGCACAGTCGTTTGTATTTTTGGGTCATCTTAAAAGACTTCCTTTAAAAAATCTTGAATGCCTAAGACCGGCCAGATACGTCAGACTTTTTGTCGGACCGGTCGCCCGACCCGACTGTCCCGGCCATACATGTTTTCGACTGTCGGATCGGACGTGTGTTATCTAAACAAATCTATGGCACCAACACCAACGCCTTCAATCAGATCGGACAGTCTGACGTCTGTGTCCTAAAGATCCGTGTTTTGAGGCACAGTTGTGATAATCGTTTTTGCAGGGTCGACTGTGCCAACGCCACGTGTTGGTGCCGGAAGGCCCCAAGTACGACAGCAAGGGCCATGTTTACCTGCGGGCCTTCTCCCACAGTGACCGCGACTACCACCGCACGCGCAGGCCTAAGCTACTACTGCCTAGGTGCTGCAACTGCTGCAAGAAGTCTGTTCTAGGCTGCGAGTGATAGTGCTAAGGGAAAAGCCCATCAAAGACAACAAATATTCACTTTATTGTTAAAACTGATCTAAAAGATTAGAGGCCTTCATTGTATTTTCGTCATTAACACCAGCACAGGCTTTTAAAAATGTAGTGTATCATCTCAGTTCTGTTTGACTTTTCGGATGAAGACTTGACTTTTCAATTTTAAACCAGGTACTTAAATGGAATTTCTGAAATAATGTTTTTGTAATAAAATATTCGTTTGTCATATTACGCCGCAATCAACTTACTTTTTCAAATCGACGTATGTTCTCAATCTGTAAGAAATAAAACTTGTAAGTCTACTTTTTGACGCTCATTATGTTTTATCATGGTAAATAAATAGGCCGGCCGTACATTTTAAGCTTTTCCGTCAGAAAATTTCTGACGCCCGCCGGAAGGCACTTTGCTCGTTCGTTTGATCTAGACTCCGCACTCTTACAGAATTCTGACGTGTCTGATAGTGTGGTCTTGACCAAAACATATGAGCAGAGTTACAAAGGTAAATCGCACATAATAAATTTTTTTGAGAAGCGCTCGTGGCGTAGGTAGCTTGCTTAGATGTTCTTGATTGGTCGTTGAAGTTAAGCAGCGTTGTGCGCGGCCACTCTTAGGATGGGTGACCGCAAGTGGTATTATGAGCTGAGCGCTTCCGTGCTTCGGAGGGCTCGTTAAATTGTCGGTCCCGACTTTTAATAATAATAATAATATAAACTTTATTTTAAGTCGTTAAGCCATGACGGAGGCCTTTAGGCGGCCTAAAAACTCCGTCACCAGAGTTGGCCACTTACTAACGTTTAGAACCGTCCGTTCAATATCGCAGATCTCTCATAGTTCTTTGCTCTAGTCCAAGAATGTCAAAAACGGGTTTTGCCAGAGATGCCACTGACCTGTCATCCGAGTTCTTCGAGTTGAGTACCGCCCACTCGCTTCGGTGTCCGACCGGCTCGAAAAGCTTCAGTATATCGTCGAGGAAGTTTTCCGAGCGCGCCACCTTTTCCTTCCCTCGGGAGTCGTGGTGTCCGAGCGGGCAACACTCACACTCTTCCGAGTGGTGGCGTTCGAATTCGAACTCGGGGTCTGTCGGATACTTATGTACTCGGGAGGAGTACTTAGTCTGTTTGTCGAGAGGGAACGCCTCGATTCCCTCCGTGTCGAGCAGCTCAGTGCAGATATCGAGGGTCAGTTCGGTCGCGTGAGGCGAGGGCGAGGCGCCTCCGCTGAAGTATTCGAGGCAGGTGGCGATCAGCTCCTCCGGCACTGACTCAGGATCTGGTATAAATCGGCCGAGGTCTTTCTTAGCGACGTGACGTTCTCGGAAATCCTTCCTACGCTCGAGATGGAACGCGTCCGAAGGGATGTCGCTGAACGGCCCGTCCGAGTAAACTTTCTGATGCGTTCCGTGCGGTGCATACACAGAGTTCGGTTCGCCCGAAGCTCGGTATGGTTCAACTAAGAATCGGTTCGGTCTAGCGAAGTGTTTCGTTGGAACACGTTTTGGTTTCGCGTTCGATGCGAGATCATTTTCGGTATTCTTGACCGCTGCGGCGGCTGTCTCGAGGAGCCGGTTCAGCAGCTTTATGTCGCCTAGTCCCACCTGTCAAATGAAAAATGAAATGAAATATCATCACGACTGTATCCCCAAGGCGCGGTAGACATTCTCTCAGATCCTTTTTTTAAGACATGTATGTACCAAATATGTACCTATTTGGACATACCTCTAACTACCCCCTTAGACATCTTGTCAAATGATGACTGTTATATCAGATGAATTCATTAGTTAGGTACTTACTTATTTTTGTTTGGTATGTACTCACCGCGGTCTCTCCCCGCGGCCGCCTGGCTTGCGTCGCGACGCACTGCAACATTGGTTACTCATTATCATATCAGTTGAAGTCCGCAAAGCACCAGCAGGGCTATTTTGACTCACACGTAAAATCGCTAACTCGGATTACTTCCAACAAAAATTGTTTTTTTACGATGAATATTTTGAAATGGTAGATGGTTGAAAAAAGTGATAGACATTTATATTGTGTAAAATATTCAAAGTAAAGTTATTTATAACTTTATTTGTTAACTAGTATACAAATTATAAGGTAGGTACATGTTATTAAGCTAAATGAGTTAACAAAAAGGCAATTAATTCTGCATACAATATATTCAATAAAAAATCAATTTGTAGGAAGAAATCCGAGTTACCGACTTTACGTGTGAGTCAAAATAGCCCTGCAGGGAGGGGATCACCCTGTAGGGTAGGTACTTACCAGAGCCAATGAGATGAGCAGAACCAAATTCATGTCAACCGTGAATGATCTCTAACAGATCGAATATACAGTTTTATATCGAAGAGTGTGGAGAATCGTCCAATCAGGGCCGACACGCTGCGTTACCGACCAATCAAACGCGATGTCGTTTCACATAACGTTTATTATCCATGTTATAATTAAACTTAAATGTAATTCGAATATAACCATGACATCTCACTCGCTCATTCACACGTACTCACTCGCTCACTCACCCGTAGACAACATACAGTTACGTGTAGTAAAAGTATAATTTACAGAATGTTTAAATTACCTAACGATTATTTAAACCATTTTCAATTATTGACTTATCCATGCATGCGCATGCGCTGATGGTTTAGCAACGTATCGTCAAAATATAAATTCATCTAGTCATAGTTTATGGCGACCATATTTTACTTCTAAAAAATTCAGTGAGAAATAAAACGTTGCTAAGGAAACTCGGGTGTTTCGCTTATAAATCAATATTTTGAAAACGACAAATATGGATACAATAGTAAAATTAGAAACCAATGGGTTCTATAAATTCATATTGTTTAATATAACCCCTACTTCTAACACATAGATTTTCATAGAATGCTACATAGTAGGTAGTAAGTTCAGTTCGCGACAAACTTAAATGCGTCCCGCGTCGTCTGAGCGTTGCGCTTGCGACTCATTATTTTCTTCAAAGTCATGTGCGCAACTATTCTTACTGTCAGACGCATTTAAGTTTGACTGCTATTTTATTAAACTAAATACTAACTAAATATTAAATCGCTGTCAAATAGAATTTACATAAAATATTTACAATATTACGTTGATGGTTATTATATAAAATCCTACTACGATTACAAAGTTTGAATTCATTTCGTAATAGACACGTAAGGTGTTTACTGACATTGCAAAGCTGCCTCGCGAGGCTGCCTCGCGGCGTGGAGACGCGTGAGCCTCGCGAGACAATTTGAACTGTGCCTCGAAACGTGCCTCGCGAGGCAGCCTCGGAATGTCGATACACACCTCGAGCGTGCCTCGAGCCTCGAGCATATTTTGTCGACACTGGTTCATTGACTTTTAATAATATGAAAGTGTGGTAGTGAAATAACCAGTACTCTCCTGAGGATTTTGACCAATTTTTTTTGTATTTACAAACAATAACCTCTATGTATAAACCCTATAAAGATTTAAATAAAATACTGCTTAAAAGAGCAATTTAAGCATTGTTTAACTATAGACAATTTTTTCTAAGACTCAAATCAGTTGAGTACTCATGACTAACAAACGCACAACATACATTAATAAATGGTAAGAATCTGTACATCCGACTCGTTTAGATAAGAATATTAGCGACACTGGTTCTACGTCAGCATTCGATACTATGCACTACAGACAGACAGTCACAAAGTTAATTATATCATCTCAATGCGATATTTTAATCCATCTCTAATTTACTAATTTAGTTTTTAGAATTTCGAACAATGTAATTTATGATTTGATAGAAAATTCGAAACTAAACAAATTGTTGTGGTAGTATTGGAGTGACAAATGCCACCTTTACTAAGCTTAAACGCTGTTTAGTGAATATGGTATCGTAAAAAGTAGCTTACGCCCTCCCTGCGGTTAAACCCCTGTAGAAATTTTCTATTCAGATCAGCAGGTCTGTATCTATTTTCATGCAAGCAATAACATCTAATTTACTACTTCTTTAGAATTGATTTTTTCGCTCTGATAAGATTCTTTCTTCAAAGTGTGTACTTCCCAAATAACTAAGATATGACCGTGATGAAGCGAGTCACACTACACGTGAAGTGTACCCAAAAAAATCTTGAAGCAACGTTTGTGCTCTCACAACGAACAAAACAAAAATAATAATTTTGTATTCCAAGACTTTTTGTGGAACATCATAATCTTCAAAACGGTCGCTTATCGAAGTATCTCAATCTAAAGTCGAGTTCTCTTGCGAAGCAGGTACGTACCCTTCGCATTTTTAACAAAATAGCTTCGTTCATACTCCGCGTACTTATCGTTCGTACGATCGAGACGAGTGAGGGTCACGCTCGGCAGCCAACGGTGAGACAGACGCCGAGACTTCGCGAGATGCTGAACAGATTTCGATAACGTCGAGTTCAGGTGGTAAGGGAGGGCCGGGAGGGGGTTGAATCCGCGGAAGGGAGAGTTCTCCGGGGACGAGCGACTCCCCAGATCCTCGATCTTCTTCGGAGCGGGATCTTCAACCAGATCTTTAGGAATTTCGAACACACCCATGGTACCTTTCAGAATATTTAGAGGAGTTAGACAATCTATTGCGAAATCTTTCGGTTTATCGATCGGAGAAATGTCATCGGGAGGATTCAGAGTCAGAACCTCATCTCGCAAGGTGAAAGCGTTCGCGGATTCCTCGGAAGCGCAATTTTCAGGGTCATTTCCGAAAGATATCGGAGTAGAGATCGATAGCGCGGAATCGTCGCGCTCGGGAGACGCGCAGTCGGAACTATCCGGGGAAGGACAGTCCTCAACAGGACAGTCGGTATCGAAGGAAGCTTCGGGCGTGAACTCCTCAGGATTGTAGAAATCGGAGTCGGTGTTATCTGAGGATGTTTGCGGCTCGCCGGGGGGGAGAGGGATTTGTGAGACATCGATGGTCAACATGGCCGTAGTAGCGTCTGTATCGAGACTAGTGGAGTTGAGAAAGGAGAGACAGGCCGCCTGCTGTAAGAGCCTCGCCAGTGCGGTCTCGTCTTTCTCACTCTTGTCTGTGACGTCAGGCGACGTGTCGGTACGGTCGCCGTTCTCTGTAGGAATACGTTTGCGCTTCTTGCGGAGTTTGACGCGTTTGGTGCGCGTCTGCGAATTGTCTTCGCTCGAGCCGTAGCTGCCGAATACGCGCAGATCGAACGAATATTCGGCTTCTTTATCGACGGTACCGCTGTCGGATTTTAGAGTTTCAATCTGGGCATCTTCAGCTCGGAAATCGGGATCGGAGAGGCTATCTCTCTTCTTTTTGTGATGTTTTTTCGAGTGATGATGGGCGTGTCTGTGTCGACGACGCGACTCGGTGGGAAGTGATTCGGTTTCCTCGATCGTATCCCTAGGAGATAGGTCTTCGCCCTTCGAGCTGGTGGGAGAAGGGTTTCGTCGCGAAGATATCTCATCATTGTTGGTGTGGAAGTAATCGCTGCAGTAACAGAAGGCTTCGCGATCTGTTCTGTGCGAGGCGTCAGACTCTCGATTGTGACCCAACCATTTGGACACGAGGCTCTTGGAAGGACTCAGCGACTCTGGTCTGTTATCGGGGGAGTTGTTGTTCGTATCGGGGAAAACGTTGCTAAGTTTTAAATGATCTCTCATTTTGGGCATATCGGTATCGTGGATGATATTACAATCGCTGGGGAGGATGTCGGTACTGTCGAGACTACGCCTACCGAAATCGCTAGTGTAACCGGTATCGCAAACCAAACACGTATCGCTACGTAGACGAGTGTCGCCACTATTCGAACGAGCGCTACGATCGCTCAGGTTATTGAGATGAGGTACACCGGTGAAACTAACATGGAAACGCACTTCGCGTTTGGAACGCGCACTGTTCGGAACTTCACTATTAACACTATTCGGAAAGTCACCACCACTATTAAGATTGTCGGGACGAGCATCGCTTGCGTCGTCAGCACTGATAGAATTAGAACAGTCGGTGTTCTTGTCAGCACTCTTGTGTGTGTGTGTAGTGTTGTGTGTGTGATGTGTGTTGTGTCACTTGTTATTGTTGTGTTGTAGTCCGGCTCGCTTGGCCTCCAGTTCGTAGATGAGTAGTCTCCACATCTTAACTACGAACACCTCGGCTTCGTCGTCCAACACCTGAAGAGAATAGAACGGAATACACTTAATTGTGAAGTCATGTCACATTTTAATTCAATGAATCGACGTAACGTAATCTTTAGATTACGAAAAAAAAGAAAAAATACGAGTCCAACATTTTTTAATAATCTACTTGACAGACAACTAAAATTAGTCCTCCCTATTCTAAAATTCGTTTCATTCGTTCGACGCGTTCCGCTCTGATAGGTGTGTCATTCACCTTTAAGTTACAGCGACAAAGTCTGAGTCAGAACATCCTCAATAAAGTCCAAAGACTAAGAAAACTATAGACTGCTGGATCGTCCTTTCTCACTCACACAAAAACAAAGAAAGATACTTATATACAAAATTCTTGTGAAAACATGAGACGGAGCGGAGGCTTCGAGGAGAGAAACTAGTTACCCGATTGCCGCAGAATGCAGGACAGTCCGTTCAGAGTTATGTTTTACAGTTGTGTTGAATAGCATAGAGAACCGTGTTGGCCGGGGGGATTTACCTCGACTTTCAAAGTCGTGGATTAGAATGCTGGCCGTGCGTGCATCAATGGATTTTTTGTTTCGATAAATCTATATATGGTCATTAACTGAGCTCTAAACGGTGAAGGAAAAAATCGTGAAGAAACCCGCGACTTAGTCAGCCCCACACGTATTGAGCATGTCTTTCCTGTGGATATGGCCGGTTAGGCTGAGAGGATGGCTGAGTTTGAGTATATGAAGTTCACCAGTGTGAGCTCGGGTTCTCCGATGTACTCTATATTATTATCATCATGTGACTCACCATCTGTACATCGTCCAGTATCCCCTGTGGTTGTGAGCCGGCCACCACCTTGCTACATATGAAGTCCACCAGAGTGACCTCGGGTTCTCCGATGTACTCTATTATCTTCTTGTTGATCCACGGACGAATCTTCTTCTCCATCAGCACGTTGTCAATCTGTCACAACAAACACACATATACGTAGGCAAAGATTGTCTCCTGAAGTCCTGACACTGTACACTTAGATTGATTTTTCAGGCCTATTTTATAGAAAACTTATGTCATGTAAACAGATAATCATGAAGTCTTGAAATGAATAAATTATACGGAATACATAACGGATTATAACGGAAGTTTTACTTCAGTCGTGTGGTCTAAATCACACTCGTTTTTTTTTTGATGTGCATACCTGTGCCGTGTCCAGCTTATACTGGAACAGCTGGTCCTTGTGTGTGGGTATCTTGTCTATGAGACTCTTGATATGTTTCCGTTTCTCCTCCGCACTCCGTCCCTCCCTCCCCTCCCCTCCCCCCTCCTTGTCGCTCTTCTCACCCTTCTCCTTCTTGCTCTTCTCTCCCTTGTCGCCCTTCTCTTTCTTGCTCTTTTCTGTGACAAACAAAAATCAAGAAATGTAAGTGGTGAACTGCAGAGCTAACAAGGTTATAGCAGAATCATAATATGAAATGCACTATATGCCGTTTCTTTTCATAGACATGAGAGTGACAGGAACAAAACGTAATCGCTTCTGGCTGAGCGCACACCTATAGGTAGGTATTGTTAATTTGGTTTGTTATTGTTTTCGGTAAGTACCGTTACCTAGGTAATATCTATTCACGCTCAATTCTCGGAGTACCGCAAGGTTTCATATGATTTCTGAAGGATTAAATAAATAAAACAGTAATATTTTAGTACGGTGTATTAGAGGCAACAAATGGATGGAATGGTTTTCACGAGAAGCGCGGGAAAGGACGCTGTGAACCGTGGGAACGGGCAGACGGGGGACGGGCGCCGGCGGTGACGTTGACAGCGCAAAATAGTCGGTCAGTTTATGTTTACCCAACAATTTCATTCAAAAGATTCTAAAATTCGATTCTTTCGGCGCGGATGGGTGTGCGGCCATTTTTTAGTCCCGCAGGCTTGGCTAGAGAGTACATAATGTGTGTGTTTGTGTATACCTCTGGGTTGTTCGGGCGTGGGTTCGTCGTCGTCCGTGTGTTGCGCGAAGGCCGCGTGCGCACGTCTCACGCGGCCCGTGTTAGCGCCGCTGCCACTCGCCACTGTACATACATACATCAAATGTTACAACTATTATAGAACTAACTCCACTCGCCACTATACATACATCAAATGTTACAACTATTATAAAACTAACTGCTGCCCGCGGTTTCGCTTGGTACCCAAATAAAAAGTAGCCTATGTTACTCTCCAGCCCTCCAACTATCTCCACACAAAAAATCACGTCAGTCCGTCGCTCTGTTTTGACGTGAAAGCAGGACAAATAAACAAATCAATAAACACATTTATAACATGGGTACGGACTTATAAATGAAAAAGTTTGGGTGGATGTTTGTTTGATTGTTACTCAATGGAACCAGAACGGCTGAGTGGATCTGAGTGAAACTTGGAATATACATAAATTATTATGTGCAAAAACACATAAGGTACTTTTTATCCACGTGATGGAAGCCGCGGGCTGATTCTAGTGTTGTTTATAAATAAATATATCAGTGTTTAGTGCACAATAGTGTATAGTTACCGTTGTTGTCGTGTGCGTGCGCGTGCGCAGGGCTGCGATGGCTCTTGAAGCTGATGGTGATGGGAGAGTTACTGCCGCCCGACGCGCCGCTCTGCACAACACAACACAACATTACATATCAATAAATAAACTACATTACAATGTAATGAAAGGGTGAGAAGTGCTAGGTTAGCTTGGTATGGACACGTTATGAAAACCATGTCGCAAAAAAAGTGATGAGTATGAGTGTACGGGACATCAAAATGATAGAGATTTGATTTATGTTTAGACACACACGATTTATTAACTTCACTGAGATGTTGATGAGCCGTGAGTAAAATGTGGACTGCCCGCGCCCGCGCGGTTTCCACGCAAATGCTCTCTGCAATTTAGTACGGTGTGTGAACCGTACAATGAGTGTGCCAGGGTACACAAGTAGAGGAAGGCCGAAGAAGTTGTTGGATTGTGTGAAAGAGGATATCAATGTGAGAGGAGTGGATTCAGAGTTGACGAATGATAGAGGTGAGTCGAAGAGAGAAACATGTTGTGCCGACCACACTTAGCGTGGGATAAGGGCAGGAGAATGATGATTACAATGTACACTTCTTCCGACGGATCTTGGCATTATTTGTGAAGTTAGCCGTTTCGATGCGCAGTGCAACTTTTTCATACAAAATTTTCTACTGCGTAGCGAAAAGCCTCATTTCACGAATGCCTAGATCCATTGTGACAACTGTACATTTTATTTTATGTCTCAGCTCTTTAGAATTTTTATGCATTTTGGTCAGAACGCTTTACATTAGTGCCTTCCTATATAAATTCCTACATCAGAAAGGATTGAGGCATTGACAAAAGTTCTGTAATAATTTATTTATTTATCTAATGGAAAACCAACAAACCATTTGCTACTGTAGCACACAAACAACCTATTTTAAGATACCTTTAAGTTGATTACATTTTGTACCTTTTTGTTAACTTTTATCTTAATTATTACGTTTCCCTGTGTGTATTTTGTGTGCTTAGTTGCAAATAGATGATGTGTCTATGTCTATGTCAACAGCTAAAGTAAATATCAATGGCGCCACGTGATGTAGCGACATCTACCTGTCGCTAGATGAACTACATAGACATGCTACGCATTATGAGCTTACTACGAGCTTCAGCAAAGATGGCGCCACGCTCGACATCAACGACTTCTATCTGAGTATCTCCTGAGTATCTCCTATCTGAGCGCAAGATTACGAAACTACTACTGCAAAGGCAGAACACGCTGTGCAGTATCAGACCTCAGACCAGATTGCAGGCTAAAGGAGCAACGGAATCGCCACGCAACATCAGAAGTTCTAGAACTCGCAAGCAAAGTTTCTGGCGAATTGAAGCTTATCTAGAACTATCCGACATCAACTGTCGGTCGAAAGACCACGGGCAAGTGGGCCAGATGGGCCGGCCCGTTGCAGAGGAACCACCCACTCTGCCTTTGGGGAACTATTCCACCCTGTTCTCCAAAATGTGTGTATGTGTACTCACATGTCTCCGCTTGTGGTCCCTGACTAGCGGCGGTGAGCCTGGTGACGGGGGGCGGGGGGGAGTGGTGCCGCCCTCTGAACTCTGAAATATACAGGGACATGTATTAGCATAGGCTTAGACTAAGTAAAATAACACCTTGTAACATATTCTATTGTTGCCTGAAATCAAGTTATTTTTTATTATTATAATTACGAGTATTCATTTGTAGTGGGGTTACAATGCTCACTAAAGCATCTGAGTTCACTCGGTCCGAGCTAATCGTGTCACCGCGGCTGAAGAAAATGATCCGAGTGAACTAGAGTCTGCGCCAGCACACAAGTCCTACGGCAAAAGCGGGAACTACTTGTAGTAAATAATTTTACTTTAATTAAACTCTTTTAGTCACGGTCGTTGAATTGTTCTGGTGTGTAAAATTAACGAACGTACAAACTTGCATCATTATTATTATTGTTGCAGCCTTATTTGGACAATTAGTAACTTTTTACCTAACCTAGTTTTGCGATAGCAGCGCCGCGTCCATCGGACTTCAGTGGTGGCGCGTACTCTACTCCTACGAGCCCACCTGGTCCGAGCGGACTCTGATCGTGTCACCTCTAAGCTATTTCGTTATCAACACTGGTCTTCTCTTTGACTAGCGAAGGTTGGCAGTCAATATGGTATATTTTTCCCGATCTTTAGCGAGGTGAAACAGTTCGGCACCGTCCGCTATCCCCGCTCTGATGTTCCGCGACCGACATGTCTTCCTTGAAATGAAATGAAATGATTTATTTGCGACCTTTGACCAACACACCTGTAACCGGCGACTTTTCCCATTTATTTATCTGTACCTTGTTTTGCCATTGTATTACCTTTTTTATGTCACGTATCGGTGTTCATGTTGGCGAATCAAATAGACAGGGGCCATCTGTATTTGCATTATGCGTGTGAGGAAGTCCTATCGGTATTATTAGAGGCGGCGACGGTAGAGTAGGGCGAGATGCGGAGTATCTGCGACACGACGCGCACAGTGGGACATGGTATACCTGCGACGTAGCACGGCACATCGCGCACGGTTGGATACGGTATACTTGCGATGTACAGTCAGCGTCATCAATCGGTATCCCCCTATTGATTTTAACAAGGACCCTTTTTATTTCAACTTTGGATTTCAGTCGGATTTGCTAGTATAGGAACTCGAGCGAAATTAGATATCCATAAGTATACTAGCAAATCCGACTGAAATCCAAAGTTGAAATTAAAAGTGTCCTTGTTAAAATCAATAGGGGGATACCGATTGATGACGCTGACTGTACATCACGACGCGCTGCGTGTGACATGGTATACCTGCGGGTCGGGGCGGCGCGGCGCGTCGTCCAGCGGGGGTGTGCAGGAGCCCGGCGGGGACGCGCCGCCTGACGCGCAGCCGCCACTGTAAAGAACATTACTGTTACAGTAGGCGTAACGGAAGCGTTGCTAACACTGAACGAGTTAAAAAATCAGTAATGTCAAGCACCTAATCTCGTCGAGACCTGTCACATATCTAGGTGTATATCTCAAGTGTGTATACCTGTCGTCTGAGTCTATAGGCTCCGCCTCTGTGGGCAGCTGTCTCTCTGCGTGCGCGCGCAGATACCGCTCGCGCTCCCTGGCGAGCCGCTCGCGAGCCTCGCGTCGCGCCGCCTCGCGCTGCTGCGCGCGGAGCTGCTCGCGCTCGCGCTGCTGCTCGGCCTGCAGGCTCACGTCGATCAGCAGACGAGGGCGGTACGTAGCCGCGAGCTGCTCGCGAGCCTGATACACACGGGAGATCGATAGAGCGTTACGAAACAGTGGAAAACCATAAAAATACCTACGCTATAGTTTTAACAGTTCGATCTACTTTCATTTAACTTCTGTCAAAATTGAAACACCGTTTAATTAAACTAATTTCAATATCAATACTTTTAATGCGAATCAAGGGTAAAAAAAATTTTTGTTAAAAAAACAAAAGTTAGATAGTGACAAACAGTGACAGAACGAATTTTGAACATCGTTCGACTGGGTCTTTAGTCGTTTCGCACCGCAAGCGGTTCCCCAGAAGTGTGAATAGCCCCAGAGCTGTTTTTGAATGGGTTCTTTCGCACCGCGGTGCGAATCGCCCCAGAACTTTTTGTGATGGGTCGATTCCGACCTGAGGGAAACAAAACAGTTCTCTTTTTATGTAAGCCACACACGCTACGGTCTACCGGAGAGGTCATTTATGCAGGTATGAATTTATGGTACAAATAAAATATAGGAATATAATTTTGGCCTTTTCCTCATGGCCAAACTCGTGTCAAAATAGACAAAGCAAGTAGGTACAGTTATCTACTTGGTTAAAATACCTCTGCAATACTTATGATGTCCTGGTACCTACTTCAAACATTAATTTTTATCCATTGGTCATAAAGGATGAGTTAATAATATATTCTAAATAATTTTGCAAAGATTTGGAAAATAATCGAAACCTAAAATGTCAATAAGGTCGAAAATCGCTTGAACGGTTTTTTTAACAGTATTGTGTAACCATAGGAAATTGTTTTTGCAATGTTATTTCAAAAACATGATTTGTCCTTCATGACGACAACGGGTAAAATGTTTTGAAGTACCAGGACATCAGATGTATCGCAGAGAAGTGTTTTGATTTAAGCAAGTAAAAAAAAACCTCTGTAACGTTTCTGGTGTCCTGGTCTTTTAAGTTAGATCCAAAACACAATTCACACATAGTGCATAATTGCTATTGCCAAAAAGATATAGGTAGGTAGGTACTATGTACAAAATTAAAAAATGTAATGAATAAAATTAGGTAAAAAATAACGAAAAAATGTAATGAACAAAATTATCTGAGCTTTTCCAAGAAATGTCCAATGCTGCTTTCATTGTGCAAAAGTTCAAGTTGGCAATTTAAAACGAAATTGTCTTTTTCAATTATATTCCTTTACCTACTCGTGGTGACGATACCGTAGTATGCTCTTTGTATCCTCTCTGCGGTGGTGAGTGTACCTACTTTGTCTATTTTGACACGAGTTCGGCCATGAGGAAATGTTAATAGTCCTCGTAGCCAAATCAGTTAGGCGAAATAGTTTGTTCATGAGGAGAAAGCCAATTTTTGATATGAGTCCAAATCGGACATGCAAAATGAACATTAAGTCGTTTCGCCCTGTGGTCCGAATCGACCCATTTCAAAAGATACTTTAGGCGATTCGCACCGCTGTCACCACCGTGGTGCGAAAGAACCCATTCAAAAAGAGCTCTGGGGCGATTCACACCGCGGTCCGAACCGCTCGTGGTGCGAAACGACTAAAGACCCGTTCGAGCGACTAGTGTTCAAGTTGAGAAGCGTCTATAAGTATAGTGCGCTGCAAACTTTACGGCGCGGCTGAAGTGCTCGGCAGATTCAGTTTTCGTATCTTTTTTATGAATAGGCGAAACCGAATCAGATTTCCAAATCGAAGAAACAGTGCAACTAGATATAGATTTTCTAAACAGAGCAATGGGTACGCATATTGATTTTGCGAGGTTTGAGACAAGTCATGGCTTTCCATGTCCGGAGTAAAAGGAAACATCAGCGATTATGCATTTGTGCATCGCTGTGCATTTCACTGCGCAGCTATTTTACCAAAACTGACGATTGAGTTAAGTTCGCGTTCACCAGTCTTTGACACATCGCGTGTTCAAAGTTCAAACCATTTTACCATAAACCATTACCATTTTTACACACTTTTTACCATTAATTATACCATTGTGACATTTATTACATTCAGTTAATTGCTAAACCAAGTGATTTTCTTTCCATACCAAACCAATAATAAATTCGCTAAAAAGGAGGTTGAAAACCTTAAAGACAAATAAACACCCCTTTTTACAGAAAGTGTACCTGGTGGAAGGCGTGCGCGGCGGCGGGGTCGTCAGGGGCGCGTCCCTTGTATATGTCCGCCTTGAGCGCGCTGAGCTCGGCCGCCTCGCGCGCGCGCTCGCGCCCGTCGCTCGAGGCCTCGCGGACACGCGCGCCCAGCCGACGCTGTAGCTCCTTGCCTCTGTGAACACAGTAGCGGCCTTTACACGTAGAGATCGGAACGAGGGAAATAGCACGCGCCATTCCAACCTTCGCTAAAAACCTTACGCGACGCTGACGGTTCGATCTGGCAAAGTTTTTGTGAGAGTTTTAGCACGCATCACCGTTTATAATCGTACCACGCGCCGGACTAAACTGTGGCAGTAATTAGCACGACAGTTTTATCCGCGGTTAAAACTGTACAGATTTATCCGCGGTTCGGAACGCAGTCCAGATGCGCGGTTAAAACTCTACCGTGTAAAGGCCGCTAATCAGCCCCTTGACTGTCTATCTTTGATAGCGACTAAAATCGGTCTCAAACTCTTAAATTTGATGTTCAGACACCACGCAAGTAGCTCTGTCGCTCTCAACTCGACGAGACGCAAGCGCGACGAAAGATGCCAACGCAATCGTTTCGACAGTTTGAGACCAATTTGAGGTTTGAGATAAGACAATCAGCCTGCTGTTAATATACGATCAACTTCATTAAATCTATTAGTAGTAGCTTTCTGAAGCACCTTGAGGGTTCACAAGATGCAATAGTACATATTCTGCGATTCGTTAGAAGCGTTCTACCACGTGAGTCATGGCTTTGCCTGCGTTTAGATTTAACTGAAAACATTATGGCGTCAAAATTAGAGCTAGCAACGCAGGTTCTCCAATCCTGGTTTTAAAAGAAGGTCCTAAAAGTTTGAGTAGGAGATGATAGATCTTCGAGGTCATTATCCTAGACATGGGTGTACCGCAAGGTTCGATATTAGGCTCCTTTTTATTCCTGCTTTACATAAACCAACTTCGTTTTTCAGACATGTATGACACTTTTTTAGACAACATATTGTATGACATAACTCTCTGTATACAAATGAGATGGATATACTCAGCATTACGTACTTGTAGTACTTGTGGTCGTCCCTCTCGTCGTCGTAGTCCTCCAGGAACTCCTTAAGTCTCTTTGCCTCTCGCTCGCGCTCCTCCTCGCGACATCGCTCTCTCTCTCGCTCCTTCTCGTACTCCTTCTGCTTGCGACGCTCGCGACCCTCCCAGTTCTTCAGTCTGCAACACACACAACACATAATACTTACTGAGATAATCCACGGCGCTATAAACATAAATAGAATGACAAAGTAGAACATTTACAACCGTCTCTTTCAATAACACAGACACAGCAGCCATCCATTGTACTAATTTAGACTTTATTCTGTTATTATTTTCTACTTTTATTAGTGTATAAAGTGTTCATTCATTTATTTATTCAGTCCTGCTAACAAGTATACGAAAGATCGTTGTCTGACCTCTCCTGGTAGGCGGCCTCCTTCTCCCTCGCCTTCTTCTCTAGTCTCTTCTTCTCCCTCGCCTCCTCCTCCAGCTCCTTCTCTCGTCGTGCGTCGGCCTCGCTGCGACTGCGGCCCCGAGACCTCTCCCTCTCTCGCTCCCTCTCGCGGGATCGAGACCGCTCCCTGTCCCGCTCCCTCTCACGCTCACGCTCTCGCTCGCGCTCGCGCTCCCTCTCTCGCTCCCTGGAATCAGCGAAATCGATCAACTATAACTGTATTCCCAAGATAACTTACTAACTGCAACGAGTTTCAAAGATTTCCTGGGGCACTGTAAGTTGAATGACAAAAAACAATAAGGTCCAAATGCAATACATCTTGTTGCAAAGGAACTGCGGGCTTAAAAAGGTCGCTATTGCAGAATCGCATTAAAGGAATTCAACTATTGCCATCTCTTTTCATTGACTGAGAGTGAAAAGACATGGCAATAATTCAATTCCTTTATGACGATTCTGCAATAGCGACCTTTTTAGCTCCGCTGATCATCATAGTATTTACCACAACTACATGATTCCAGCTAGATTTATCTAGCAATGATTTAATCAGGTTTATATGTGAGTAGTTTAGTTGTCCTCGATCCTATGCTTTCTCAATGTCATCGACAACGCGTTTTTGATAACCCAAATTTTAAAATACGAACGTAAAATATACTACAGTCTAATCAGCCACAAAGCCATTTAATACCTGCAAACAACACCAAACAAATGTATATAAATGGCAGCTCTTTACCCGTATTTATCAATCCGCTTGTCGCGCGCGATCTCATAGCGCGTGCGAATAAAGGGATGCAGCGGCGGCAACGGCTGTAGCAATGCCGATAGTTCGTCGATAGATAGCATCGATAGAAGCATTCTCACAACACACACTATTTACTTCACTAAAGTTCCTTGTGGTTTAACAAAAACCTTGGAATATCCCTAGTAAGAATTTCACTTTAACAGCCGATTGCAAAAATACACCTCAAATCTACGATGGTTCAAAGCGATCAGAAAATTTTATTGGATCTCTGTTGGTTTCAACTTCATTTGTCTCTATATTTTTGACCACAAGAAGACTTTACTATGCGATTTAAAGATTTTAGTTGCTATTTTATTGCAAACCAATGACCTCTAGAATGGTTTACTCAGAATTCAACTTCCGACGTTTATTTATTGGCTGAGAGTAAAAGTGCGTGCCGGCAGGTAACCGGCCTTATCGCGCTTATCAACTGGCGAATATGCGCAATGTTTTTATTGGATACAACGATATACCTAGCTAAACTTCTTGCAATGATAAGAACGCCATCTAAAGTCTTAGGCCTAGCGAAATATCTTAAACCGTGAACATTTTGATTTGAAAATTAAATAAACGGTGTTCTAATCTCACATTATAAGAATTTTATTACAAAATTCTAATTTGTAAAGATCAAGGTCCTTCTTATAAATAGGTGGTATTGAAATAGTTCTACAAGCACATACCTCTGCTCTCTTTCTCGTTCCCTCTCGCGCTGTTCGCGTTCCCTCTCCCTCTCCCGTACCTCTCTGAAATGGAAACATTAATTCATTCAACTATTTTATTTGCGAGTTAGTCCTGAAGTATTTGTTTGAACACACACTTACGGATTACTAATAGTATAGTACGACTCGCTGCAAAAACAAATTATTTTTTTAAGAATGGTACCATGTAAACTGGCTAATAGAGATAATTACTTAACTAAAACTAATATTGAACACAGAGTAGTTCACTGACCTCTCCCTCTCTCGTTCCCTCTCCCGCTCGCGCTCCCTGTCCTTCTCCCTCTCCTCCCGCTCGCGTTCGCGCTCTCGTTCCCTCTCCTTCTCGCGGTCCTCGCGACGATCTTTTCCTCTGAAACAAATAACACATCATTATTTTAATGATTCTAGTGCAGACTATCAAAGTTGAATAGTCCCTGAAGTAGAAACGAGGGTAAAGTTAAGAGATTCACTTTGGGAGAGGAATCAAACCCGGTTGCTATCTTAAAACTTTGCACAAATGAGACAAAACTAATCACTGAACTTCCGAGTTCTTCTTCTTTCGTATGAGCAAGTGGCCAACTCTGGTGACGGAGTTTCTAGGCCGAGTAACAAGTGGTCTCACCTGGAAGGGCTCTTCCTCCTGCGCTCCCTCTCCCTCTCTCGCTCCTTCTCCTTGTCGTCCCGCTCCCTGTCCTTGTCGCGCTCCCGTTCCCGCTCCTTGTCCTTGTCCCGCTCGCGCTCCTTGTCCCGCTCGCGCTCCTTGTCCCGCTCATCGGCGCGCTCGCGGCGCTCCTTGTCCTTGTCGCGGTCTCGTTCCCTGTCGCCGCGCTCGGCGCGCTCGCTCCGCTCGGGTCGGTCGCCGCGCTCCGGTCGGTCGCTCCGCTCGGATCGCTCGCCGCGCTCGGGTCGGTCTCCGCGCTCGGGTCGGTCGCCGCGCTCGGGTCGGTCGCGCTCCTTGTCGTCCTTGTCCTTCTTGCGGCGCACCACCACCTCGGCCTCGTCCTGTCCCGAACAACCCCCCCGTCAGACACGAAGGGGACAAGCACGCACGACCAGCGACACTGCTCACCGTGAGATCTAATCTTAAGCCGCCTATAGAGCTCCGGCGAACCGAAACTCCCATGCCATCTATAGCATTCCTAAGTCGATACAATATATCACATCTGATATGAAAATTAGCATTCTCAATATTAATTTCTGATCTTTTTTAATGGTACGCATTGACATAATAAGAATGATGCTTATGTTAATTTAATATAATCAATTATAGTATGTCCAAGTAGCAACGCAATAAATAGAAATAGATAATATTGGAAAAAAAATAGCTAAAATGTTTGTAAGGATAATCGTAAAATAATACTTGATCAAGGATTATCTTCACACACAGTGACACATAGTCACCATTAGAGGCCTATGCAAAGTGAAGTACGTTAGCTCCACTCCCCAAATAATGTGCCCCGAAAATGATAGGGCGATGATTATGGTAGCATGCAATTCCGGGATATAATTACGCCCGACGATAGAGTATTTTGTAACTGATCCTTTACACTGTGGTCATTGCGGTAGATCGTATGTCAAGGATCTTCACGGTCGGATAAACTGGTGATAATGTAACAACCAAGACGAAAACATTACATAAAATTTTCAAGTGATATAATCTTTTGTGGATTTTTTTAGTGAATCTACAGGTGATCTCAACGATCGTCGCTTCGAACTAACGTAGCTATAACTCACGGTGAATGCACAGTGGAGATAGATCGTGGGAGAGCGCTAACTAATCATCTGAAAGGAACGACAATTCAAATCACAGCACTATAAACCAAAGTAGGGATACGCTCATGACTGATAACTAATTATTCTAAGTGGCCTTAAGCAGCGCCGTGTGTCGACGCTCGGATGCAGCAAAGGCACTTTCAATGCTACAATCGTTCTGTATGTTCATGACAATTATAAGTTCTTTTTGTACTGAAAAAATGTTTTGTAGTCAAAATATTTGTGAGCTTTAATTTACTAGAAACTTTTCTATATGAAAAGGCTGGATTTAATTCAAATTCTTACAATATGATGCAGTCATGGACGCAGCCTACGACAGATAAACAAGAGAAATGTTTTGTCATACGTAGTGTTGTCGCGGCGACCTGCTAGCTCGTACTTACGCCGCGCGCGGGGGGTGGACGCGGGCCGCGGGCGGGGCGGGGCGGAGACGCTGGCACCTAGCGCGTACGCCGCACGCAATACGTACACTTCGAGACTACCCGCAAGTCGCAACAAAAAAAATCTAACTGAATTGATGATTTTGCAAGAGACACAAGTTACAAGTGACGTAAAAATATCTAGTTAGTGTAACTAGACTTGCAGAACAATGGTTCGGTAGTCGCTGACGTAGTGCGTGTGGCAAGCGCGCGTCGCTCGTCCGCAACTCACGAATGCGGAGTCGCAACCGACGGCGCTTCCTACCAAAACGGAATCTGATTCGTGAAACTATTACAGGAAAATTGTTTACTTATGGAATTTTACTTTGTACCCAAAACAGGACATCTATTTCTTTTGGAATATTTCAATTTAAAAGCATGTCATTTGGACTGGCAAACGCGCTTTCCGGATTTGAATAGATATTTTTATCATCGTCTATATTCCGTTTCGATGGGAAGTCGACCATCCACATGTTACAACTAAAGGTTAATAAAATAATGTGTAAATATAAAAAAAAATGTGGCTTTGTGTGTCCTGAACTGATGTTGCCGAACGAGTGTACCTACAGATGATATCGTTACGACATGTATCATGGTGTTAGTAGCAGACTAATAAATATAGAAATAGATTAGGAAATCATAAAAGTGTGTGATATATAAAAGTTTGATTAATTAATTGTAAACGGAAACAAATGTAGATAGTGAATATTATAAGTAAACAATATGATGCCTCGCCGACGGCCTGCCCCTTCACTGACCGGTTCGTAATCTTTTAAACGAATTTTAAGAATAATGTATTTGAATGTAGAATAATGTATTGTATCTATCACAACTTCACAAGGAACAATAATAGGCCTTCGCAACGTTGGCTTTCAAGAAGGCTTTTATCAGACAAAAGTCGAGAGGTCAAAGGTCTTAATATCGGCAGACGGCTCTAGGTGACCTTCCCAAACGTCACAACTTTCAGAGTGTCAAATGTTTCTCACAATTCTAACATCTTTCTTCTAGACTTCAAAACAGTCACAACTTTGGCGACTTCAAAAAATTTCTAGTGAAAGAAAGTAGTTAAAAAAAACCTCATCAGTCAAGCGAACACCAGTCTGCTCGTGACCACGGTGGCCGCCTAAACGTCGAAGTAAATTATTTAGCGAGTCCCAGTGTAGACTCACATTGTTCGCCTGGCTCCCCACTGGAGCTTGACTATTTAGATTTAAGCGGATGGATCACCAAAAAGAAAGCTAGGCCCCATACCGTGTTTGTTGCCCTGATTCTTTATGGTGTTGGTCGCGAAAGACCAGGAGTAGAATCACCTAGCTCTTAAGACGTTTCAAAGTGGTCATAGCGGTCCTGAATAAATGATATTTGAGTTTGAATTTGAATTTAGACTGTGATGTGTTAGTGTTAGTGAAGAGACAGTATCGTCGGTCGGGCGCACACTCACCGTGGTCCGGCGTCGGGCGGCGGCGGCGCAGCACCTACACGCAACAACGTCACTGGCGGCCCGACCACACACAGCGAGACCCGCAACACACAACACACAACCGCTCACATAATCTATGCTAGGCTAGACTGACGCGCGCGAACCTTAGGCTGGTTTTAGTGTCACGCGTACCGTCGGCGCTGATAGACGAGTGATCTTTATTACCTTGAAACAAGGATACTGATTGTTTAGCAAAAATGGCAACGCTGATTGCACTCGTCAGTGCTGAACAATCAGTATCCCCATTTCATTGTAATAAAGATCACTCGCCTATCAGCGCCGACGGTACGCGTGACACTAAAACCAGCCTTACTTCCCCTAGCGAGATCGGAAAGCCAATTTTGTCGCGATTGTACTTTTTAATTTCAAAGCTAATAAATAAAGCATCTTTTTAAAACTGAAATAAGAGCAACGTTATTTTCCTTATGAAATCCCCTCACATTCAATCTCTTCACAGATCAGACCGAACATCCGCAACAGCCGACCTTTCATACTTTTAACAAGTCTACGTAAAAGCGTTTTTTTTTTATCATCCATCCATCCATCAGGTCCGCTCATCAAGCCGTGTGTAGCTCGTCCGGCGCCGCATTAAACAGTAAGTGGGTGTGGGGAGGGAGCGGGGGTGGGGGGCGGGGGCGGGGTGGGGGGGGGGAGCGCGGGCGGCGCAGTTACCTTCATGCTCTCACGGAACTTGCCGATCTCGCGGTGGATGACGTCACGCTTCTCCTCGGATATGTCCGCCTCCTCCAGCACCTTGGCCGTCTTAGATATCTGCTCCTCTGTAACAGAACAGAAGAGCGTAAGTGAGCGGGTCTGTGTGACGTAATATGTGGAAACATCTAGCCGTATCGGTGGTGTGGGCATCTACTCTCGAAGTCTTAGGACTTTTTACCTGGATGATTGTAATTTTATCCTGAGGCGCCGTCCTAATTGGGTTTCTCGCGCGATGGACATCTCCATTGAGATTGCGCGTTGGCATGCGAGCTTCAATTTAGTACACTCCAAAAGTTAGTAGTAAGTAGAAGTAGTAGAATTTAGAGTCTAAAGAATCACACAATTTCAATGCAAGTGTCCGTGATATCGAGCGATGGCCAGTTAGGGTGGCGCCTCAAATGGTTTCCGTGTGTTTGTGAGTGTGCAAGTTTTGTGTTTACCCTGCTTCAGTATCTCGTAGTTGTTGACCTCGTGTTGGTAGTCTCTCATGACCTGCTGTATGCGTCGTTCGGCGGCCTCGTCGGCGGCCCGCTGACGCGCCTCCGCGCCCGCGCCGCCCGCCAGAGACGACTGCTCCGCTACACAAATACAACACAACATTACTTACACTCATGGGATCACTTGCAGTAATAACAGATGGCTCTTGAATTTCAATTATTATTTTTTTGTTTGAAAGGAGTCTTCGTCGAGAGTGTTCTTAGCTATGTTTCAAGAAAATCTGTTCAGACATTTGAAGATCATCAGTTCCTCTCCAGTCGATGAAGAGATATGTCTAAGGTTTTTCATAAAGTTTTTAATTTAGGTAATTGTTAAGTTAGATAAATCACAGATTACTTACTCTTGTATGTTTCGACGAGGGTCTGCATCTTGCCATCCGTGCGAGCCAGCAGCTCCTTGTCGGCGAGGCGTCGGCCGTGCAGCAGTCGCACGCAGCGCAGCGCCGCCTCGGGGGACGCGAACTCACTGAACCCGAACGTGGAGACACGCTTCCAGCCGAGCACCGGCCCGCACGCGCCCAGCAACGCGCGGATCATGGCCTCCGGCGCGCGAGACGAGATGTTGCCTGCGCACACCACACCACAACATTATATTCACTATAGAGAGACACCGACAAACTGATGAGCGAACAATGAAAGGGATGCAGAGATAACCGGACCTGCTAGATTTAGATAACATACAGAGAGACAGACTGAGATACCAGTTTGTCTTCTATAAATGGAAAATTCAACAAATACGAGACCCCAGACGGTTTCTGTACATGTGAGCGACCCCAGTAACACAATGTTTGCTTCGAGTAGCTTGTCTCAACTAGTGTCTTCGGTCAGATGCCTGTAACGAGTAGCGGTGGGCTTGTCTTGTGCAGAGATTAAAAAATCTAAAGCGACTGACCAATGAATATGGTAACGGGTGGTCCTTCGGCCTCCTTTCCGTTGCGAGTGGGGGGGCGAGAGATGACAGCCTTGCCGGGCGCCGGCGCGGGCAGCAGGGCGCCCCGCGTGCCACCCACACCACCCCCGCTGCCGTACGGGTTCACCACCATCTGCTGCAAACACACATCGATAGAATCCTTTATCGAGCCTGCCATGCCAAACAGCACAGAATTTGAGACAGTAGGTAATCGATAAGTTATAAAATAAGTGGTAGACAATTTTTAAAATATTGTGAAGACTCGAACCCAGGGAGCCCGTACTTACAATGTCGTTCATGTTTCACTAGAAATATCTACACATGAGACTTTGAGAATAGTTTCACTGTCTCTACCGAGCATGACAGAGAAGTGAAATACGTAACCAGGAATGTTAGGTTACTAAAATATCAGGAATAAATAACGATGTCTTACATGTGTGGCCATGGCGACCACGCCGTAGGGTACCATCGGCGGCCGAGGAGGGAATGACATGGCTCCTCCGCCAGCAGCGACCACAAAAACACGATTTTATAACACCGACAATGACGCGTACACCTTGTATTCACAACCGTTTAGAAGCACGTGTTAGAACCACAAAGTATACGAAATGCAAAAGAATTATTGATAAAACAATTTCCGCTTTAATATATTTTCGTTTCTATTCATACAAAAAAGAATTAATGAAGAAATTCACAAACGAAGCTTTTTCCATGACATGACCAACCAGACGCCATTTTTGTTTTTTTATCAATCAAGCATCAAATCAATCAAGCTTTGAAATTGATTGACTGACTGATGGTGATGACTGATGTCAAATTTCAGTGTTGCTAGCTATGTAACCCACAGATTAAAAATTAAAGGTGAATGATTGAATTAAGGTGGATGCGCACAGCACACGCCCGGGTCTGCGAAATTCAAATTTTCTTACGTTTTTTTGTTTACAGGGACTGTGTCTGATTGTGTATCTTGATCAAAATATGATTTGCGCAAATAACCTAATAATAATAAACAAAAAAATCAAAACCTCTCTACTACGTTTAACGCCACATTTTCATTAACTTTAGCAACTTTATCTAAATCAATACCTTTAAATTTTGTTTTGTGCGATAAAATCTCGAAGCACGGTACGTGCTATTTACGTAAAAGTGAATACCCTGCATAGGACAATCCTACTATTTTTTTACACATAGGTAAACTTGGTCTGGAAGGGAAGGAGTCTGTAGATTGCCTGTTCTAAGATGCTATATAGGCTTTATTTAAAGGCTATTGGCCTAGAGGTTGATTCCACTCTAACTCAAACTCACTTAATCAATGGGATCCCAATATACCTACCTACCTAGTGTAGGTAAGAATCACTTTGAATCGTCCTATGAGCGTTGCGACTAAAGCCGCGGACGTAAGCTAATGTAGCATGCCATTTGAATTAGAACTTATTAAAATAAGCAGCATTTGCCGCTGGTTTGACGTAGGTATATAGGTAGGTAAATAAAACAGAATTTAATAATGTTTTATGAAATATAATCAAAGCTTTACAATACCTATATTCTTTTAACTAGTAAATTAAACATGATAAAACTAAGCTTCGTAAGTCATAAAATAACATAAAATAAGAAAGGTAGGTACCTATCATTCTATACTTCCTTAAATAAAAATTTCAAGTACTTACCTACCTTACTACTTTTATGTTATGACCACTCTATAATAATAATTAAGGTCATAATTAAACTCCATTTCATTAATTTAATTCGTACCTACTACCTACCTGCACAGATCGCTTTTTCACGAATAAATTAGTAATCAATAGCCACTACCTACCTATAATCACAAGATTCATAAGCTCCTACTCCTCCGATATCTATATTACGGGCGATTCTCAAACTTGCATCACTCGACCGGTCATCCGAGTCCGTACGGTACGGATCCATCACGGAGTGCATAGATCCGAAAGCGACCGACCGGGCGTCGGTTCGGTTGGTGCGCCGGCTCTAGAAGCAGACGCACCGACCGTGCTATTCCTTCTTCCCCGCCTTGTCCTCCTCGGCGACGGTGGAGGGTGCCGGGGGTGCCAGTGCCAGCCTCGGCAGCACGGCGCGCGCGCCGAGGTAGCCGAGCAGCGACCCGGTCAGCGCGGCCGCGGCGCCGGCCTTCAGCCCCAGCACCAGCCCGGCGGGCCCCCCCACCAGCGCGCCCACGCACGCACCGCCCAGCGACACCGCACCGACGCGGAGTCTGCACCCACAGACAGACACACATCAACATCGTAGTACCGACGATCTTTCATACCAAATTGACCATGTTTATTATCTTCGGCGATCTCCGGTGATGGTCGATCTGTTCAGGCGTGATGTGACCTATCGGGAGTCCATCTTTGGATATTGAAATTCTGAAACGTCCAGCGCTTCTCCACCGACCGATCGATACTGAAAAATTTCCTCGGGATGTTCACGCTGAAGCTCCACCGTCGGAACCTTACGTACTCCGAGCTGGGCGGAGCCTGACGAAACTTTTTGGGTATCGTGTAGATCGGCGGAGGACCGCTAGATGTTTTGTAATTTCCAATATCTCCAGCGATGCTGATCACCGGCACCACTAGCGCTAGCATTAAAGGAACATAGGCAGAATCGTAATTCGGTGAGTCGACGAGCGAGCGACCCTAGCGCCCTCCGTTTGCAAGCCGGTCGCGTTCGCGAGTTGACCATTCACAGCACAGAGAATTTTGAATTTTCGAATTTCTCTGTGGTGTGAATGGTCAACTCGCGGACGCGACCGGCGACATGCTGAAGAGTGAAAGGCCCCTAAGAGTGGCTCACCTCTCCGCGGCCGACAGGTGCGTCCGCGCCGCCTCCACGTTGGTCTCCGCCTCCTCGACGTGCGCGCTCACCTCCGTCACCTGAAACGTGACATCGGCTATGATGTCCGAGGTCTGAGCGCAGAATACCATCGAAGTTAACATGGAAGCGTCAGAGGAGGGGAGGGGGTGGGTACCTGGTCCCTCTGCTGCAGCGCGGCCGCGTGCACGTGCTGCCACACGTCGTGCAGCGCGCGCACCTCGCCCTGCAGCGCGCTCCACCCGCGCAGCAGCTCCTCGCGCTCCTTCATGGTCAGGTCCTGCGGTACAGATCACGCGATCATCGGATGACTCGTGCGTGCGTATCACCCAGGTGAGTGCGATGCGCGCACCTGTTCGTCGACCTGGAGCTGCAGCCGGTCGTCCTCCACGGGCAGCACGCCCACCGACTCGGAGGAGACGGCGCTGCCCACCACCGCGTCCTCCTCCGGGAGCGGCCGCCGGTTCGCGGAGATCGGAGATGTCTCTGTGAAGATGGCGACCGACATGAGCGTTCTCTCTTATGCGATTTTTACAATCCATAAAATTCAATTCGTTTTACAATCTTTGGCCACAACTGATCATTACCGGACTCTGTAATGCTGTTGTGCCAGTGATGTATTGTTACGCGAGCGGAAGCTCGAGTCGGTGGCTCAATGTCACAACAAAAGCTTGTTATAAATTTGAAACTGCAGCATTATATCAGTAGCATAAATCTTGAAATATAAATAAAAAACAAACGATGGAATATTTTATTTTGCGAGCATTCATGATTGTTAATGTGCAATGTTCAATTTGATTTCAGAACATTTCTAGTTTTTATTGTTTTGTTAGATTGATGAAGAAACAACACCTGATTTTGTTAAGTCTAATATTATAATTAATAGACAACAATAATTATTATCATCAATCTGATCTCTCACCAATCCGCCGAGGGCTGCTGGATGCTACAATTGCTCTACAACTGTTTTCTATCACACCTATAAAACAATCAACCTTATGTTCATCACTGAAGCAAAACAAGGTAGTAATTTGATCGAATGCGCATTGTAATTGTTAATTTTTCACAATCACGTCCGTTCATCATCTACCAACTCCGACAATCGTCAGCTCGGACGACAACGATATTGAGAGATCCTGAACTCTTACGTGCAGTTATCGTATAGATAATGCCCAATCTCTGACAACGGAGCAATTTGACAACTCTCATGATATTATCTTGATTCTTTAGGATTAGTTAGACCCACACCTAATAAGTCCACGGTGGCCGGCTTGAAATGTCGCAGGACAAGTTAGCTACCCTACCCACCTAGATAGTCCATGATGGCGCGCAGTGTGAGGTCTCTCGAGCGTTGCGTGGCCGCATCGAAGCTCGGCTTGTCAGCGTCGCGCACGCGCATGCGCAGCGCCTCCAGCTCACCGAGCAGCGCGCGCAGCTGCGCAGCCACGCGTCGCGCGTGCGTCTGTTCTGCGCGCACGCGCCCATACGCGCCGCACTCCTCGTACTGAAACGCGCATTAGCTATTATGATAGTACATTAGCTCTCCAGTCTCTCGCTGATGATACCTAGAGCGCCGACGCCTGCCAAGCTACAGAGTCGAATATTGGAAATATCCGGTTGAAAGCATGAAGAATTAGAGCGAGTGCCACAAGTTTATGTAAACTTCACACTAAAAAAGGTGACTGTCCATCTATTGATCTGGGAAACGACCGCCTCCCACACGGTGATTCTGTACCTACCTAGGCATGCACCTAGACTTCCGCCTAACGTGGAAGAGACACCTTTAAACCAAAAGGGACCAACTCGAGCTTGACTATTTTAATTTAAGCAGATAGATCACCGAAAAGAAAACTGGGCCCCATACCATGTTTGTTGCCTTGAGTCTTCAAGGCATTGCGAAAGAACAGGAATAAAATCACCTAACGTTTAAGATGATTCAAAGTCATCCTAGTGGTCCTACTGAATGAATGAATATTTTTATTTTTTAAAAGAAAGTGTAAACATAATTATAAGGAAACACAAAAATAATGAAATAGTGTTGACGTAAACAAACGTAATAAAAGTAGGTAAAGAAAGTATAAAAAATAACTTGTTAAGAAATTCAACAGTTCAAAATAAAGTACTTAGCTAAGTATCTCTATTAAACCAAACTTTGTTCTTTATTTTTTCAAGCATCTAAAATAGAGAACAAACAACTGCGTGATGTGCTTAAGTAGGATTCTTAGTTTCGACCAAAATGCTCTATTCTGTTCTATTATTAGGTAGGGAAGTAGTTACATTTTATGACGATGTAAAAACGGTACGAATTACGCATTTAGCTCTCCTAAATATTGCATGGGGTGACTATATTATATTAGCAGGCTACCCCGAACAAAGAAAACTAGCTAAAATAATTTTAAATTAAGTAAATATTTAAAATGTAAGTAGGTACCTACCTTTAAAATATTTGTTCTGTGTTGTCTCAGAAGATCTAAATGGTGAGGTATTGCAACTTCATTGAATTTAGACAATGAAAGTTCGACCCTTTTTAATGGCAATTTATCAGATTCTTCCATTGTCAATACTCAAAAAATTAACTAATTAGAACTGCACATTTAACCACAAGGTCCACAAACAAAGAAGCGCACAGCTGATCGTGATAATTTGTTTATATTCTAGTGCATTTCCGAGGCGAACTGTCAAAATAAATGTCATGACATTTTGTTGGCACTGACAAGACAAAAGAATTAAGGCGCTGCCATCAGTTTAAGTCTATGGTTGACTTTAAAGGATCCTTTCCACATACACCGATTATAAAACAGCACGCGCAAGCAACTACCTAACTAAAGGCTAGGCGTACGTACCGCGTACGTATTTCCTTTAATGTGGGCCTAAAAAATTTACGTTTCGCGGATCGCCGCAAAGCTTGGCGTTGACATCGGCTTATATAGACGGTGATAAGCTTATACAGGTGAATAAGCCCTCTACCAACTCTACCGTCCACAATCGTGAATGCGTGTGTCACGCACGCACGCACGTCTATCATCGGCGTAAATGGAGAGGCGCCTTTAAACAGCCAGAGTATTTTTTTTTTTGATTGACTCAATAAGTCATTCATTTTATTTGCTTTCACAGTTCATTCATTCACTTGCTTTGCTTGCTTGCTTGCTTGAATGAAACTTGAAAGAAAATAAAATATTTTATTGTCGTCTCAAATTCTATAATTATTTTTGTTTGCAATGATAACTTTAAATTATTAGTATAGTTTTCTCTAAATATAAGTGGAAGTATATCCTTTTAGTTATAAATATTACAACCAGAAATAATGGAGGTGGACACGGCTGATACAGGTACCTACGTCAATCAGAAAATTTTACTAACCTCACTGATTGGTGATTGCATAGAACATTAAAATAGGTACCTTGCTTCCTCACTGCCTGTTACCGAAAACTACTCAAATTTAACGAATTGAATGTTGTGCGTTTAAGAGAAGACTGGCATGGCAATCACAAGAAGGGAAATGATGCTGTGTTTATAATGCAATAAGAATTTTCACGACATACAATCATCATTCAACGTGTCGGTGTCTATATAATCATTATGTTGTCCCTGCTGCAATTGTAGGTACATATTGTCCAAAGATACCCGCAAAATGCAGTTTACATTCCTCTCTGAATAAGTACCTACCTACTGTACAACTCAACATGGTTGATGTTTAGTAAAAGATACATTGACATGTAAATTTATCGCATAGATATGTACTTGTTTACATCCCGGCGTTTAGACTGAGTCACAGTAGCTGTGGTTGCGGACAGACTAAGTCAACTATGTCTGTCTGATTATGGTGCCTGCGATGGCAGTACAGGCTTTATGTGCAGGCAAATTGATGTACATTTTGATTTTAAAATATTTATAAATCTACTGAACCGGTGGGGTTATAATCAAAATTTTATCTAATATTAGATACTGTGCCCTGCTGCATTACCAATTTTAAACAAGCATTACCAATTTCGCACAAATTATGAAGAAAAACTTAAAACTGATGTGACAAACTTATTAATAATGTACATCGATTTTTGTCGCTGACTGGTAAAAATTACCTATCTGGATATATTGGAATGTAGTTTCAGTTTCTTGAGTTTTGGCCTACTGATCTTGGTCATAGGTGGTTTTAGATAACCTACTCTAAAAAAATTCAGTTGATAGTATTCCAACAATATTAATGTTTGTTACAGGTGGCAGAAAATCGCGATCACGCAGTCGATCTGTAAGTTGATATTCATGTTGCTAAATACCAAATAATGTGTTTAGATTAGAGACATTATCTCTGACTACCTCCTTAGACTTCTTCAAAAGCTCAGAAATGCCAAAAGATCTGAGAGATTGTATACTGTGCTGTATGGAAACAGTTACAAATATTTTGTTTTTCGTTACATTATAACTAGCTTCCGCCAGCGGCTTCGCTCGCGTGGTACCCGGATAAAAAGTAGCCTATGTCCTATTCCCGGTCATCAGGATCCATCTATTTTTTAAATTTCAGCCCAATAGGCATGATGACAGTAATCAAGTATCGCCAAAATATTTATCTGATCTAATGAAATAGGATTCAAAGATTTTGAAAAATGTATTTATTCTCTTATTAATGTCGAGATTACTAATTTATTTGCTAAAATAAATCTACAAAATACAACAATCCGCCATGATAGCCAAAACGCTCGCCGGTGTCATGGCGTCTGTCATTGCGTCTCGTCTCGGTAAACATCCTTTTGTTTCTATAGTAACTATGTAGGCATCACTGGTTGATATACCGATTCGTGACGTAAAAACAGACGCCATGACACCGGCGAGCGTTTTGGCGTGAATTTGAAAATTTATATTTAAATGTACTTTTATTGCACAAAAACCTTAATTTTCTACAGAAATATGATATATTTTAGACATAATAGATCCTTCTGAATATCATAGAAGAGATTTTGAAAATTAGGATTCATGCCTATTGGTTCAGTGGGATGGTACGTTTCAAGTTTAACGCTTCTTTCACAGGTGGAATCGAACTCCAAAATGTCCCACGATGGGTCGCCCGCCTCCCGACATAGCTCCAAATCTCGTTCCCGCTCCGGATCCAAGTCACGATCTCGTTCCCGCTCCAAATCCAAATCCCGGTCCCGATCTCGCTCCAAGTCTCGGTCCCGCTCCCGCTCGGGCTCGGGGTCGCGCGCGTCGTCCCGCTCGCGCTCACGCTCGGCGCCGCGCTCGCGCAGCAGCTCGCCCGCCAAGTCGCGCTCCAGAAGTCGATCCCGCTCTAGATCTCGTTCGGGGAGCGGCTCGCGCGCCAAGTCCCGCTCGCCGGCCGGTAGCCCCGACAAGTCGCGCTCGCGCAGTGGCTCCCGCGTTAAGTCGCGCTCTCGCAGCGGCTCCCGCGCCAAGTCGCACTCGCCGGCCGGTAGTCCCGATAAGTCGCGCTCGCGAAGCGGCTCCCGTGCCAAGTCGCGTTCGCCGGCCGGTAGCCCCGATAAGTCGCGCTCGCGCAGCGGTTCCCGCGCCAAGTCGCGCTCGCCGGCCGGTAGCCCCGACGGGTCGCGGTCGCCCGCCGGCAGCCCGGCCGCCGATAAGTCGCGCTCCCGGAGCGCCTCGCCGGCCAACTCACAGGCCTCTAGGAAATCCCGATCCAAGTCTAAGTCCAGATCCAAATCCAAAAGCCCCGTCAAGAGCCGGAGCAAGTCCAGGTCGAGAAGCAAGTCGGCGTCGCCGAGCCGCCCGGCGGTGGCGGGGGCGGCAGAGGTGGCGGGGGCGGCGGGTGACTCTCCTTCGAGGGAGGGCTCCGTCGAGAAGAATGCGGAAAAAACATCCAGATCCAAATCTGCGTCCAAATCACCGGCTGGTGAGTTCTTTTCTTTCTCATGTTCACAACTTATGAATCGTAAGATACCAAATCCATTAAATTTTTTAACTGACTTGCTTCATTATATTTCAGGATCCAGAGGTAGCAGATCTAAATCTCGTTCCAGATCGCGATCTAAATCGAGATCCAGATCTCGATCCAAGTCTAGGTCTAAGTCGAAATCGCGGTCCAGATCTCGCTCAAAATCGCGATCCCGCTCCAAGTCACGCTCGAAATCTAGATCCAGATCTCGATCTCGCTCCAAATCCGTCGGAGTCGGTGAGTGAAGACGAATGCATATATTCTAAGAGTAATAGTGGTCAGCTTCCATCGCGGCGTCGGTAACAGGTGAACTATGTTTCAGAGGGCGGAAGAAAAAGCAGATCTCGTTCCCGGTCCGGGTCCCGCTCGGTGTCACGCTCCAAGTCTCGGTCTCGGTCCCGCTCGCGCTCAAAGTCCCGCTCGAGGTCAAAATCCCGCTCGCGCTCAAAGTCCCGCTCGCGCTCCAAGTCCCGCTCGAGGTCCAAATCTCGCTCTCGCTCGCGCTCCGGTTCCGCCGTCAGCAGAAAGTCTAGGTGAGCTGTCATATAAAATTAAATTATTAACATGTTCGAAATGTGAAGCTGACTTTTGCATCCCTGTCGTCCAGGTCCCGGTCCCGGTCCAGATCACGTTCACGGTCCAGCTCCAGGTCGGGCTCCGAGTCGCCTTCACGGAGAGGTATTATTTTTCAATATTTAAATGTGTTCGTTCAGGACAAATCTTGCAACCGAATTTGATTCTCGCATACAAATTGCAATGTAAAATCATGTCGACATCGAGCCGATCCGACGACCGAATCGGGGGCCGTCGAACGGATCTCCTCGGTGAACAACCGTTGACTATCCATGCTTAGCCTCATCTGAGTCAGCTTGCGGTTACCTATTTCGATAGAAAATTATTATTTTTCAATGATAACTGAAACTTACGACTGTTACAGCAACTAAGAAGCGTCGAACGGTCCGGTTGGACTCCGACGACGAGGGCGATGATGCACCGCGACCCGCAGAGGAGGGGGCCGCGGGGGGTGAGGGGGAGGGGGCTGAGGCGGGGCCGGAGGGGGAGGGGGCGGGGGCCGCGCCCGCGCCTGACGTCGACAGCTCAGACGACGACATCGCGCCAGATCGCAAACGGTAACTAGCACGACACCTCAATGTTGTGGAAGACACCATTCCACATCTCACACTGTATCGCCGTCGATCGAGACACATTATCGTTATCCGGATCACCGTCGCTAGCGCGATCCGTTGTCTACGTTCCGCGACGGCCGATCGCTCCACCATCTCGAACGGTAACTTCCACGACGGGGTTCATTCCCAAAAACAAAAACAATACATTAGGTCGGACCGTGCTATAAGTATTATAATCGTATGTGGTGTTCCATTCCAGCGAAGAGATGGCGGGAGGGATGACGGACTTCGAGCTGATGTTGGCGCGCAAGAAGGAGGAGCGACGCGGGCGGCGGCGGAGGAGGGACATCGACATCATCAACGACAACGACGACCTCATCGCGCATCTACTGCAGCAGATGCGCGCCGCGGCGGCCGAGGACCGCGACCTCAACAAGAGGAACCAGCCCGCCGTCAAGAAGGTACGTACAGACAACGACGACCTCATCGCGCATCTACTGCAGCAGATGCGCGCCGCGGCGGCCGAGGACCGCGACCTCAACAAGAGGAACCAGCCCGCCGTCAAGAAGGTACGTACAGACAACGACGACCTCATCGCGCATCTACTGCAGCAGATGCGCGCCGCGGCGGCCGAGGACCGCGACCTCAACAAGAGGAACCAGCCCGCCGTCAAGAAGGTACGTACAGACAACGACGACCTCATCGCGCATCTACTGCAGCAGATGCGCGCCGCGGCGGCCGAGGACCGCGACCTCAACAAGAGGAACCAGCCCGCCGTCAAGAAGGTACGTACAGACAACGACGACCTCATCGCGCATCTACTGCAGCAGATGCGCGCCGCGGCGGCCGAGGACCGCGACCTCAACAAGAGGAACCAGCCCGCCGTCAAGAAGGTACGTACAGACAACGACGACCTCATCGCGCATCTACTGCAGCAGATGCGCGCCGCGGCGGCCGAGGACCGCGACCTCAACAAGAGGAACCAGCCCGCCGTCAAGAAGGTACGTACAGACAACGACGACCTCATCGCGCATCTACTGCAGCAGATGCGCGCCGCGGCGGCCGAGGACCGCGACCTCAACAAGAGGAACCAGCCCGCCGTCAAGAAGGTACGTACAGACAACGACGACCTCATCGCGCATCTACTGCAGCAGATGCGCGCCGCAGCGGCCGAGGATCGCGACCTCAACAAGAGGAACCAGCCCGCCGTCAAGAAGGTACGTACAGACAACGACGACCTCTATACAGTTAACAATCGTCGTGCAAGCCAGTCAGTTTTCGTCGCCTTGACTATTCACGGTATCGAAAACAAAGGAACAGAAGCAAAATCCTAGATCTTAGACTTTTCAGCGTGATACATTATGATCCTGTAGCGACCTCTACCTGTCGCTAGATGAACTACATAGACATGCTACGCATTACGAGCTTCAGTGAAGATGGCGCCACTCGATATCAGAATGTCTAGATCGCGCAAGTGCACTACTCATCGCCGATCGGATGATATACAACCGACCGACATCAACTGTCGGTCGAAAGACCACGGGCGAGTGGGCCAGATGGGCCGGCCCGTAGCGGAGGAACCATCTACTCTGCCTTTGGGGAGCGATTCCACCATGTTCCCCAAAATCCCACTGATGTAGATGGAACTCGCCCGTAGTTCAGCTTCCACTGTTGTATTGTACTGTGTCCCAGGTGTCTCTGCTGAAGCGTGCGATGTCTCAGCTGATCAAGAAGGACCTCCAGCTCGCGTTCCTGGAACACAACGTGCTGAACGTGCTCTGCGACTGGCTGGCCCCGATGCCCAACCGTGCCCTGCCGTGTCTGCTCATCAGGGAGTCCGTGCTCAAGCTGCTCACGGACGTGAGTAGTCTACCACTGTCTACCCCCTTCACACCCCTCGTCACACCCCGAACGCTCGATGTGGCGACATCTACCTGTCGCTAGATGAACTATATAAACATGCTACGCACTATAGATGGCGCCACACGACATCGGAATGTCTAGATCGCGCGAGCGAAGTTTTCGGCGGCGATAGACATATCTAGGACCGACCGACGATGACTGTCGGTCGAGAGACCACGGGCGAATGGGCCGGATGGGCCGGCCCGTTGCAGAGAACCACCTGCTCTGCCTGCGGGGAACTATTCCACCCTGTTCCCCAAGCTCGACGAAATCTCTGTGCAAAAGCGATGTCTAACTAATATAGACAATATTTACACTACACAATGTCTGTTTTGTACACAGTAAGGTTGTCACCGTATGAATAATGTACACTGTGGATTCGGTCTCGTCTATGCGCGTGTGTTCCGCGCTCTAAGTCAGCTCCTCGCCGGCTCAAACTCACAGTGTCCATTCTATACGTACTTAGTATTATTATCTGTTCTGTGTTGTCGTGTTTCAGTTCCCCGCGATCGACAAGTCTCTGCTGAAGCAGTCCGGCATCGGCAAGGCGGTCATGTACCTCTACAAGCATCCCAAGGAGACCAAGCTCAACAGAGAGCGAGCCGGGCGGCTCATCTCCGAGTGGGCCAGGCCCATCTTCAACCTATCCACAGACTTCAAGGGTCATTATCATTTACATTTTCTAAAAAGACTGCGCCGAATACGTTGAGAGAATCGGCGCAGTCGGTGGGATAAGGATCTCAAAAATTATGAAGTTTAAATCTTTTATTATTCAATTCCAATCCTATATTTTTGTACTGTTTAATCTCAAATAATGAAATTCAACCGAGCTATCTTATCACATCATCTTCATGCAATGTTCGATAAGTCGATGAAAAATGTTTTCGGTCTCGTTTCCTCTAACACTTGCGGTATTAAAACGACCGCGATAAAATTGCAAAAAAAAGCCGTTCTTGTCACTCTCAGTCTATGAAAAGAGACGACATAATAGCTAAATTCGTATGGTGATTCTGCTATAAAAACCTTTTAGAGCCTGCTGAGCTGGTCGTATCATATAAGTGTGTATGGTGTCGGTTACAGCGATGTCCCGCGAGGAGCGTCAGGCCCGCGACGAGGCGATGGCGGGCGCCAGACGAGCCGAGCCCGCGCCGCCCGCTAAGAGAGCCAGGGGAGACGAAGAACCTGACCGGTAACTACAGAACACACTGTATAGTTCATCTCATCTAACAAGGACGTTGGGAGACGAGTGGAGGGGTGTGTTATGCTGGGGCCACACTACGGGGATATGGCAAATTATTTGCCAAATTTCCTACAGCCACAATACAGAATACCGGCAAATAATTTGCCATATCCCCGTAGTGTGGCCCCTGCATCAGGATAACCCATGCGAAAACAAGGCCTGACATTTGACTGGCCTCTTAGTTCAGTTGGTAGTTCATAATAATTTATTGTGGAACATAGGTGAATACAAATTTTACTTACTAAGATCGCTATGCTACCATTGGAAAATGGTGTATAATAGTAGCTCTGCCTTCTGCACTATAGGTCGTAGGTTCGATTCCCACTCAGGACAAACATTTGTGTGATGAACATAGATGTTTGTTCTGTGTCTGGGTGTTATAAAGTATTATATGTATGTTTGAGGAACATGGTGGAATCGGAATAAATATTTACAAAAAAAAAGTATATAAGTATTCAATCAGTTATCTGATTCCCATAGTACAAGCTTTGCTTAGTTTATGGTTAGATGGCGCTGCGTGAAATGTCCAGCAATATTTATATTTATGTGAGCGACATCTCATTTGATGGAGCTTAGGAGCCTAATATTCTTAAAGACCGGGTAAATAATCTAGTCTAGGATCAAATAAAAGTAGGTAGGTACTCACATGTATAACGATATTATAATATTCACTTCACTACACCAATAAACAGCAATTAATTTAGTAGAAGACGTCCTTCTAGTTTGAAGAGCAAAATGCAACTGCCAGGGCGGGCCGGCTCGACTTTGCACGAAGACCTCGATCGGGTGATCGGGTGATCGGGTTGTAGCCGACGAGCCGAGATTGGTCGAGGGGGCGGCCCGCCATGACAGCTAGTACTTCCGGCTTAAAGCAACTATTCAAACTAACAATTTATTTAAGTATTAATTAAAATATAGGTGATTGACTCATAAATTAATACAAATTAATAATAATTAAAATATGTAGCTATTATTATGAAGTACAATGTCCTGGGTTTGGTTATGTTGCTGACAGTCGGCCATCCAAAATCATCGTACGACCTCGAACGATCGATAATAACAAACATAATTTATCATAAGCGCAACATAATTCACATAAATACCAATATCTGGTTGGTTGGCAACCAACGAACGCCATCTAGTGGCTTTCCCCAGATATGAGACCTAGCTAGATCGATTTTTCGCCCCCGTAAACAAACGTACTGTAAATTCCATCGAAATCGTTAGAGCCGTTTTCGAGAACGTCGTACAAACAAACATCAAACAAACTTCAAACAAACAAATATTGCTCGTTCAATAGAATAGAATAAGAATAAGGAATAGAATAGGAAGCTTATTTCAAATTACTTCTACACTTCTATTTAAAATACATTCATTTTAGAGGACCAGGGATGTCCATCCAAGCTATCTAAAGGACCAGGGATGTCTTTTACAATAAATAATGGACCAGGGTTGTCCTTTACAATAAACTAGCAGCGCCCTCGCAGCGTTGCCCCCGTAGTGATGGTTTATGGTGATGATGATAAAAAGTAGCCTATAACCTTCCTCAAAAGTTTAGCTATCAAATGCAAAAATATTTTTTTCAAATCTGACTGGTAGTTCCTGAGATTAGCGCGTTCAAACAAACAAACTCTTCGGCCTTATTATATCAAGTATAGATTGTGGACCAGGGTTGTCCTTTACAATAAATTGCGGACCAGGGTTGTCCAATATAGTAGTAGGACCAGGGATGTCCTTTAAAATAAATAAATAAATAAATACATTGCGGACCAGGGTTGTCCAATATAGTAGTAGGACCAGGGATGTCCTTTACAATAAATTGTGGACCAGGGTTGTCCAATATAGTAGTAGGACCAGGGATGTCCTTTACAATAAATTGTGGACCAGGGTTGTCCAATAGTAGTAGGACCAGGGATGTCCTTTAAAATTAATTGTGGACCAGGGTTGTCCAATAGTAGTAGGACCAGGGATGTCCTTTAAAATTAATTGTGGACCAGGGTTGTCCAATATAGTAGTAGGACCAGGGATGTCCTATAAGAGACTCATCTTCAATCTGCTGGTGACTGGACCGCGTGGCTGGTGACTGGCCCGTCGACTGCGCGAGCGGTGGCTCGCCCGACGGCGCGAACGGCGGCCCGCACGGCTGCACGAGCGGTGGCTCGCCCGACGGCGCGAACGGCGGCTCGCACGGCTGCACGAGCGATGGTTCGCCCGATGGCGCGAACGGCGGCTCACACGGCTGCACGAGCGATGGCTCACTTGACGGCGCGAACGGCGGCTCGCACGGCTGCACGAGCGATGGCTCGCCCGACGGCTCACCCGACGGCGCGAACGGCGGCTCGCACGTCTGCACGAACGATGGCTCACCCGACTGCGCGAGCGGCGGCTCACACGGCTGCGCAAGCGACGGCTCACATGGCTGCACGAGCGGCGGCTCACATGACTGCACGAGCGGCGGCTCACACGGCTGCGCAAGCGACGGCTCCCACGGCTGCGCGAGCGCTGGCTCACACGGCTGCACGAGCGACGGCTCACACGGCTGCACGAGCGGCGGCTCACACGGCGGCGCGAGAGACGGCTCCCACGGCGGCGCGAGAGACGGCTCCCACGGCTGCGCGAGCAGCAGTGGTCCTGACTGCTCGGGAAGTAGTTAGCCAGGGAACTCGCGGTACGGCCACACTGCACGTTGTCCCTCTCTGCTGTACACTCCATAGGTCTCCATAGGTTGGGATGGAGAGCGAATTTGTCTCTCTGCTCAGGTGCCTCTACTGTAATTATTAGAAAAAAGAAACTCGGCAGATTAAAGTTCATAAAGGGAAACATTCAATTTGATTTTTACTATTTTATTATGTGCCTACTAGATGCTTATTCATTATATCCATGATACTGATTATATACTTAATAAATACCTTACATGCTATAGTCCCATGTATGATTCCATTTCAATTTAAATTATCAATTTATCAGAACTACTTCTAAGCGAATAAGTAGTGGCACAATGGGCGGCTTTATCGCTCAAAGCGATTATATTCAGGCAACTTTGGTAAGTACAGAAACAGAGCAACCACAAAACAATAATTATGATCGATCATGTTATTTTCTCTAAACCATTCAACACACTATTTACCCGGTGATAATAATTTGAAAGTAAAAAGTAAATGTCACGAATACCTGGGTATACGTTAACAATTAACATAGAATAACACCCGCAGCGATTTAATGCTATCAGGGAGTAGCCCTGACTCAGCAAAAAAAAAGATCTCAAGGTCTGTCTGTCAAAACAAAATCTCAATCTGCTAACAGGATGGACTAACAAATTAAAAAATGCGGCCACTTATGTGAAGCGTATGTTAGGTATATATCCCGCTTCTGATGTGAGCGACATCTCATTTGATGGAGCTTAGGAGCCTAATATTCTTAAAGACCGGGTAAATAATCTAGTCTAGGATCAAATAAAAGTAGGTAGGTACTCACATGTATAACGATATTATAATATTCACTTCACTACACCAATAAACAGCAATTAATTTAGTAGAAGACGTCCTTCTAGTTTGAAGAGCAAAATGCAACTGCCAGGGCGGGCCGGCTCGACTTTGCACGAAGACCTCGATCGGGTGATCGGGTGATCGGGTTGTAGCCGACGAGCCGAGATTGGTCGAGGGGGCGGCCCGCCATGACAGCTAGTACTTCCGGCTTAAAGCAACTATTCAAACTAACAATTTATTTAAGTATTAATTAAAATATAGGTGATTGACTCATAAATTAATACAAATTAATAATAATTAAAATATGTAGCTATTATTATGAAGTACAATGTCCTGGGTTTGGTTATGTTGCTGACATTTATAACAAGAGACAAAACACAACCCTTCTACTTCCGACCAGCGTTCTTTTATATTAGTTATAGTAGTATTCTATATAATTATTTATTTGTATATTATTAGTATCTAGATATATTTATTTGTTTATTAGTATGTATTCTATTGACGTAGATATTTTATTTACACCGCCTTTTGCCTTCCTGTAAATCCAGTTCATCCTAAGGTTGTCTGGAAGAAATCGCTCATAGCGATAAGACCGCCCATTGTACTTCGCTCCTAATGTTCTGTGTGTCTGTAATTTGTTTTAATGTTCATGTGGTGTACAATAAAGTGTTAATCTATCTATCTATCTTTTAATATGACGCGAACTATACCAGCCGCTCGGTTCCTCTTTGTCTCCTGTGTAACGCGTGTTGTGTGGTGTTGCAGCGCGGCGCGGCCCGGCACGGCGGGGTGGGTGGCGCGCGCGCGCGTGCCGGCCCCCTCCAACAAGGACTACGTGTTCCGACCCAAGTCCACCTGCGACCTCGACATGTCCAGGGTAAATACCTACTCTGTACGCTAATACGCATGACTCTGAGGGCCCAGCCGACTGACATTCGCTGTGAAGCGATTCCATTTCTAAAATTCGCTAACACTCGAACGTGACGTTTCATCGGTCGAACGTAAGGTCACGCGGTTTTCGTTTCATCTATCTACCGATGAAACATCGGCAATGGTGAGCGAAGCGAAGTGAATTGTAGAAATAGAATCGATCGATGCCACTCGGCTAGAGGTCTTGTACGAACGCTCTTCGAGAGAACGTTGCGAAATTTAGATGAAGTCCCTTCTGCACCAGGATAGAGGTCTCGGGATCTCGTTACGCCCGATGCACGTCGTGTTCTCTTAAGGTGCTATTAGGTGTATCGAGCGAGCGCTAATATGTGTCTTAAAATTCATCAATCGTTCTTTGAGCGATCTTGTTTTTTCCGATCTGAGGGAGTCTCGATAGTCGCAATCTTGTCATCTAACTTGCCATTCGAATTTGAATACTGTCATAGTGATAGCTGCGCGATGTTTATGTCTAAAGTTGGACAGGTTCACATTCGGTAACGTTGGTTGCAGACTACCCGCAAGAAGATGACGCGCTACGAGAAGCAAATGAAGCGGTTCATCGATCAGAAGCGCCTCAAGAGCGGCTCGCGGCGCGCCGTCGACATCTCCATCGAGGGACGCAAGATGGCGCTCTAGGCCCACACCGAACTCTTACCGCGTCACGTCACGCACTCGCTGCGCTCACGTACGTCAGCTGACGCACTCGCCGCGTGTTACCACGTCGCGTGTCGTGTCGGCGTCGCTTCCGGGCCGCAGACCGGGAGCGAGCCTGAAGAGATTGTTCTGACGAGAGGCCGTCGGACCCTCGAGTTATTGTGATTATGTTATTTAAGTCATAGGTTAAGTTAATAAACGTGAAGACCTACCGAACCCTCTGGTTTCATTTTCAAAATCTGACGATCGTTACGTACCCTACCTGTATACTTACACGATTGAGATCACATGACATCGAAGACTAAGGGAGTGTCCACATTGCGTTTTTTGTAGCGCGTTTGTATCGATACAAACGCGCGTTTGTATCGATACAAACGCGCGTTCGCAACGCGTAGCAAAAACGCGCTTCAGAAAACGCAATGTGGACACTCCCTAAATCGTCTTTCAATATTTTTGAAAATCTATTTTTCGCCCTAAATGGAACACACACCTACTAAAACTTTCTATTTAGTCACACGCAACATTAGAAAAAAATGCATCGAAATTGGTTAATAATCCATTTAGGAAATATTTAAGAAATAAACAACCTATGAATCATCAATGTTCTATGAAACTACAAAATCAATGTCTAGTCAATCCGAAAATTGTTAAGTTATGCGTAGACTATTAAATGACGGCCGCGTCGTTTTCGTCAGCGCGATCCAGAAAATGGTCATTTTTAATCCCGCCATCTAGTTAGGTATGATTTCTGAAAATCAAGCGTTTCATCTGGCTTTCTTTTATTTTTCATGGCCTTTATGGATCTTTTCGTGATGTTAAAGAGCCTATAGCCTTGGTGCGTATAACCTCTAGAATAAAAATTGCTAGGAAATAAAAATCATACGCGCGGGAACTGATTCAGCGATGCTAACTTTAAGGCAATGATTTAAAAGTCCAAATTCATCAAGCATGCCACATACCTTTGATCAGCGACCTCCACGATGTAGGCGATGCCGCGTTAGGGCT
>OY292476.1:9457500-9480326 GCA_958496255.1 Camptogramma bilineatum
ATTAATCCAGACAACTACATAAAATTAATAATCTCATAATCTAGAAATTATCCTCATGATGATTCTAAGCCAGTTAGAATATCAGAAGATTACTAGGTAAACTAAACTAATTTTAATATTTATTTACTTTCTTTTATTAGTTTTTTGTTTAGTGTAGAAGGGATGACTTACTGTTTTTTTTTTTTGTTTTAGGACTCATTTATTTTCGCTCATCTAGTACTTTTTTGTTATATTCAAGTTTTTTCTGTTTACTTATTTAATGTTATATACGCTTTTTGCTTCAATTTTTTGGTTATATTTTATTTTATTTATCTTTATGTTGTCTTTTCATGCGAGAACTTTTTTGGGGACATACTTGATTAATTAATGTTTACATTTGTTCTTAGGATTTTTGTTTCTGTTTTTCCATGTTATGTTTATTATTATTTTGATTTTTACTTTTTGTTATTATGGATAAGTACTTTTATTTGAGAACTTAGTATATTTTGTAGTAGTGTATGTTATTTATGTATTTGTTTTATTTAATATGCTAGTCAAGATAATATATATGTAACAATATATATTTTTAACAAGACTTATTTATGTATCGTTCGCTATTTTTATTCTATTGTTATTACCACTATTGTTTTGTAGGCCATACATCGCGGTTTTTCGCTATCGTTTATTGTAAGCGGTGGTTCATAGTAACATTATGCTCCGGCCCGTTTACTTAGAGTCCTGGTTGCGGATGGCTGGTTAGCAGTATGCTGTGGTGGCTCGAGCCAGTGCGTCCCACTTCCTCCTGATCGTGCAGTCCTGGCTGAAGGCGTTGTGATCCACCTTCTCCACCTTTGCCTGCACGCAGTTGCAGCAGGAAGGGGGTCTCACCGGCGAGCCATTTTTCGCAATCCATCCTCTTGTGGGGGCCCCCCACAGTGGCTACACTTCTCCAGTGTTCCCTGGCAGAAGCGTCGGCTATGGCCGTAGCCAAGGCACAGGGAACACTGGACAAGCGGCGACTGGTCGGTTACTCGTACACGCTGCAAGTCGAGGCGGAGTGTTCCAGCGTTCATCATCCTCCGCCAGACCAATGGGTGCGCCCGCACGATGATGTGTTGCGTTGTGGGTTCCTGGTGGGTTTCCGGTAATAGATATCCATGGTTGATGCTGCACTATCTCCGTCCACTTCAAAATCAAAAATTTCCTCATTCTGAGTAATTATCGCATCGATTACGGTACCGTCACACGCGTCATGGTGGCCGTAGACATCCCTAAGGGATGACCAGTGGGTACTTGTTGGTCAAGTTTTCACCTTTAGGTCTTCCGCGCTCTTCAATTCTCTGTGATGTTCTCTCTGTCCTCTTCTGTTTTGCATCCCAGTATACTTTCCGGTCCTTTGCCTTCCCTAACTTTTTCGACTACAATTCCTCCTTCTCTTGCGTTCAAAACTTTTCTAACTCGGTCCAGTACTTCTTCTCCACTTTCTGTTTCGTCCTTTGCGCTGATGGCTATGGAGTGCAGCGCGGCCTGCTCGTAAACCTGCCTATTAGGGAGCCCCCGCAGCCACACTCGCATACGTTTTCTTTTCTAGACTTTCTTGGTGTTTTTCTATCGTGTCTTTGAGTTTCTCCATCTTATCCGTGTTATCCTTTATTAATCTTGCATGCTCTTCCAAATTTTTTAGCAGTTCACTATCATCTCTTTTCCTTTCCTCCACTTTCGATAAAGAGGGTGGTGACTGACAGACGAGGGAGGTTCTTCTCCTTTCTTCTGTCCAGCCGTCAGCCTCTTTCCTTGGCCTTTCTCCTTTTCCGACTCTTTTCACCAACTGGTATAGCCTCTCAACCGCTTTTATCACCTCTGTTTTTATCTCTCCTTTTGTGTTGCGGGAGCTCTTTAGTTCAAGCTTGACCTTCGTTAGGCAAGCTTTGGCCGCGGATAGTCGACATAAGTACTTCGACTCTTCCGGCTTGGGTGGACTACCCGTAACCCCGACAAGTATATTGAGAGGAGCTGGCCTGGTCTTCTGGCCGCTCTCTTGTGGAAGTGCAGTTCCTTGTCTGGGTTTTTGGGGGTTCCACCGGTGTGGTTTTCTTCTTCGGAGTGGTGGAGGTCTTGGAGAATGTCTGATTTAATCTATCAGGACTCTCCATCACCTCTCCTCACGCTGGTCTGTCGGGTCCTCAGACCTTCACCCAGCGCGGGGTCCACCTCCTCAGATGCCGGACTGTGCCTGAGTGGAGCCCCTTTCGAGGTCTTTGAAGCGTTTGCCACTGGACTTCTAAACATATTGAGGAGCGTCGATGTCAGAGTAACACAAACCTAACCTATTAACTAGTTAAAATAAAAGTTTGTAAAAGTTTTATACTGTAATTATAGTCTTAATATCTAATTTTAAAATTGTATATGTGTATATTATAATGTCCTTATGTCTACCCTATTACTAAGTTAAAATAAAAGTTTGTATAAGTTGTAAAAAATTTTATTGTCCAATTTGTATGTTTTTTATGTTGCAGGTGCTGGGCAGATTGCGACCTGCAGACCTCTCTCCAGAAAGAAGATGTCCGAGGGTGAGTGACGTAAACTTTTTCTAATTTTGTGTTTTTATGTTTCAGGTTCCGAGAAACCAGCTGTCGAGGTCCACCTCGTCGTGAGGGTAAGTATTTGTCACAGGTAAGTATTCCTTAGGTTATTATTTTTTGGGCAAAAAGAAAAACCAAGAAAAACCAATTTCTCCGGAAATTTTCTTCCGAGAGAGTCAAATTTAAACTTAAAACTAATAAAACCTAACCATTTATACCATTTATATTTACAGTTATACTAATATTTATATTATGTTTATATATTTATTTTTACTAGAATATCTAAAAACCCAAAGGGCATCCGAAAAATCCAAAATGACCACTTGGCGTGGTGAAGTCAGGTACAATTTTTCAAGTTTTTTCTATAATTCACTGGTATTTATGTCTATATATTTATGTATTTACAGACTCCCACATAAACTCCCACATAACCACTCCGCTCCCCCCGGGGCGGGTGGTATCCATAAAGGATTTTTACTGGGTTAAAAAAAAAAAAAAAAAAAAGGTTTAGAAGAGGAAGTAGCCGCGCGACTTGCGAGCAACAGGGCCACTCGTGCAGTAGCTCCTCCTGTGCGGCAGGACGTCGAAAAAGGATTGTCGACTGAATTGGTGAAGCAGGTCACTGATGCATCAGACGTCATAATAACCGTAGCGGCGAAATCGGGGCACCTTAAGGGAACCATGCAAAGGGCTTTGAAGGAATCCGCAGTTTCCATTAAGGCAGCTGTCGAGGAGCTTTTTAAGAGGTCGGGCACGGAGGAGACTGTCTTGCTTCAAGCAGACAACGCTCGTCTGCGAACGGAGATGGCAGAACTCCGTAAGGAGTTGCTTGAATTGAAAAGCAAAATGTCTGAGATGGACGAGCTGCCTTCAGCGAAAACCAGTCGGCCTGAGAAGAGGACAAGTCAGGGCCCATCATCTTCCCACAACAGTGCTAGCTGCCAGCAAGAGGAGCTGGTGCGAACAGTGTTGCTTCAAGTGGGGGATATGATGAATGCCAGGTTCGAAAGCATGCAGGAAAGACTGCTACCCAGAAAAGAGGCATCGCCCTCCTTTGGCGGCAGATACGCGCAGAAAGGCTGCTTCGGCTTCTGAGAGCGCCGCTCCTGGCCCTGTTTCTGAAGAGCCAGCTCCACAGATGCCTAAAAGCAATGGCAAGAAGAAGCCACAGAAAAAGACAAATGATGCCTCAGAGACAGCAGGACCCTCTCAGAAGAAGCCTCAAGACCTGCCTCAAGCGACTGAGGCAGCAAATGAAGGCTGGTCTACGGTCACTAAGAGAGGGAAGAAGAAGAATGCAGCGGCAAAGCAGGCAGCTCCAGCGCAAAAAAGCCTCCAAAGCTGCAAAGCCAGCAAAACCTGCAAAACAGGCCAGGATTAAACTGCGTCCACCTAGAACTGCAGCAGTTGTGATTACGCTGCAGCCAGGAGCTTTAGAGAAAGGGGCAACATATGCCAACATATTGACGGCTGCCAAGGAAAAAGTTGACCTGAACAGTTGTGGCATCTCCAGCCTGCGGTTTCGCAAAGCTGCTACAGGAGCCCGCATTTTGGAAGTAGCGGAGGGCGAGGCCAGTGGAGAGAAGGCTGATACCTTGGCGCAAAAATTGAGACAGGCTCTTGGTGAAGAGGTCGCTAGGGTCTCTAGACCTACTAAGTGCGCCGAGGTCAGGATCACTGGGCTTGACGACACAGTGTCAAAGCAAGACATTGCAACCGCCATTGCCCAGCGTGGAAGCTGCACGATGGAAATCATCAAAGTGGGAGAAATTAGGCTTTCTTACCAGGGAACGGGTACAACTTTGGTAAGCTGTCCAGTTGCCGCTGCCAAAAAGCTCGGAGAGGAGGGGCGTCTGCTAGTCGGCTGGGTGTCAGCACGAGTTGAACTGGTGCAGCCGAGGCCACTCAGGTGCTACCGCTGCCTAGAGAATGGACACGTTCGTGCTCAGTGCACTGCAGAGACCGACCGCAGCGAGGAATGCTATCGCTGCGGCCAGAGAGGTCACAAGTCGTCGTCGTGTTCAGCTACTCCGAGATGCTCAGTTTGTGCGGCGGCTAATAAGCCATCAGCCCACAGACTGGGCAGTAAGTCATGCGCCCCCTCCGAAATCAAAGCGGGGAAAGGCGGCAAAGGCTGCGAAAACTCCGGCCACAGCATCGACAGCATCTAGCTGCCCCCCGTCTCAACCGGGGGATGAGAGGGTTGGAATGGAGACCAATTAGATGGCTCTCAGATTCTTACAGGTGAATCTCAACCACTCCGCCAGAGCTCAGGATCTCATGACCCAGAGCATGGCGGAGTGGTTGATTAATATTGTGGCGGTCTCAGAGCCCTACCTCATCCCTCCCAGAGATAACTGGATAGGGGATAGGGATGGTCTCGTTGCTGTGATAGCGCAAGGAGTCCCAATTGACAAGGTCATTAGGGGAAACGGCTGTGTCGCAGCCCTCATCAGAGGAGTAATGGTTGTGTCGGTGTATTTCTCGCCCAACAGAGCCTTTGCGGACTTCGAGAACTATCTTGTTGACCTCGGGGTTCTTGTTGGGCAATGTCACCCACATCCAATGTTGGTGCTTGGTGATCTTAACGCTAAGTCTGCAGCATGGGGATCTCCAATCACAAATCCCCGTGGAGTGATTCTTGAGGAGTGGGCGATAGTGAACGGGCTGGTTATCCTCAACCAGGGATCAGTCAGTACTTGCGTGCGTGCAAACGGGGAGTCCATCGTGGATGTTTCTTTCGCGAGTCCTAACTTGGCACGACGAGTAAGCGGTTGGGAAGTGCAAGAGGAGTTTGAGAGCCTATCGGATCACAGGTACATCCGATTTTCCGTTGCCTCTCCACCTCCCACCTCAAACGCTTCAAATAGAAGTAGCACACAAGGTGACAGCCCACGATGGGCGCTCAAACGCCTTGATCGTGATGCTCTCGAAGAGGCCTCATTGGTTAAATCCTGGGTGACCGCGCCTCCTTTACTTGTAGGAACGGATGTTCGGGAGGAAGTGGATTGGTTCTGCGATGCAATGACGGAAATATGTGATGCGGCAATGCCCAGAGCCGGACCACATCCTCCTAAACGCCAGGTGTACTGGTGGTCTGCGGAATTATCACAACTTCGTACAGAGTGCGTTGCGGCAAGGAGAGAATATGCCAGGCTCAGACGTAGACGACGGCGAGTTGTGGAGCTGGAGCTTCAGGCGTACAGCGTGTACAGAGAGGCCAAACTGGCTCTTCAACTTGCTATTCTCCAGTCTAAGGGCGATTCCCGAGACGAGCTTCTGGAAACCCTGAACCGAGACCCTTGGGGTACACCCTACAGGATGGTGAGGGGAAAGCTCCGTCCTTGGGCGCCGCCTTTGACTCAGACGATGGAGCCCAACCTGCTGGAGAGAGTGGTGTCAACTCTGTTTCCTGTCCGAGAGGAGCACACACCTCCTGCGATGGCACTGTCGCAAGAAGTCATTGATGAGGACACAGAAGCACCGGAGGTAAATGACGTGGAATTGAGGATGGCAGTGAAGCGCCTCAGTGCTAAAAACACGGCTCCGGGACCCGATGGGTTCCCTGGTCGAGCCTGGGTAGTGGCGCTGAAGGCGCTTGGGCCACGACTCCGAGGCCTGTACAGTGCGTGCCTGCAACAAGGGTCGTTCCCATCCCAGTGGAAGACAGGTCGCCTTGTTCTTCTCAAGAAAGAAAATCGTCCTGCTGACTCGCCATCAGCATATCGCCCCATCGTCCTATTGGATGAAGTGGCGAAGCTGTTTGAGCGGGTCATCGCTTGTCGCCTTATTGGCCATCTAAATGTGGTCGGACCAAACCTGGATGAAAACCAATATGGTTTTCGAAGGGGGCGGTCCACCATTGATGCTATCCTACGGATTAAATCAATGTCGGAGGAAGCGGTCTCCAGAGGCGAAGTGGTATTGGCAGTGTCACTCGACATTGCCAATGCTTTTAACACGATGCCCTGGAGCTGCATACTTGCTGGGATGAGATACCACCGTGTGCCCCACTATCTTCTCAGGATCATCGAAGATTACCTAAGCGATCGATACATTACGTGTAAAACCCAAAATGGGTGGATCCAACATCGGATGTGGTGCGGTGTTCCACAGGGCTCGGTCCTAGGGCCACTCCTGTGGAACATCGGATATGATTGGGTGTTGCGGGGCGCCAATCTTTGGGGGGTAAGCGTGACGTGTTACGCTGATGACACGCTAGTCACAGCACGTGGGAAATCCTACAGAGAGGCGTCTTTGCGGGCTACAGCTGGAGTAGCTCAAGTGGTGAGACGTATTAAGAGGCTTGGTCTAGAAGTGGCTCTTAATAAATCGGAGGCGCTATGTTTTCATGGGCCCCGAAAGAAGCCCCCAGCAGGGTCTCAGTTGGTAGTTGGTGGTGTTCCCATCGGCGTCGAGTCCACGATGAAATACCTAGGACTCGTCCTCGATAGCCGATGGGACTTTAAAGCCCACTTTGAGAAACTTTCACCTAAACTGGTGAGGACAACAGCAGCGCTTGGCAGCATTTTGCCAAACCTTCGAGGAGCAAATGGTGGTTGTAGGCGGCTTTTCATGGGCGTAGTGAGATCGATGGCCATGTACGGAGCCCCTGTGTGGTATACTGCTCTCAGCAGCCAGAACATCGCCATCCTGAGAAATCCTCAGAGGGCGATGGCACTGAGGGTAGTTCGAGGCTACCGCACAGTCTCCTACGAGGCAGCGTGCGTATTGGCAGGGACCCTTCCATGGGACTTGGATGCAAGAGGTCTGGCGTCAATCTACTTTTGGCGGAAGCAAGAAGAGCAGCGTGGTCAACGACCAGCTGCACGTGAAATAGAGGGACGAAGAAGCGAGTTTCAGGAAGAACTTACAGATGAGTGGCTTAGTAGACTGTCACAGCCTACAGCTGGCCTAAGAACGGTTGAAGCGCTGCGGCCCGTTTTAAAGGAATGGATAAAGAGGGAGCACGGGTCGATCACCTTCCGATTGACACAGATACTTACAGGTCATGGATGCTTTGCACGATATCTGTGTCGAATTGGGAGAGAATCGACCACGCAGTGCCATCACTGTTCTGACACCGAAGATTCGGCGCAGCACACAGTGGAAGCTTGCCCAGCCTGGGCAGTCCAAAGAAGAGAACTCGTCCAACAAGTTGGAAACAATTTGACTCTGCCAGTCCTGGTGGAAGCTATGATTGGCAGTGACGAGTCATGGAAGGCGGTAGTTACTTTTTGTGAGGCAGTTCTTTCACAAAAAGAAACCGCGGAAAGGGAAAGGGAGGCATTAGCTACCGATCCCATCCGCAGTCGGAGAGTGGGGCGCCGGAGGAGGAGATTCCTCCAGGATCTTCGGCCCCCGTAACAAAGGCCGTGACGGTGGCACCGGGGGGTGTCGCCGTCCTCGTTTTGGCCTAGAGGTGGCGCGCGTGGAGGTTCCGCGCGCCCCTCTCTCTCCAGGAGAGACTTGGTGGGAGGTTTAATACCTCAGCAATCGAGGAAGCTCTTATCAGAGCCAGCGCCGCCGGGGCCGTGGATGAGTGCGAAAGCGTGCCCATAGCCCCGGCACTATGGCGTTGAGAGGGAACCCCGTCAGGTTTTAGTGGGTATGCCGCCATTCTGGCGGTGACTCCCCAAGGCAAGTCTGTGGTTACTTCCTTCACGAGGTGCCGCCTGTTATTGGTCTATTTCCTTCAGAAATAGACGCAACAGAAACCACAGGCGCCGGTATCGTCCTTTTCAGGACGTGTCGGTGGGATAGGCTTGGGAGGAGGGGTTTTGTCGGGTTGTGGTCTTACTGGTCTATTTTTTTAAATAGACTTAGCTAAGGCCACAGGGGGGAGGGGAAAGGGGGTTGGCTGGGGTGTTTTGGGGGGGTTGGGAGGGTCGGGGGGGTTGTTGGAATGGGGGGGTGATGGTTGTTGGGTCGGGCATGAGCCGTTGCTGGGGGGGGTTTTATTGAGGGCAAGCTCCCCCGAGTATGCCTGGCAGAAAGGGGGATGCTGTCATGAGGAAGAAAACCTCGGTAAAAAATTGACGCTGCGGGCAGGTATAGCGGAGGTGTCGCTGGTAAATCCTTCCCGCAGCTGGCGTATCTCGTTATCCCACACTGAGTATGGGCTCTAGTAGGGGCCCTGTTTACCGGGGCCCTAGTGGGACCGAGGGCCTAGGCTGGCGTTGCCCGGGCCGCGAGGAAGAAAACCTCAATAAAAATTGATGCTGCGGGCAGGTATTGCGGAGGTGTACGCTCGTAAACCCTTCCCGCAGCGGTGGTGTGGCCGCGGCGGTGGCACCGGGGGGTGTAACCGTCCGCGTATGGCCCCCATGAGGTGGGGCGCGTGCTGAGGTTCTGCGCGCCCCCCTCTCCTCTCACGGAGAGGCGTGGTGGGTCGGATTACCGACACAACCGAGAGGGGGCCCTTCTCAGGGCCAACGCCGTCGGGGCCGTGGAAGAATGCGAAAGCGTACCCATAGCCCCGGCACTATGGCGTAAAGAGGGAACCCCCCAGACTTTTTAGTGGGTATGCCGCCACTCTGGCGGAGACTCCCACATAACCACTCCGCTCCCCCCGGGGCGGGTGGTATCCATAAAGGATTTTTACTGGGTTAAAAAAAAAAAAAAAAAAAAAAAAAAAAAAAAAAAGGTTAGGTTAGGTTAGGTTAGGTTAGGTTAGGTTAGGTTGAAAAAGAAGGGCTAAAAGGGCTGGAAATGCTACAGCCCCAGAAGCAACAGCTACAAGCTGCCCCTCGCCAAAACCGGGGGCTCAGATGGAGACCAATTAGGATGGCCCTTCGAGGAGATGAAGCTAAAACGAGGTGATCTTCTGCAATAAATTTGTTGCAGAAGGAAGCTGCGGAAAGGAAGCATGCAGCCCATGCTAAACCCCAATCCGCAGCAGGAGAGCGGGGCGTCGGAGGAGGAGTTTTTCCTCCGAGATCTCCGACCCCCATAAAAACGGCCGTGACGGTAATACCGGGGGGTATTACCGTCCATGAAAGGCCTAGAGGCGGCGCGCGTGGAGGTTCCGCGCGCCCCTCTCTCTCCGAGAGACTTGGTTGGAGGCCCTATTGGGCCTCACCACTCAGAGGAGGCTCTTTTAAGAGCCAACGCCGTCGGGGCCGTGGAAGATTGCGAAAGCGTTCCCATAGCCCCGACACAATGGCGACCTCGAGGGAACCCCGTCAGGTTTTAGTGGGTATGCCCCCATTCTGGGGGTGACTCCCACATAACCCCCCGCTCCCCCCCGGGGGCGAGGGGTATCCATAAAGGATTTACTGACGTTAAAAAAAAAAAAAAAAAAAAAAAAAAAAAAAAAAAAAAAAAAAAAAAAAAAAAAAAGGTTAGGTTAGGTTAGGTTAGGTTAGGTTAGGTTAGGTTTTTTTTTTTTTTTTTTTTTTTTTTTTTTTTTTTTCTCGTTCACCTTTGACTAAGTTTTGTCAAAGTCCTTTTTTATTTCTTTTTTATTTCTTTTTACTTAATAAAAACATTGTATCGGACCCAGAAGGGGTCAAAGAAGCTACTTCATCTTCATGCATTCTCTCAACATTCGGCCATTCTTGTTTCATTCGTGTCTCTTTATCGTTCGTCTTTTCTTCTTTCTTACTTATTTTAGGGTAACAGGGTTTTCATTGCTTATTACTACCTATCTTTATCTTTATTTTCTTATGTACTAATTTTTAATTACTAGAGGTTTCTTATTTTATTTACATTTCCAAGGGTTTAGGGTTGTAAATTACATTTTTATCTAATTTACTTATCTACTTAAATTTACTACATTTTATCTTAAAACTACTGCGCTATTTATCTATTCTACTTTATTTGCTATTACATCTTTATGCTGTTTATATATATATCTAAATATATATTCACCATAATTTATACCTATTTGTTTCTTGTTCTTACTATATTTACTATTTCAGTGCAGTATTTTATAAAGACTTGTCTATAGTCCTTATTTGCCATTAATTCATTTGCATTTCTTATGTTAATGTCTACATTCAAGGTTTGTTCTGCTTCATATCTTCTAAGCGAGAAAACTGGGCATTCAAATAAAACGTGGACTGCCGTTTCGTCAACAGTCGGGTCGCAGATGCACGATGGGCTGTCCTTACACCTAAACCGGTTCAGGTATTCGGAGAACCCACCGTGCCCTGTTAGAGCTTGAGTCATCGTCCCTACTGGTTCGAACTTGCGGACTATACTAAAAGCCTGTATGGCATCCGGGAAGAAAATCTTGGTGACTCCGGCTGTTTCACCAGACTTGTAACGAAGGTTCCATTTGTCAAGCGACTCAAGACGAATAAGTCGCTTGACATATGAAACTGGGCACGGATCATAGTCCGGTCGTCTTCTAGTGTTTCCAGCTGCTTCTTTTGCCAACTGGTCAGCTCTTTCGTTCCCCTCCAATCCTGCATGGGCTTTGATCCAGAATAAAGATATTTCTTTATTCTGGACTCTGCTCGCTTTCATGTTTTCGCGAGCCTCCATGGCTAGAGGATGGAGGGAACCGTAGTTGATGATCGTCTGGAGAGCTGATCTGGAATCACTATATATGCCGAAGGTTTTTTCGGAGCGTTAACCTAAGGTTAGGTTAGGTTAGGTTTTTTTTTTTTTTTTTTTTTTTTTTATTTGGTTCACAATTTTTAAATTTTAGCGCTCACTGTTTAAATTATTACACTTATTTCTATTTTTCACTTTTAAGGGTACTTCAGCCGAATCGTGCTATTGGATACTCGATCCGACTAAAGGCCCTCATGGAATAGAACATTAAATTATTTAATTTTGAAAAGTTTTATTTTAAAGTATTAATATAGTCACACAATTTGATAAAATGAAGATGTTGAATCCGGACCGTGCTATTTGATACTCGTCCCGAATTCAAATCTTTTGCAATCTTAATTATTTTAGATGATTTACAGGGAACATGTTTATATACATGAACTTCCTACATAAATATCTAATTACTAATATAATATGCTATTGATAATTTAAGTTGCTTGAATCAAAGAATTATAAAAAAAGTAATAAAAATATTATTGATAGAATATATTATTTAAACACTTTATGTAAACACGAATTTAATAAAATGAAGATATTGAAACCGGACCGTGCGATTAGATACTCGGCCCGGGTTCAAATCTTTCACAAAATTCAATATGACTATTCACTGAGAACATACATTGAATGCATGACTGCCTATGTGAACAATCATTACAAATATTCTTATTACTATGATATATATAGAGTTTTTTTTTTTTTTTTTTTTTTTTTTTTTTTTTTTTTTTTTTTTTTAATATATAGAAAATAAAGATATATACAAAATATACTAAATAAGAACCTTAAAATTAACACATGATTTATTAGAATCCGTAGTCGACACGGCTGAGAATTTTATCTCTCATCACGCGCAGTCTAGGACAACCGTCTGAGTTGGCGCGGTGTCTGGTGTCGAACTTCGTTTTAAATTTCTCGTTGTGCGACGTGCAATTGATGCACTTCGCTGTGAGGGTTTTTTCACGGAGTGGGCAGCTATCCATGCTGTGTCCGGTGGCCGCACAGTGAGCGCAAGGGGAAGCGGCTGTGGATGAGCATTTGGACTTCATGTGTCCAAATTGGAGACACTTGTGGCACTGGATAAATGGGCTAAAATCGTCCACATGAACGCGCTGGTGATCGAGGCACACCCTAACCATGTCCATCATAACTCGATAGACATGGGGGCGCGCCAAGAATACCGCGTTGTAGAATGTGGGGCTTCGGTTGTCCCTTTTGAAGCGTAGGCGCAAATCTTCATCGGTTTCGATTAGGTCAGTGAGTTCCCTGTTTTGTGCCTTCAGTATGCCGATGATTTCCTCAGAGGGAACATCCCTGGATATCCCCTTGAGAATAATCATCGGGCACAGTTTGCGAGCGGGTTCTGCACTGACTTGTTCGGAGTTCGAGAGGCGCTTAAGAGTGTCGTCGAGCTGCTCAGAGCTATCAAACTCTACGCGCAGTTTGCCGTTGGACACAGCCTGCACGCGAGCTGGTGCGTATGTAGAAGCTCTGTAGCTGATGCTCTTTTTGAACGCTTCGATGGAGTCCTGCTTCGACTTGATTTCGCCCTTAGGTGTGATGATGATGGCTGGCTTAGTAGATTTATTCGCAGTAGGTTGAGAAACAGGGCGAGGAGTAGCTTGGGAGGGTGCTGATTCGCCACGAGCAGCTTGGGAATACGAACGAGTTCGTGCGACGACCAAGCTCTTCAGCTGGGCCATTTCCCCACGGATTTCTTCCCGGACACAGGCGACAATGTCCCGGGTAAGACCGCTAGAAGGGCCCGCTTCAGAGGGTCCCGTAGAAGGTGCTGCCGTTGAGATACTGGTGAGAGTTGAGAGCAATCGCGTTGCTCTCCGTATCTCTTCGGCTGCAGCGCTGATGAGACGCTTGTTGGCCGCCGTCACACTCTTTCCGTCATTCACCGCCGCGTGGATTCCAGCTACCAATTTTCCAACCGCTGACGAAAAAGTTTCAAGGTCTTTAACTTCCTCCGCGGAAGCTGGTAGAGGCGGAGTTTCAGCTGGAGATGGTGCCATGGCTCTCCCAAATCGCAAACTCAAAGAAAATTCCCGAAAAAGTGGAACAACAAAAAGTTATGCTTGGATTTGTTTCTAGGCCGAAAGAAATCCAAAGAGGACTGAAATTACCACTTTGCGTGATTACAGTGAGGCACTTTTTTGCACTATTTATTTTTTTTGAAGGTGTTTTCGTATGAATTTGAATGTATGTTTTATAAATTATCAAAGCACTATTGTATAGGTATGATTTGGTATATATATGTCTCTCTGATATCTATTGGTTCACGGTTGGTTAGGTTCGGTTAGGTTAGGTTAGGTTAGGTTAGGTTAGGTTAGGTTAGGTTAGGTTAGGTTAGGTTAGGTTAGGTTAGGTTAGGTTAGGTTAGGTTAGGTTAGGTTAGGTTAGGTTAGGTTAGGTTAGGTTAGGTTAGGTTAGGTTAGGTTAGGTTAGGTTAGGTTAGGTTAGGTTAGGTTAGGTTAGGTTAGGTTAGGTTAGGTTAGGTTAGGTTAGGTTAGGTTAGGTTAGGTTAGGTTAGGTTAGGTTAGGTTAGGTTAGGTTAGGTTAGGTTAGGTTAGGTTAGGTTAGGTTAGGTTAGGTTAGGTTAGGTTAGGTTAGGTTAGGTTAGGTTAGGTTAGGTTAGGTTAGGTTAGGTTAGGTTAGGTTAGGTTAGGTTAGGTTAGGTTAGGTTAGGTTAGGTTAGGTTAGGTTAGGTTAGGTTAGGTTAGGTTAGGTTAGGTTAGGTTAGGTTAGGTTAGGTTAGGTTAGGTTAGGTTAGGTTAGGTTAGGTTAGGTTAGGTTAGGTTAGGTTAGGTTAGGTTAGGTTAGGTTAGGTTAGGTTAGGTTAGGTTAGGTTAGGTTAGGTTAGGTTAGGTTAGGTTAGGTTAGGTTAGGTTAGGTTAGGTTAGGTTAGGTTAGGTTAGGTTAGGTTAGGTTAGGTTAGGTTAGGTTAGGTTAGGTTAGGTTAGGTTAGGTTAGGTTAGGTTAGGTTAGGTTAGGTTAGGTTAGGTTAGGTTAGGTTAGGTTAGGTTAGGTTAGGTTAGGTTAGGTTAGGTTAGGTTAGGTTAGGTTAGGTTAGGTTAGGTTAGGTTAGGTTAGGTTAGGTTAGGTTAGGTTAGGTTAGGTTAGGTTAGGTTAGGTTAGGTTAGGTTAGGTTAGGTTAGGTTAGGTTAGGTTAGGTTAGGTTAGGTTAGGTTAGGTTAGGTTAGGTTAGGTTAGGTTAGGTTAGGTTAGGTTAGGTTAGGTTAGGTTAGGTTAGGTTAGGTTAGGTTAGGTTAGGTTAGGTTAGGTTAGGTTAGGTTAGGTTAGGTTAGGTTAGGTTAGGTTAGGTTAGGTTAGGTTAGGTTAGGTTAGGTTAGGTTAGGTTAGGTTAGGTTAGGTTAGGTTAGGTTAGGTTAGGTTAGGTTAGGTTAGGTTAGGTTAGGTTAGGTTAGGTTAGGTTAGGTTAGGTTAGGTTAGGTTAGGTTAGGTTAGGTTAGGTTAGGTTAGGTTAGGTTAGGTTAGGTTAGGTTAGGTTAGGTTAGGTTAGGTTAGGTTAGGTTAGGTTAGGTTAGGTTAGGTTAGGTTAGGTTAGGTTAGGTTAGGTTAGGTTAGGTTAGGTTAGGTTAGGTTAGGTTAGGTTAGGTTAGGTTAGGTTAGGTTAGGTTAGGTTAGGTTAGGTTAGGTTAGGTTAGGTTAGGTTAGGTTAGGTTAGGTTAGGTTAGGTTAGGTTAGGTTAGGTTAGGTTAGGTTAGGTTAGGTTAGGTTAGGTTAGGTTAGGTTAGGTTAGGTTAGGTTAGGTTAGGTTAGGTTAGGTTAGGTTAGGTTAGGTTAGGTTAGGTTAGGTTAGGTTAGGTTAGGTTAGGTTAGGTTAGGTTAGGTTAGGTTAGGTTAGGTTAGGTTAGGTTAGGTTAGGTTAGGTTAGGTTAGGTTAGGTTAGGTTAGGTTAGGTTAGGTTAGGTTAGGTTAGGTTAGGTTAGGTTAGGTTAGGTTAGGTTAGGTTAGGTTAGGTTAGGTTAGGTTAGGTTAGGTTAGGTTAGGTTAGGTTAGGTTAGGTTAGGTTAGGTTAGGTTAGGTTAGGTTAGGTTAGGTTAGGTTAGGTTAGGTTAGGTTAGGTTAGGTTAGGTTAGGTTAGGTTAGGTTAGGTTAGGTTAGGTTAGGTTAGGTTAGGTTAGGTTAGGTTAGGTTAGGTTAGGTTAGGTTAGGTTAGGTTAGGTTAGGTTAGGTTAGGTTAGGTTAGGTTAGGTTAGGTTAGGTTAGGTTAGGTTAGGTTAGGTTAGGTTAGGTTAGGTTAGGTTAGGTTAGGTTAGGTTAGGTTAGGTTAGGTTAGGTTAGGTTAGGTTAGGTTAGGTTAGGTTAGGTTAGGTTAGGTTAGGTTAGGTTAGGTTAGGTTAGGTTAGGTTAGGTTAGGTTAGGTTAGGTTAGGTTAGGTTAGGTTAGGTTAGGTTAGGTTAGGTTAGGTTAGGTTAGGTTAGGTTAGGTTAGGTTAGGTTAGGTTAGGTTAGGTTAGGTTAGGTTAGGTTAGGTTAGGTTAGGTTAGGTTAGGTTAGGTTAGGTTAGGTTAGGTTAGGTTAGGTTAGGTTAGGTTAGGTTAGGTTAGGTTAGGTTAGGTTAGGTTAGGTTAGGTTAGGTTAGGTTAGGTTAGGTTAGGTTAGGTTAGGTTAGGTTAGGTTAGGTTAGGTTAGGTTAGGTTAGGTTAGGTTAGGTTAGGTTAGGTTAGGTTAGGTTAGGTTAGGTTAGGTTAGGTTAGGTTAGGTTAGGTTAGGTTAGGTTAGGTTAGGTTAGGTTAGGTTAGGTTAGGTTAGGTTAGGTTAGGTTAGGTTAGGTTAGGTTAGGTTAGGTTAGGTTAGGTTAGGTTAGGTTAGGTTAGGTTAGGTTAGGTTAGGTTAGGTTAGGTTAGGTTAGGTTAGGTTAGGTTAGGTTAGGTTAGGTTAGGTTAGGTTAGGTTAGGTTAGGTTAGGTTAGGTTAGGTTAGGTTAGGTTAGGTTAGGTTAGGTTAGGTTAGGTTAGGTTAGGTTAGGTTAGGTTAGGTTAGGTTAGGTTAGGTTAGGTTAGGTTAGGTTAGGTTAGGTTAGGTTAGGTTAGGTTAGGTTAGGTTAGGTTAGGTTAGGTTAGGTTAGGTTAGGTTAGGTTAGGTTAGGTTAGGTTAGGTTAGGTTAGGTTAGGTTAGGTTAGGTTAGGTTAGGTTAGGTTAGGTTAGGTTAGGTTAGGTTAGGTTAGGTTAGGTTAGGTTAGGTTAGGTTAGGTTAGGTTAGGTTAGGTTAGGTTAGGTTAGGTTAGGTTAGGTTAGGTTAGGTTAGGTTAGGTTAGGTTAGGTTAGGTTAGGTTAGGTTAGGTTAGGTTAGGTTAGGTTAGGTTAGGTTAGGTTAGGTTAGGTTAGGTTAGGTTAGGTTAGGTTAGGTTAGGTTAGGTTAGGTTAGGTTAGGTTAGGTTAGGTTAGGTTAGGTTAGGTTAGGTTAGGTTAGGTTAGGTTAGGTTAGGTTAGGTTAGGTTAGGTTAGGTTAGGTTAGGTTAGGTTAGGTTAGGTTAGGTTAGGTTAGGTTAGGTTAGGTTAGGTTAGGTTAGGTTAGGTTAGGTTAGGTTAGGTTAGGTTAGGTTAGGTTAGGTTAGGTTAGGTTAGGTTAGGTTAGGTTAGGTTAGGTTAGGTTAGGTTAGGTTAGGTTAGGTTAGGTTAGGTTAGGTTAGGTTAGGTTAGGTTAGGTTAGGTTAGGTTAGGTTAGGTTAGGTTAGGTTAGGTTAGGTTAGGTTAGGTTAGGTTAGGTTAGGTTAGGTTAGGTTAGGTTAGGTTAGGTTAGGTTAGGTTAGGTTAGGTTAGGTTAGGTTAGGTTAGGTTAGGTTAGGTTAGGTTAGGTTAGGTTAGGTTAGGTTAGGTTAGGTTAGGTTAGGTTAGGTTAGGTTAGGTTAGGTTAGGTTAGGTTAGGTTAGGTTAGGTTAGGTTAGGTTAGGTTAGGTTAGGTTAGGTTAGGTTAGGTTAGGTTAGGTTAGGTTAGGTTAGGTTAGGTTAGGTTAGGTTAGGTTAGGTTAGGTTAGGTTAGGTTCCGCAGGGGTTCGCGGGTAAGGAGGCGTTTGGTCTTGGGGGAGAGCGCAACAGGGCGGGTCCAGGGTTTCTTGGGCGGGTCCAGGGTTTCTCCATTAATAGTTGGTTCTGCCTAGCTCCGGTTTTGGAGAAACTCGGGGCCGTCCTTACGCCGCAGGGGTTCGCGGGTAAGGAGGCGTTTGGTCTTGGGGGAGAGCGCAACAGTCGTGATGATCCCCAAGGCAAGTCTGTGGTTACTTCCTTCACGAGGTGCCGCCTGTTATTGGTCTATTTCCTTCAGAAATAGACGCAACAGAAACCACAGGCGCTGGCATCGTCCTTTTCAGGACGTGTCGGTGGGATAGGAACGGGAGGGTTGGGTTGGGGTTGGGGTCTTCTGAGGCCACAAGGGGGGAAATAGGGGATTAAAGGGGTTGTTGGAATGGGGGGGTGTTGGTTGGTTGGTCTGTCGGGCGGTCGCCGTTGTTGGGGGGGGAGTGTTTGTTGGAGTGAAAGCTTCTTCATGAAGCTATAATATAAATAAAGGGGGAATAGCTTCTTCAAGAAGCAGTGTTGTATTGGGAGAGGCGGCACTAACCCTGCCGTCTGGGAAGGCTCGCCACCTTTCCGACCGGTTCTGTGCTGTCCCTTCAGCGACCCCTTGTCGGGCGTCAAGGTGGTATGTTGGGGCAGGACAGACCGAAGGAGGCTTGCCTTAATTGGCCGGTCTTAGAGAAGGAAAACTCGAAACAAAACCCTACGGATACCGGGGGACCTCCGTAGTATGTACCCTTCTTCGGCCACAGGGGGCACTGGCCGTTGTTGACGTTTTATTTCCCCCATACTCGTGGGACTAAGTATGGATTTAAATAAAACAAAAAGTGACGAAGGTGGTCTTAAGGACCGTAGTGTGGGTGTGTTGAGCGAATCAGCGCGTCTGTGTGCAGAGAGGGTGAGAAAAGCTGCGCTGGCCATAGACATGATGGAATCCAGCGTCTCTGACGCTGAATCAATGATAAGTGTCAGCAGTGGTGGGGCTTTCTACGAAGAAGACCCTACTCAGTTGTGGAAGAAGGTCGGTAAGCGTCGCCATGAAAAGGAGCTAGGCTCGGAACCAGCCTCGAGCGAAGACGAGGCGGTTCCAGCCAAAGCCGTTGCGGTAGCGCAGAAAAGAGGGAGAGGACGTCCCCCTACAACGGGGAAATACGTGGGGATGGCCAAGGCTCAGGCGGAGCTCTACGCCGCAAGGAGAGAGGAGAAGCTCCGTAAGGCTGAGGAGGACGTTGCTGCGAGGGTTGCCACTCACAAGGCAAAAAGGGTGGTAGCTCCACCGACGAGAACAAGCAGTGGGCTTGCATCCGACCTCGTGAAACAAGCCGTAGATGCAGCAGAGGTGATAGAAGTGGTGGCGTCAAAGTCCGGACACCTCAAGGGTACCTTTATGAAGGCCCTCAAGGACTCTGCAGCCTCAATCAAAACAGCAGTGGAGGAACTGGGCTCGTCTACTGTCTCGGAGCAAACAGCGAAGCTCCAGGCAGTTGTTGAGCGTCAGCGCTCAGAATTGGCCGAGCTGCGCAAGGAGCTGGTCGAAATAAAGCTTCGGCTGGCGAAAGCTGAGGAGATGCCACAAGCTGGGAAGCAACCAGAGGCGACTACAAGCCAGCCTCCTCACTCATCGAGTAAAGGAGGTAATCTTGGTCAGGAGGACCTGATACGTTCCATCATGCTACAGGTGGGTAGCATGATGAGCGCTCGGTTCGAGAGCATGGAAGAAAGGCTGCTGCCAGAGAAGAGGACCCGTCCCCCTTTGGCTGCAGAAAAGCGCAAGCCTGCTGCTTCTGCGCCAGGGGATACCGCTCCGAAGGCTGCTCCTGCTCCTAATGCGGGGCATCCAGCTTCGCAGAGCAAAGGGAGCAAAAAGAAGATGACGGAGGCTGCCGCCGAGGCAGCTAAGCCTACACAGAGGCAAGAACAGGACCCCGCTGCGTCGCAACCTGCAGACGAAGGTTGGTCGACTGTCACCAAAAGAGGGAAGAAAGGAGCGTCTAAGCAGCAAGCTAAAAAGACCCCTACAGCTGCCCAGCCGGCGAAAAAGAAGAAGCGCAAGCTGCGTGCTCCTCGAACTGCAGCAGTGGTGATCACTCTGCAGCCTGGAGCCGAAGAGAAGGGGGCAACATATGCCAAAGTGTTGATGGTTGCCAAAGAAAAGATAGACCTCGGGAGCTGCGGTATCAACAGCTTGCGCTTCCGGAAAGCTGTTACAGGAGCCCGCGTCCTGGAAGTGGTTGAGGGAGACTCGAGTGGGGAAAAAGCGGACACCCTAGCCCAAAAGTTAAGGGAGGCACTGGGAGATGAGGTGGCACGGGTTTCCAGACCTGTGAAATGCGCAGAGTTCCGGATCGCCGGTCTGGACGACTCAGTGTCTAGAGAAGACCTAGCAGCCGCTATTGCGCTGTGGGGAGGATGCTTGACAGACGAAGTCAAAGTGGGAGAAATTAGACGCACTTACCAAGGCACCGGGATGGCGCTGGTTAGATGCCCAATTGCAACCGCTAAGAAAATCAGCGAGGAAGGCCGCCTGCTAGTCGGCTGGGTCTCAGCAAGGGTGGAAATGGTGCAACCGAGACCACTCAGATGCTACCGTTGCCTGGAGAATGGCCACGTGCGTGCTCAGTGCACCGCAGAGACCGACCGCAGCGAGGAATGTTATCGCTGCGGCCAACAAGGTCACAAGATGTCAGCGTGCTCCGCTATTCCGAAGTGCTCGGTTTGTGCGGCGGCTAATAAGCCGTCAGCACACAAACTTGGAAGCAAGGCATGCAACCCTCCCAAATCAAAGGGAAGGGCTGCAAAGACTGCGAACATCCCAGCAGCGAAGTCGACAGCATCAAGCTCCCCCCCGTCTCGACCGGGGGTGAATATGGAAACCATCTAGTGTGGCTTCCTCCAGGCGTATCACAACCACTCCGCCTGCTCAGGAACTCAAGACCCTGAGCATGGCGGAGTGGTTGATAGACAATGGCGGTGGTTATCGGTGCAGTTGCTGAGAAGACCACGGGAAGGGACATTTCTCGACCTGCAGAAGGAGAGTGGGTGTCGAAGGAGATCACTCCTGATTTCCAGACCCCATATCTACGGCCGTGACGGTAATACCGGGGGGTACTACCGTCCGCGAAAGGCCTAGAGGCGGCGCGCGTGGAGGTTCCGCGCGCCCCTCTCTCTCCGAGAGACTTGGTTGGAGGCCCTATTGGGCCTCACCACTCAGAGGAGGCTCTTTTAAGAGCCAACGCCGTCGGGGCCGTGGAAGATTGCGAAAGCGTTCCCATAGCCCCGACACAATGGCGACCTCGAGGGAACCCCGTCAGGTTTTAGTGGGTATGCCCCCATTCTGGGGGAGACTCCCACATAACCCCCCGCTCCCCCCCGGGGGCGAGGGGTATCCATAAAGGATTTACTGACGTTAAAAAAAAAAAAAAAAAAGGTTAGGTTAGGTTAGGTTAGGTTAGGTTAGGTTAGGTTAGGTTAGGTTAGGTTAGGTTAGGTTAGGTTAGGTTAGGTTAGGTTAGGTTAGGTTAGGTTAGGTTAGGTTAGGTTAGGTTAGGTTAGGTTAGGTTAGGTTAGGTTAGGTTAGGTTAGGTTAGGTTAGGTTAGGTTAGGTTAGGTTAGGTTAGGTTAGGTTAGGTTAGGTTAGGTTAGGTTAGGTTAGGTTAGGTTAGGTTAGGTTAGGTTAGGTTAGGTTAGGTTAGGTTAGGTTAGGTTAGGTTAGGTTAGGTTAGGTTAGGTTAGGTTAGGTTAGGTTAGGTTAGGTTAGGTTAGGTTAGGTTAGGTTAGGTTAGGTTAGGTTAGGTTAGGTTAGGTTAGGTTAGGTTAGGTTAGGTTAGGTTAGGTTAGGTTAGGTTAGGTTAGGTTAGGTTAGGTTAGGTTAGGTTAGGTTAGGTTAGGTTAGGTTAGGTTAGGTTAGGTTAGGTTAGGTTAGGTTAGGTTAGGTTAGGTTAGGTTAGGTTAGGTTAGGTTAGGTTAGGTTAGGTTAGGTTAGGTTAGGTTAGGTTAGGTTAGGTTAGGTTAGGTTAGGTTAGGTTAGGTTAGGTTAGGTTAGGTTAGGTTAGGTTAGGTTAGGTTAGGTTAGGTTAGGTTAGGTTAGGTTAGGTTAGGTTAGGTTAGGTTAGGTTAGGTTAGGTTAGGTTAGGTTAGGTTAGGTTAGGTTAGGTTAGGTTAGGTTAGGTTAGGTTAGGTTAGGTTAGGTTAGGTTAGGTTAGGTTAGGTTAGGTTAGGTTAGGTTAGGTTAGGTTAGGTTAGGTTAGGTTAGGTTAGGTTAGGTTAGGTTAGGTTAGGTTAGGTTAGGTTAGGTTAGGTTAGGTTAGGTTAGGTTAGGTTAGGTTAGGTTAGGTTAGGTTAGGTTAGGTTAGGTTAGGTTAGGTTAGGTTAGGTTAGGTTAGGTTAGGTTAGGTTAGGTTAGGTTAGGTTAGGTTAGGTTAGGTTAGGTTAGGTTAGGTTAGGTTAGGTTAGGTTAGGTTAGGTTAGGTTAGGTTAGGTTAGGTTAGGTTAGGTTAGGTTAGGTTAGGTTAGGTTAGGTTAGGTTAGGTTAGGTTAGGTTAGGTTAGGTTAGGTTAGGTTAGGTTAGGTTAGGTTAGGTTAGGTTAGGTTAGGTTAGGTTAGGTTAGGTTAGGTTAGGTTAGGTTAGGTTAGGTTAGGTTAGGTTAGGTTAGGTTAGGTTAGGTTAGGTTAGGTTAGGTTAGGTTAGGTTAGGTTAGGTTAGGTTAGGTTAGGTTAGGTTAGGTTAGGTTAGGTTAGGTTAGGTTAGGTTAGGTTAGGTTAGGTTAGGTTAGGTTAGGTTAGGTTAGGTTAGGTTAGGTTAGGTTAGGTTAGGTTAGGTTAGGTTAGGTTAGGTTAGGTTAGGTTAGGTTAGGTTAGGTTAGGTTAGGTTAGGTTAGGTTAGGTTAGGTTAGGTTAGGTTAGGTTAGGTTAGGTTAGGTTAGGTTAGGTTAGGTTAGGTTAGGTTAGGTTAGGTTAGGTTAGGTTAGGTTAGGTTAGGTTAGGTTAGGTTAGGTTAGGTTAGGTTAGGTTAGGTTAGGTTAGGTTAGGTTAGGTTAGGTTAGGTTAGGTTAGGTTAGGTTAGGTTAGGTTAGGTTAGGTTAGGTTAGGTTAGGTTAGGTTAGGTTAGGTTAGGTTAGGTTAGGTTAGGTTAGGTTAGGTTAGGTTAGGTTAGGTTAGGTTAGGTTAGGTTAGGTTAGGTTAGGTTAGGTTAGGTTAGGTTAGGTTAGGTTAGGTTAGGTTAGGTTAGGTTAGGTTAGGTTAGGTTAGGTTAGGTTAGGTTAGGTTAGGTTAGGTTAGGTTAGGTTAGGTTAGGTTAGGTTAGGTTAGGTTAGGTTAGGTTAGGTTAGGTTAGGTTAGGTTAGGTTAGGTTAGGTTAGGTTAGGTTAGGTTAGGTTAGGTTAGGTTAGGTTAGGTTAGGTTAGGTTAGGTTAGGTTAGGTTAGGTTAGGTTAGGTTAGGTTAGGTTAGGTTAGGTTAGGTTAGGTTAGGTTAGGTTAGGTTAGGTTAGGTTAGGTTAGGTTAGGTTAGGTTAGGTTAGGTTAGGTTAGGTTAGGTTAGGTTAGGTTAGGTTAGGTTAGGTTAGGTTAGGTTAGGTTAGGTTAGGTTAGGTTAGGTTAGGTTAGGTTAGGTTAGGTTAGGTTAGGTTAGGTTAGGTTAGGTTAGGTTAGGTTAGGTTAGGTT